>JAYDZK010000056.1:29099640-29156145 GCA_034509185.1 Euphonia xanthogaster
CTCCTGCAGCCCCCGGGTCTCCGCAGCCCCCGGGTCTCCGGGAGCTACGCCCCGGCGAGGGCAGCGCCAAGGCCGCCTGCCTTGGCCTTCGCCTTCCCCTCCCCCGCGCCGCAGCTCCAGCAGTTCCGCGCTGGGATAACGCAGCCTCTGACTCGCTCACTGCTCGCGTCCCCCTTCACCTCCCTCTCCTCCCTCCCCCAACGCGCGCGCTCCAGAGTCTCCTCTCGGCGGCAGGAGGGCGGTGAAATCCTCCGCTCTCCTCCCTCCGCGCTCCGTAACGCGAACGAGCCGCCGCCTTCTGTTCCTCAGCCACGGCCAAGTCGGTGTTTGTTGACAGGCTCTGCCGGGCACAAAATGGGGCTGCCGCTTCCATGGGCGCCGCCATTTTGTGAGGAGTCGTTGCGCTCCTTTGCAGCAGCCGCAGCCTCAGTCGCGGCGGCCGCGGCAGCCCAGGCGCGCCGGAGCGGCGGCCGGGGTCCGTGTAATGGTTGAATAAAGTGACCCCATCTAGGGAATCCCCGGCTGACAGTTACGTAAGGGACCGTGCGCAATTGCTGTGCTTAGCATGGAAACCCACCTAGCCCTGCTACGCAACTTGTCTGTCCTCCCCTCTGCCTCCCGCTCCCCTCACAGAGCGCCCGGGCGAGTGGTGACTCACCTCTGCCGACCGCCCCTCGCGGAGGGGAGACCCCCTGCTTTTAAGGAATTTTTAAGGCATGATTAAAAACCACCGCCCTCCCGTGAAGGGAGGTTTGAGTGTGTGTCTAAAAGAGCGATTTAGCCCCCCAGTCGTTTGTTCTAAACCTCTCTGATTTGTATTATCCTGGCTTTGGCAGTCTTACGCATACTGTAGCTGAAATAACAGAAGCTCAGTGTCAGAGACAGGAGCTGCAGACTAGATCTGAAGGTCTAATTTTAGGGGGGAGGATGGAAGGCTCTTAATGCTACAGTGAATAAGACACTATGCATTTCATATTCTGAAATCGACACACCACCAACTTTCAGTACAGAGTGTTAATTTGAAACTCAGGTATTTCTCCGTGCTTCCCCCCAGATCATGAACCCAGAGCATATCTTACCAAGCTTTATTGTATCTGTCTCTATATTCAAGCTGAAACAATACACAAGTCGAAAGGAAAAAAAAATTGAAAAAAAAATGTTTTCTGAATTTAGTACATAGAGTAGAAAGGAATTGCAGATTTCCTTCTTTAAGTGTTCACTGGAGGCCATCATGTGCCATTGATTCTAAAACACAGCTCCTTACTGACTTTCTTGAGTTCTGCTTAAAAACCCCCCAACCCTGTAGGCCCGCTCTAGCTTTGGATTTCAGTGTAGAGGTTGCGAGGGGCAAATATTCCCTCAGAGTCTCTTAAACTGGAGCAAGTACTCACCTGCAGCTGTTTGCATGCCAGGGAAGGACAAATGCCCACCTGGGCACCACTGGCTTTACCTGAGGAGCAAAGGTTTGATGGAAGGCACACTTCACCCCATGGGCCCTTTCTTGCTCCTGTTTACCATTACAAGTGGCCCCAAGCTCCACCGTGGTCGGCGTGCAGGTCTTCTCCTGGTTTCCCAATTGGAAAACACGTCAGGAGGTGAGTGTTTACAAACACTGTGCACCCCCACAGGCAGAGCGCTAGCGGCTTGCAGTGCCAATGGGGGCTGCTGCCATTCAGGGTGAGGGCCAAGACCTTCCTCCTCCATTAATTTTGTGCTACATGTTCCATTTGTCAATGTAAAGAAAGATATGAGCGGCTTAGATTGTGTAGAGCAGTCTTGAAGCACTTAGATTACAGGCTGTAGTATCTCAAGAGAAAGAAGGAGTAAGAAATATTCATGAAGTGACCCTGTGCCTAGGCTCCTGCTGACAAACCTCTCCAGAGCACCTCCTACTCGGGGGAGCACTCGGCATTCTCCTTTGGGGAGTTTTAAGAGCCCTCATGCCTCGAAATGAGGGGTTCCTGCTGCCCCCCCCCCGCCCCCGCCGTGCCATCCGGGGCGACTTCCTGCCCTTGGAAACACCTCGGCCCGGGGGACTCGGAAAGTTTTCCGAAAGTCCACATCCCACCAGTGCCCCCTTCGGTTGTTGTTTTCTCTCCCCTTGAACTCAGGGCGTTGGGTTTAGTCCAATTAAAAAATTCGTCCCCGCTTTCCAAATCCACCTTTCCCGCCCCCCCTCCCCCCCCCACCCCCCCGTCAGCAGCCAGCGGAGAGAGGCCGGTCGGCGCGAGCCTGGCACGGGAGGGCCCCGCACGGGCCCCGCGCCCCGGAACAGCCGGTAGTAGCCGTTTTTTTCCTCCCTCTTCTCCCTCTCCCTCGCCTCTTTCCGCCCGGCTTTGTGTGAAGTTTGCGGCACATTGCAGATGAGCCCTTAGCGGCGAGAGGAGCCTATTGTTCCCCGCCAGGAACTGCTTGCTGGGGCTGTGCTGGCTTTTGCCTTTGGAGCTGCCTCCTGCAGTACCGGAACCGGCCTCCGGGGCCCGCTGTGTCGCGCTCTCGTCCAGGCAGAAGCACGGCGGCCTCAGATCTTTTTGTCTGAGCGAGAAGAGAAGTGAATCCCGCTGCCGCCGCCACCGCCGCCGCCGCCGTAGCTGTACAGTGTGTGTGTGTAAGGGAGCGAGCGAGGGAGCGAGCGAGCGAGGGAGGGAGATCGCATGGAGCCGCGGCTGTAACACACACACACTGTCAATACCTCACTCCGGCTCCCCCCCCGCCCCACCACAACAGTAACCCAATTCATTGTGTGATCCAGCAGCACCATGTTGAGTCTCATGTGCAGGCTGGATCGGCTGGGTTTGTGGTGCTGAGAGAGGCAGCAGCCGCGGGAGGAGGAATTACTGAGAGGTGCCCCTCTCCCTCCCTGCCTCTTCGCCCGTGTGTTGTGTGGAGACAGGACTCGCAATTACCACACTCTCGGGGCTCCCTTATTCCTTTTAAACTTTTTTTTAAACAAGCCCCTCTCCATGGCTGATCCCCGGCCGAGCACGGGCACCTGGGTCTCTTAAAGACAAGGAGGAGCCGGGGATTGTTGTTGTTGTTGTCGGCCGTTTTTTTTTTTTTTTAATTGGATTTTTTTTTACGAGAACCTTTTTTATTACAAAAATGGCAAATTCGACGGGTAAAAACCACGCAGACCAGCGGAGAAAGGGACTCGCTTTCCTGGACGAGCTGCGGCAGTTTCACCACAGCAGAGGGTGAGGAAAATGGGGAGATGGAACGGGAGGGGGGGAGGCTTTTAAATCGACCAGATCCAACTTCCAGCCCCTTCCCTGAAGGACACGGCAGCCCCAGCGAGGGGAGAAAAGGGGGCAGAGCTGACAAGTTGTGGTGTTTTGTGTGTATCTCCTTTGGCAGGTCTCCTTTTAAGAAGATCCCCGTGGTGGGTGGGAAGGAGCTGGATCTTCACGCTCTCTATACCAGAGTCACCACTTTAGGCGGATTTGGGAAGGTGAGTGGAAGTTTTAATTTGGGTTTCCCTCCCACTAACCTCTTCCCAAAAGTCTCCTCTGACCCCCGGGGGTGGCGGGGGGAGCCGAGGTGGCCGGGAACCGTCCTATTTAAAGCCGGTTAGAGAAGGTGGGGGGTGGAAGGAGGAAGCGAGCAGATAGGCAGGTTGGTGGCTCGGCCTTGTCGGCGGAGCGATGGAGGGGGACTCTGGGGTACGGCGCGCACCCCACTCCTGCCTCCTCCGCCTTCGCCGGACCCCCTCGCCCATGCCCCCCTCCCGCGGGAAGGCGAGGGGGGAGCAGGGAGCTGCTGGGCGGCGAGAGCAGGCTTCTTTCGGCTGTGGTGGCAGCTCTGTGCGTCTCTCTTGCAGAGGAAGAGACAGAGGAAAGAGTCTGAGTGCAGTTTTAGTGCAACTCAAAATTAGCGGGCATGTTTAACATCGATAATCGGCACGGAGCATGGGCTAGGGAACGATCCTCGCAGCCGGGGGGGGCCGGGCGCTGCCCTCCGAGCCCTTTCCTGGGAAAAATAACAAAAGGGGCACCCAAGACGGTGTGTAATCAAATAGCCATCTTTAGGCTTCAAGGCTGGGGACAGAAATGTAGGCCTCAAAAGAAAGGCCTCTCTGTGTCTATGGATCTGTGTTGGGGGGACCCCCCGGGCCGGCGCCCCCGCGCCCCGCAGCCCAGGGGGCGCCCCCCGCCAGCACTTCCCTGCATTATTTTAAACTTCTTTGGGTTTTTAACGGACCGCGTTAGGATTTAAAAGGGGGCGACAGAGGGACTCCCGATTGGTTATTGTCCAGGCAGTAAAAACAAAAACAAACAAACCCCAAAACAATACCACCATTCCCGGCCGTTCCCCCCGAAAAAAAATGTGTATGTTACAAAATAAATGCAGTAAAAGACCCTTGAGAAGAGGGATTATTCCCGAAAAGGGAATACTATCTACTGTCAGTAAAATACATAGTCCTAAATCCCATATACATTCATGTTTGTTTCTTTTTATATATTTATCTATTTGCTTCATGGCAGCCTGTTTTTTTTTTGTGATGTTCGCTGTCAGCAATATGTTTACGTGTACGTTGTGTATCTCGGCTTGTGTGTTGTTTTTGACAGGTATCAGAGAAGAATCAGTGGGGAGAAATTGTAGAAGAGTTTAACTTTCCCAGAAGTTGTTCTAACGCTGCCTTCGCTTTAAAACAGTATTACTTGCGGTGAGTGCTATCAAGCTGTTGCAGTAGTATTTTTGAGTGCGGGGTTATATTTAGTTTTCAGTGTGTGCAATAATAAAAATATCCCTACTCTTTTAAAATACTATAAAATAAAGCAGAAAAAACCCTTGTAATTCCTTTCTCGTCTGGTGCAGTGATCAGTTAAAGGTGATTCTGTTTTGTAGTTTTTTTTATTTTACATCTGCAAGCCTTAAACTTTGAAGGGATCCCAAGTACACAAACAATATATGTCAGAGGCCATTTTTTTTGATTGTTTTAGAATGACGGTACTAAAGGACTGTTACTAAGAGATCACATTATTGTAGTTATAGAAACTTAGGTTAATATTTGGAGCACTGAAATGTGTTGCTCTATGTAAATTTGTTTACTGCTTAGTGGGGTCAGATGTCGAATAAAAATGCATCTGCAGGAAGGTAGACTGTTGCACAAATTATATTGTTCTCAATTAGTAGCAGCTTATATCATTCTCTTCTATTTTAGAGTACAAAGAGCTAAATAATTATTTTATTACTTGTAAAACAGTAAATTTCTGCAGGTTTTAAAAATAAGGTTGCATTCCTTTGAAATGATGCAGATTATTTTTTTGTAATACAAGTTATTTTTCATTGTTGCATGGAGCTCAGTGAATGTTTTAAACTACTATGTATGGTACTGTTAACTTACTAGATTACTTTTTAAAAAATTAATTTTTATGAAATTTGGGTGATTATTTTTTTGTAGAAAAGATTTTTAAATGATGGTGTATATCGTTTTAGATACTATATATATGGATACTTATTTCATTTAGAATGAAGTTAAATGATGTTGGTTAAGGAATGTAATTTTCTGTTTCTGAATTATAAATACAATATTTTTTCATTGCAGTTAATGATAATATAGATGTGCAGTATGTAATAAATAAGCATGGCCTTTTGGATTTCTGTTTTGGTGAGCTGAGTACACATAAGCTTTATCTGTTTCTAGTCTGGCCTTCTGAATTAGGAAATGCAGTAATTGTACAGGTGCACTTTCTATTGGTTGTCCTAGATTGACTTCCAGCTTGAAGCTGTAGGGTTCATAGCACAGTGGAGCAGTTTCTGAGTTTCAGTGATGTCTGGAAGACCTTTGCCAGATATTTGTAGTTACTGAAATTTTGGTTTTTTTTTGGTGGTGGCATACAATTGCTTTATGATTCAGGTTAAGAAAAGAAACTACCATTGTTAATAGCTCTAGTAGAGTTTAATGTTGGTGGCAGGCCTAGGAATTAAGTGGGAAGCTTGCTTTAGGATATCCTTCCCTCTTTTTTCCCCCCTCCTCTCCTACATAGTACTGAAATAATGTTGCTGAAGATCTGTCACATCATAGAAAGCAGTTTTTTGCTTCTTGAGTTTTTCTGTTGGACCATGAAATTTGTTAGTTGACTAGGTTTTACATATAATTAGCAAAATGATAGTTTTTTTGTTTTTACTCTTTTATTTCTATTTCTGTATTTTTAAGTGTTTGAATGGCCTAACTTTTTGCAGTGGAAGGTTGTATGTAATTTCTGTTTTCATGTGTATTTTGAGGGCTGTTATATGCTGTGACAGTTAACACAATGTTAATTTAGCCTTCTAATGACTACTAATTTTTAATAAGGGGTTACTTTTTGAATTAGAATCAGACATACAAAAATGTTATTTTTATTATTGGCATACTGGTATTGACATTATTTAAAATACAGTTGTTAAATACATATATAACTGATTACATACAAATAATTTAAAGAGTTTTTGTTTATTTGGAATTTAGGAAAAAAGTTGATAAATGGTTAAGATGAAGAATCTTTAAAAATATTTTTATCATAAACTCTGTGATTAAGCCATTCTGAAATAAACTATCAAGGTTATTGGTTTTGGGGTGGACTGATTTTTAGTGATCATTTTGGTTTTTGTTTTGTTTTGTTTCTTTTGAATTGCTGCTTTACTCACTGTTGCTTCTCACATGGTCTAAGTTGGATGTGAACTGTTTCCCAGCTGAGTTCACCTTCTTCCATGAGCAGTAATTAGACTGTATGTAAACGTCACTCTGCTAGGTTAATGTCTGTTTAGCTATAAACTAGAAGCTGTAAGGGGAACAGTATTTAGTTCTAAGGAGAGAATAAATACTCTAATGATAAATTTGTTGAAAGGGTCTAGCTGATCTGCATTGAAGAACATAATCTGAGGTTTCTTACTAGGCTAGATTTGAATGAACTGCTGAGCAATTACCCTTGGAAAGCAAAAAGTGTGTCTTGTGAATCTCAAGTGTGACTGTAGGCTTGGCCTCACTACTGTAATGACTTTCCAAGCAAAGCCAGACAAATTGAGGCCTATCAACTTGTATTTCATTTTTTATCCAATTGTATGTCATGTGTACTGTAAAGTGAGGGATCTGCTTGGCAGATGGAGACCCTGTTGAATTCAGAGGGATTCAGTGGTGTGCACCTACATGAATATGTTAGCAAATTTGGATTTGGGATGGTTTGTGATGAAAGTTGCTTCTTTCTATGGAACATCTGGCATAATGTGTTGACCGAGATAAAATCTCAAGCTGCATGGACCACTTGCTCATTTTGCTGCGTTGCCACTAATACTGCTGCTATTTTTACTTAAAGTTACTGTGTAAATGAGTTTAAAAATTTATCTATTTGTGTGAGGTCAGTAGTCCTGTTGGCTTGATCAAACTGAATGTTTTGCAAAACAGTCATTGGGTTATGGTATTTCTTGAGGCAGTTCTTGAGGTTTGTATTTTTGTTTAAATAACTTTTTCACTTGACTGTCCTGGAATTTTGCTGTGTGTCTTTGGGAATCTATGTTAGGCTTCACTGAAAGGTGAATTGTTTAAACTTGTGATACAATTCCGGTAGGTTTTATGATAGGTGATAGTTGAATACATGATAATCTATCTATCCTTTCTCCCTTGCACTGCCCTCTCCCTTTTCTCTCACTGGAAAAAGTAATTTATAATAGGGAAAGTCTGAACCATTCAAACTTAGTGCCTCTGTTGCTTTGAGCTGTCTGACAGGTGAAGTAATTTATGCACTGTGGTTCTTAGTGAGCAGTCAAAAGCCAGTGCCGATAACCATTGATAGACTCTACTTGTTAATGTAGTTCTGTAAGACTTTACAGGAACACAGAGTGTAATTCCCTTGGATGTAGTGCAAATTGGATGTTTCATTTCAGTTGAGGTGAATTAGTAAAGCATTTGCTAAATGCTTCTCGAAAAATTATTTCATAATGTTAATGAAAATATTTTCATATGGGGTAATACATGTAAACATCAGTAATGTGGACATACATTTATGTTTTTGTTGGTAAACACCCAGTCAGTAAAAAGAAAGCTAGCATGGAATATAGCCTGTTCTTTATCTTACTGGTAGATTACATTACAGTCCTACAAAGAATTGGGCTGATGTGACCTTATGGGTTGGTATAAGGTTCTGTTGGTTTTTGTGTGAGTGCAAGTGATACATTTATTTCTGATGTGGATCTTCATCTATTTTGGGGGAGTGAGAGACCTTGTAAGCTTAAATGTGTGAATGAAGTATGTTTAACTGAGCTGAAAATCAGTTGCTTTTCAAAGTTATTTATCTACATTAAGGTAAATGGTATGAAAGGATTAGTTGTAAGGTAAAATAAGTTTGTCTTAGTTCTGTGGAGAATTCCTGAAAGGTGGACAGCACATGCATATTGTATGCTTTTGGCAAAGGCAGTAGTAATTAGCTAATAATAGTTTAAGGTGAATAAAAATTATCTGTTGTAAATATTGGGGAAGTCAAATAGAGAGGAAAGTGGTCAGTTTATAAATGATAAGTTGTATAAAGTTGTTATTAAGACAAGCCATTATGCTGAATTTCCTGAAATTCCATATATAGTAGGATGAAAAAACAGTGAGCAGTTTAAAATCAGAACCATATGAAGTAGTTATTGATGATAAATAGAGGGGGTTCTTGAAAGATCTGAAGATATTTATAAGACATTTGATCTTCAAGATGCCTCTAAGAAATTAAACAATAGTACTGATTTCTTAAAAAATAAATAAAGGGAAAAAGAAAAAGAAGCATGAGCTTAAGAACTAGATAAAAGGGATTCTTAGTAATATAATGACAAAAAAATCAAGAAAACAATAATAAGAAGCCTGGAATTTTCTAAGCAAAAATTACTTTAGGAGAGTTTTTTTTGTTATTCTTGCTTAGTGTTTAAAATTAGGATCTGATACTGCAACAGCATCTGCACACAGTTCAGTGAGTATGGAGAAGTACAGGATTGGCTTGTTTGCCAGATATGACTGCAGATTCAAGGCCCCAGTAAATCAATAGACTTGTAGCTATAGTAAAATTTTAAATATTTTCTGAAATTCAGATACATCTCAAAATCTCTTGTTAAGAAATTATGTATGTACATGGATAGCCATCTTAATGAAAAATTGGATGAAGGACCATAAACAAAAATAGAATGAAGTATAAAGAATAGATGTGGTGAGTCACAGCAGTTTTAGGTGCTAAAAGAGTATCATCAGTGTATACATATGCACATAGTAATACAAGTTTAGCCATTTTAGGTATATTTAGTGTCTGCTTTGCTTAACTTTATGAGGGGTTGAATACTTACAGCATTAGCAGGCAGTGATAAAAGAGTTAAGCACAAGTCAGGGCAGAAAAGAAAAGGTAATCTAAGAAATTAGGCACATTGTTGGAAAGTACAAATGAGATTTAGTTTGAAAAATGCAAGCTAAAACAATTGAGGGCTCATGATCCAAAACAGGTATTCATTGTGAGGGAATAACCTGGAAAGCAGTATTGCTGAAAAAAGGATAGGAGTGATACCATGGGCCTGATAATCCTGTCAGTTGTGTGAACCCAACTCCCTTTCATATGAAAGGGATTTGTGCATGCTTCTGACAGGAAGGACAGGTCCCAGTTTGAAATATGATATATAGACTTTGTAAAATTTAGTACAAGTTTAGGTTGCATCCACCATGACATTGAGCAAACATTAGACAAATGGTAGATGGATTTTGGTACAAGATTATGGGACTGTGTTTGGAGTACTGTTTTACTTCAGAGCCTTTCCATCAGGTGGGATAGCTTAAGAGAAACTCTGAGAAGAGCAACAAAATGTTAAGAAAGCTGAAGGGACTAACTGATGTAAAAAAAAAAATTATAAAGAAATATGTTTTGCTTGGCTTAGTTAGCAGTTTGTGTGAGGAGGGGAAATTACATCTTCCAAGCATTTTGAAGGGCCTAAACAGTTAAAAGGGAGGTAATTTAAAATAAAAGAAGAGGTTGTGTTAATGTGTAAGCTGAGATAAAACTGAAGGAGAAAATTCAGAGCAGACAGCAGCACAAAACCCCCCAAGATATACCCGAATACTTTCTGGTATGAATAGTATGTCAGGCAGAGTACGGGGGAACCCCCATACCAGGCACTAGCCTGGCCAGGACACCAATACATGTGCAACAGGTAATGAGCCAGGAATGGCACAGAGACCAGCTGACCTTACAGGTTTTGTCCATTCTTGAATGATGCCATAATGGCGGCTTTCATCTTGCATACCTATGGACTTGACCTTGTGGAATCTTTTGTGCTTAATTTTGTCCCAAATCCTGCAGTCACTGGCAAGACAGGAAACAAATACCTGGATGACATTTTTATGATTTCTTCTTAAAATTTGCTTTTCCTTCCTCAAAGCAAAAATTGTAATGCATGTTTCAGTCAGGTGTCTAAGGCCTGTCTTTTAAAGTCTGAAGTGAATATTTTACATAGTTGAAGGGGAAATTTTATTTTAGTTGTACTGAATCATAGAGCCAACATACAATCAAGACTAGTTACTGCTCATGAAATTAAGCTTTATTTAGGGAAATTAAATATGTTGGTTGTTAAAATCTCAGAATATCTCTCAATAGAAATTACTTATTTGGATGGATGTGGTCTTGTCAGGGTTGCTGGGAGTTTGCTTAAAGGAAAACAAGTTTCACAATACAGCATTTGCATTAGGACTCATCTGAATGGAGCAAGCAGCAAGTGAAAGGGGACATAGCTACCTTTAAAATTGCTCTTTGTTGGAATTACAATGTGATACCAGTTTACTGTGCAGATGAGTTTGGCCTCTATCAAAGTTTCTCAGCTTTTCCTTTAGAGGATAAACTCCTTTTTACTGCTGGAAAATGTAGTGAAAAATAAGTGCGATGAACATTAACATATTTTCCTGATTATTTTCTGCAAGCTTTTTGTAGAAAGTACCTAAGTTGCAGCTGTTATGCTGAAGTACATTAGTTTATTTGGGGAGGGGTGAATGTTGTTCTTCAGTTTTAATTCAGAATTCTGATTGTTCAGTTTGAAAGCTTAGATGGGCAGATGTCAGAACTAATAATCTACAAAGAGCAGGTTTCTGGCAACACTGTAAATGTGGTGACTTCTAGCACCTGCTTAGTCTTCTAAGAATTAGTGGAAACTTAATTATTTAGGACCATTTTCTATTCTTAAACCTAAACAGTATTTAAATAAATTTATGCCTTAAAATTATTACTATCTGTTGTAATGTCTTCAGTTTGAATGAATGCTAAGCCAATTACAATATGATCAAGAATGCATATGGAATGCAAGGGTATAACTTCTTTCCTTGTGAAATGGAATAAACCTGGGCTAAGAGAAGTTGTTTGCTTTGGTTTTGGTTGTTTTTTTGTTTGTTTAATTTTATTCTGGAGCTAGTAGGTTTTAATTACCTTGCTTACTTGCAGTTAAATCTCAATAGTTAAGTCTTTCATTTTTTTTTTCCTTTCTTTGTTTCTTCCTTAACTCTTTCCACAGTAGTGAAATAGAGAAATACAATTTGTTAGTTTTTATAGGTGGGATACCAGAGGTACACAGAGGTTCAGATTTTTACTTTGAGAGTGCAGGTCAAATAAGATGAAACCCAAATACATTAAAGCAAATTATTTTTGTAATAATCCAGTTTTAATTGTTAATAATTGTTTTTATAGAATCTAATTTTAATCCAGTTAATAATTGTTTTATCGAATCCAATTCTGACAGGAAAATTTCTTCATTTTGAGCCTTAAACTGTCCATAAGAAGAGGCTACTATTGCTGTCTTTTAAAATTTCTCTTTAATCAGTAGCTGAGAAATCCTGTTTTATTTTTCAAACAGTGCTAATGTTATGTTCTGTGAATTGGAGAACTGAGAACTAAATATGTAAGATCATGAGAATGAACTGTTTGTGTTTTGTTTTGCTGTGTTTTAAAATGTTTGTTCTGAGTGTTGTAGTGGTGTTTTACAGCTTAAATGGGACTGCTTGGAGTTACTGTAGTATCAGTCCACATTATTACAGGTCAGCGCAGTTCACAGAGGAGATTGGGTGTAGGCCAGAGATCCCATCACGTGATCTTGTTTCTGGTTACCAGTCTGATACATATTGATTCTGTGGCATTAGTTAAATCATTTACAACCTTTTTATTCATATTTATAAAGTGGCTATACTGATGTTTGTTTACCTGTCTCAAAGAGAAGTGTGAGACTTTAAGCTCTTTAATGCATGTTTGTGTCTCTTCATGCTTCCATGTCAAATCTTAAATATTTGAAAATGAATATAAGCTAGGAATATGTGAGAAAAGTAAAACTATTCATAAGGTTATTTGCCCTCTACAGTGTTGAGAAGCAGAAAATACAGCACAGATGAGAGGAAGAACAGTCTTTATTCCTTAGGGAATAAATAAACTTGGGATACCTAAGCAGAGAAATATTGAAACGGTTGAAAGAAAGAAGCTTATCTTGAGGGAGGATAATAAAACAGCAAGATGGTACCCAGAATAGCGAGCTTAGGCTTTGCCTGAAGTACTAGATTAGTGAGCTAGGTATCACATCTCAAATACAGTTCTCCTTGGAGCAACAAGCTCAAGTCTTAACCGGACCTGAATTACATTTTAAGCAGCAAGGTAGTGAAGCTGAGTACTCCACTTTTTGTTTTCCTGTCTTTAAACTGAATATACATGCATTTATTTTAACTCCAGATAAATTGTAGCAAGGCAGCTATGCTGCAAGAGAGATCACACATAATAGAGTTAGAATAGAGTGTAGTTTTGTTGAATGATGCACTGGAGCACGTTTGTCTGTAAGTGAACTGTCTTCATACTATTTTCTATTGGTGTGGGAAGAGCAACAGTTGAGATTATTAGTCTCTCAGAATAATCTCTCAGTGTTACTTGTCAATCCATAGCTGCTTAAGATACATAAAAATCTTGTAAGACAGTCATTCTGTTTCAGAGACTCTTTCTCTCAGAGTTTGGTGGACTTCTGACATGGCTGCTGAGGTTTAGATGGACCATACTTGCGGCTGCATGTGTTTCTTCATTGTTACGTGCTGTGAGGTCTGGTGGTTGGCCTCTGCCTCCCAGTGCAGAGGTTGCCATGCTTCCATGATAAACCATGTGCAGGGATTCTCAGGTCCGTAGATCACCAAATCATATGACTAACTTGGAGTAGTTCTGTTCAATTTCTTTGAAGCGCAATAATAACCTGTATTATTGGAGCACAGTGTACTGGGGGAACTTTCTGTTTGGGGCTCAATTAAGCTAAATGAAAATAGTTCACTCTGGGGTAAATCTTTGAGCATATTAATAATTATTATGGCGTAGGATAGGTGTAGAACTATGCGTATGAGTTTGTTTACTTCTCAAATCTATATATTAGAAGAAAACTTGTGGAAATACTCTTAGGAATTGCTTACCTGATTATTTTGGTCAGGAGTGTCCATTTTCTAGTGACCTCCATGAAGTGGTGTAGAATCCAGGCACTGGCCAGGTAAACAGTGCCATGTTACAGAATTCACAGATGTCCTCTGTAATTTTGGGGTGATAGTATAGCTTTGAAATGTTGTAGATTATGGAGCTGTTTCTTGGCTGCTTTTCATTCCTCAATACTGTCTATGAAACCCCAGGAAAATTAAAATTTCTAACAGTACATGTGCATATAATGAACATGTACTGTTTTCAGGTATTTATTTAGGTATTGATATTGTTTTCAGGTATTTATTTCAGGTATTGATTTTTTCAGGTATTTATTTATACAATAAATACCTGGAAAATCAGGAATTGCCTCATATAAGTATGAATGTGCAAGTGTAACTGTGTTTTTAGGGAATATTCTTTATACAGTAGAGCCTTGTGCTCTCTGTGAGAAATGGGAATAAATTTCATGGCAGTATTAATCTGTTGTATCAAGGTACACATCGTTTTTACTCATCATTCATGTAGTAATTGATTAATCTTAATATTAGTTATTTCTAAAGAGGTTTTGAGTTTGCTTTCTGGGCATCTGTTCTCCGCTGTTTTGCCTTCCATGGTGTTTCCCATGTCAGCCATGTAGCTCTTTCTATCTTCCTGTCTCTCATTCTCTTCTAATCATCATCTTCTCAGTCTTTTGACTACAGGCCATAATTCATTCTCTGTTCCTTGTCCCCTTGATGTCTCTACCCATTGACTGCACATGGGATATTTACTGTAATCAAATGAATTTCTAATTGTAAGAAAATTGAAGGAAAAAAGGGATGTATGCAAGTTAAAGGGCAAGAGGACAAAGCACTAAATGGCAGGTGCCTAGCAACAGTAAAATACTGAATTTTACAGCAAAACACTAATAGATTATGTGGTACCTGAAAAACAAATTCTGCAGCTGTGGGCATGCTGCATTCACAGGATCCAGATGAATGTATAAAGGGTATTTCACACACCTGAAAAATGTGTTTTCAGGTACTCTGCAGGACCTAGTCAGGTGTTGCAGCATTGGGTACATTTTGCTTGTTCTTCCAAGGTCATTTTTGTAATTCTAAGGCATAGAAATAAAATTTTAATTTTTTTTTTTTTTAAGTGGAAATATTGTTTCTGATCAGAGGTATGTACAAAGGTTGACCCCTGTAGTGAAATACTGTGTGTAGTTGGATTTGAAGAATATACAGGGCCCTAACTGCCATATAGCTTGGAATACTTCTAGTAAATGGGGGTTTTGCATTTTTTTCCCCCAAATGCTTCAGATTATTTTATTTCCTTCCAACTTCGCTGAACTCATTACCCTGTTTAATGCCATGTCCTTCTCTGTTTATGTAACATGAAGTTATTCATTAGAAAGGTGTTATGTTAGTCAATGCATATGGTATCATAGTAAAAAGGTAAAAGATTAGAAAATCAAACTACAATACTTGGTGCCAATGATTTAATGTTTAGTGTCGTTTCATTAATATGTCCTGTAGTCAATATGCTGTTGTTACTGAAATGTAATTACATTCCTAGAAAGGTAGGTTTTGTGGTAGATAAATACAATGGGTTTTTTCTACTTAGATTTTTACATTGCCAGTATACAATTCTCATTTTTCTCTAGTAGTTTTCATTCTCCTAATAAGCAGTTTAATTGTCTTGTAAGTAGGATTAGTCCATTAGTCAAAGTAAAAGAGGACTTAAAAATTATATACTGTTCTGCACATAACGCCAAACAAATACCCAGCTTTCCTAAGTGTACTGATACTTTTCTGTATGGCTATTTGTGTGCCATAAATTCATGTGCCTGTTAGAAAGCAAAAATATTTTGCTAGTTTTATGGTGATGTTGAATTGTGTCTAGATTTGCTTAGGTAGAATTTGTGCCTCTTTGGGGTTTGGCTGAAATTGGTGGCATCCTGTGTTAGTCCTGCGGTGGTGCACTTGTAAAGGTCAGGTGTGTAACATCCAGACCATGTGTATTAACACAGAATGTGCTGCCTTAGCAAGGGTAGAAAGTAAACTGGTGAAGTCAATAAAGATATGTTCAAAACTTAGGATACTGAACTTGTGTAAAGATTTTTTATTAGTTGTTTTCAGGAGGTCTTTCCATCTAAGGAAAAGTTGCAGCTTCAGCAGTGGTTAAAGGGTTTATGAAAGTTAGAGGTTTTGTTCTTCATAAGTGTAAACTAAGAGAAGGTTGTTTTCCTTGGTGGGGAAAGTGAGCTGCATACCTTAAGCAAGAAAAACAAAAAGCTATTTCCATTATTTCTTGTTTTCAGAAACTTACCCAGGACTTTACTTATTTGTATTGTTTTCACTGGTATAGTGCAATCCCTAGTATTGCTGATTTCCGGTATCCACAGTATCAAAATAAATATGATAAAATAAAAAAATAAAACATCTTTTTATATTGTGGAAATAATGTGGAAAGTTAAAGTGTAATGGACATGAGATAAATATCATTGTTCACATATCTTACAGCATGCAGTAACAGTATAAATATGTGGGATTGTGGACGTGATTGCCTTGCTGGATGAATCTTTAAAAGGTGCCCAATACAAGATTCTGCTGTAGAAGGGCACCTGGGGGAAGTGACCTCCGTGTCTTTTTCCTCAAGGCTTTTTCTGGCTCAGATGGTATGTGTGTGCTATGGTTTGTGGCTTAAGAGACTTCATGTATTTCTTGACTTAGCAGCTGCCCATTGCAAAGACACACATCTACTGAGCAGGCAGCCAGCTGATGCAGATGTGCAGCTTGGAGGATGTAAGGTGCACAGCTACTGCGGGGTTGCTGGCCTGGTAGGAGACATTTGTACTCTGAATAGTCAGAAACCCAGCTGAAGGCACATGCCAACTCTGCCGCCAGCTGGGCCAGATAAAACACTGCTGCTTCTGAGTCACCTGTAGGCCAATAGAGAGGAGAGATAAGCTGTTTGGATGTATTTTAATGAGAGCAGGAGAGGAGACCTTTTGTGCATAGGTAGTTTAATGGCAGACAGAAGAAATAGGAGTGTTGAGTGGGGTGGGTGCATTCATGCACAGGGTCAAAAGACAGGAATGGGAATTTTGGAGAGAACACTGTTTGGAAGGGCAGATGAGGTAGATACTGTAGAAGGAAAAGGAGGGGTTATGTAATCAAATGCTGATAAGCTACTCTTTAATAGCCAACTCCCTCATTTAAATTGTTCACTGGATATTAATTGACTTGTTTCCCAGATGCTGGTTGCTGCTGAGTGAAGACTGTCATTTGTAAAGTACTGAGTTGCACCATCTGCTTTCCTCCAGTGAGGTTCTGATTTACTGGTATAAACCTTAGAGTGGTTCCTCTGCCTCTTTGCTTACACTACCAGGGCTACACATGCAGAATTTATTTCTGTTCTGTTAATTTATATTTTTTCATTAACTGAATTTACCTTTTTCATTTTGGTTTTAAAAAAGATCTGCCATTATCACAATTACACTTACTTCTGTCCTTATATTAAAATACCATAAAGGCATAAAATTGCATATAATCAAATAAAGGATTTTGTCTGTTCCTTAAATAGCTTGCAGGGAGAAAGGTCTCATCTTGGAAAATAGTTTTTCATGGGCATTGCTGCATTTAAAAAAGCTAAGAAAGTTACCGTCGTGAAACAGGGTGAATTTCTTCAAATGCTGTTGTCGCTTTGAGAAAATTAGTAATGTCTGAGTATACTTCATTTTATGTATTGATTATGTAAGAAGCGAATACATTTTATTACATATGTATATAGAGAGAGCATATACAAGTCTGGAGGTCAGCTTAAGTTTGGGATAGATTGCATAGGTTTCCTGTCCCACTTGTAATGCTGCATATATGTTAAGAATGAATTTTCAGCAGAAGAAAAAGATTTCATGGAGGAAACATTCCAAAACTCTAACAGTATTTTTACACCTACCGACACAAAGGTCTAGAGACCCAGTTTGGATCTCACAGGTGGAAGTAGGTGCAAAGTACTGTTTCTTTATGGCATTTCCTGATCATATGCGATACAAAATTGTTTCCTGTCCTAGACCTTGGGCTTACGCATTTGGAAAGACAGCTTTTAAACTCAACCTTCTCTAAGCAAAATATATCAAATGGCTGTTGTTTAAAACTAATCCAAGTTATGGAATGTAGGTTGCTCTGATCAAAACAATCGTAAAGTAGAGGGCAGGTGAATTAGTCAAAGATGTAGACAAACTACATGCAACTCTGCAATTTCTACTATATTAGACAGATACTATCACCCAGCTACACAGATTTTGATTCTGCTATGATTGGAATTTATTTGGGATTGGATTGGTATAGCTATTAGTTGCTTTTTTTTGTTTTGCTAAAGATAATGTAAGTGTGTGTTTGCAATACTGCTTATTGCCACTCTGTTTTGAGCTGTCTGCCACATTGATGTTTCCAGAGAATAAAAGCGACACATTGTTTAAAAGGAGTACATAATCTCCTTTCTCTACCCCTGGTCCTACCTCAGTGCATAGAGGAGGGTAAAAAGAGCATAGGTCATCATTCTTACTTGCTTATGTACATCAGAAATTATTGCTGTTATCTTAAATAGCAGCTTGTGGTATCCCTTTCCAAGCAGACAGTTCTGCTGTCACTTGAGTGGCTGCTGTGCTGCTGGCATTGGCCTCCAGTGGTGATATGGCTATGGCTGGTGATAAAAGCTCTGCTTTTAGGGTTGTGGTACTGGTCAGGACTGGTGGTGTTTTTAATTGTAGAGGTCTACTTTCATGGAGATCTGCATCAGGGTTCCATTGCTGCTAGAGACAAGCTAGCAGATTCTAGTCTTGAATTGATTATTACTGGTGTTGTTTATGTATTTGTTTACTTAAAATTAAGTTTTGTAAGTTATTTATATGGCCTTGTGGTTAATCTTCTGTAAAGAAAGGGTTTTCTTGTTTGCCTGCCTTTAAAATTTCTGGAGACCACCACTCTTGTGCAGGGAAGTCCCATTCTAGACTAAGGAGAAAGAATAACACAGAGAATATAGAGGAAAGAACTCCACATATTTAGACATGTATTAATCAAATAGATATTCTTCACACCTTTTTAACTAGTTTTTACTGGAGAAGATCAAGTCTGGTCACTTAAGTAACTTCAAGAACTTAACAGTTTTGTTGTCTCCTTGGAATTTTTTTACAAATTGAGATAAATAGGGGGTTTGGCATCAGTGTAATGAGAATGATTGATTAAATTAGTAAAACCTTCAGAAAGCATCATACTAGTATGTATGCAGATACTAAATGAGGAAGAGAGAGAAAGATCAGAGGATCTTAGTGACTTATAAAATGGAGGTACGTGGTGATGACAGAGGTTGTTATTTCTCTGGTACTTCAAGAAAGCTGAGTAGGAACATTTTGTTGGGACTAGTCCTAGAATAGGAGAGCTTTTGTAGTCACAGGTTATCGTGTAGAGTATTGTGTGTGTATACAGGTTTTATATGCAAAAAGCATAATAATTGAGAGAATATTATGTACTGGTGATCAATGAGACAATGGTAGATTACAGTAGGAAGGTGCAATAGTAGAGTTCATCAAAGAAAAGTGATGTCACAAGTTGCAGGTGGGGAGATGGGAGATTTGTGGAGTAGGGTGAGTGCAGAAGAGCATGAATTATGCTTGTGAACATCATCCTTGACCATGAAAAATTCTTGCATATCAAGGCACATAATCAAAGAAAATTATTTTAGTAGTATGAGGGTATTTTGTAAAAAGAATACCAATAGCAGGGAGTTAATAATAATTACACTAGAGTTGTGTTGATTACTATGAGCAATATAAAGTATAAAACAGTTAAGGTTGAAAATAGAGTGTCAGAAATCAAGTGTAAAATGTAGAATTGTTAGGAAGTTTTGTAATGTGCCAACAGTAAGGGAATATCCCGGTTTGAGACAATACCAGACCACATTTTCACCCCAGGATGGGGAGTGGGAGAATCTTCAGTACTGTTAGGACATTTTGTCAGAGACGGGATAGAGAAGCTTTTGAAAACAAATACTGTTCAATTAGATGCTGCCAAGGCTCAAATCCTTGATAGGTAGATCTCTGTTACTGTGGGAACTGAAATGCCAAAAAAGATGATGGTAAATTCCAGGAGCCATCTAGCAGGATATTGGAAACATTATTTATGTAATGTTTTATTTATTTATTTATAACCATCTTAGTTAGGTTTCTGGGATTTGTTTTGTTTGTTGGTTATTTTGGTGTGTTGAGGTTGTTTTAAGCGGTTTAAATGGTATTTTAGAAAAAAGAGTGTGTCAGAGACTGTATCAGAGTTTCTGATCATTCTTTTTACCTTTTAAGTGTAATATTTTGCTCTTATGGACTTCTGTTACATGCTGATCAGTTCAAAGACCACAGCTGTAGTGCTTGGCAATAATCCAGCTCATGCTGTACAAGGTAAGAACATCTTCCCTTAGAGGAAGCAGATCCCATGGAAGTATGTTTGCGGCAGAATCATGCCAATGAACAACAGTACTTATTTGCTGGCTGTGACTAACGTTGTGGCTGTACGTTTTTTATCTTGCATCTCAGTCGTCATGCATTTTCTTCATGTTCAGGTGAATGAATGTTGATTGAGGAATCAAAAAATAAACAGACTATCATAAAAAACAAACTAAAGAGAGAGAACTAAGTGTTGATCTAATTGTGAAAGGAGATCATCTATCTGAAGGACTGATTTTCCCTCTACACCTTTGTCAAAAAAAAAAAAAGGTGTGCTTTTTATCAGTAACAAGTTACTGGGCAAGTGGCATCTTTCTGAGCAAGTGGTTGGTCTTCCACCCTTTTTTCTTGTGTTATATTAGTGATTTAGAATTTTAAAACTGTTTCTCAACTGTTGGCTGCCTCTTGGGGTATTCTCTGTATCACCCAACTTCAGTAATTGAGGTTTAAGTGCAGTCAATGTGTGGAGTCACATTATGTTCGTTTTCCAGTTTTATGTTCTGTGACATGTAATTGGGAGGTTATTGATGGAGAAACAGAGTCCTGAGTCTGAACTTCAACAGTTACCTGAACAAATGCAAATTATTCTGAGAAGATACTCATTTTCAGTATAGCAGTGCAGTAGGTGAAATTGATTTTTCTTATGATTGGCAAGATTTTTTGGTAAGAGGGCCTTACAAAGAGTGTTTGGTTGAAAGGGTGTTTATTTTCCTGTACCGTAGTTCTCACCCTGAAGGTTGCAAGCTTGTTTTCACTTTAATAAAATGTTACTTACAATAAATGTTTGTTGATTCCAAACACATTGTCAAGAGCTGTATTCTGCAGTTGTATAGGAGGTGTAATATTTCATACCTAAGAAATTTAATTAAGTTAAAGGTTTTTTTTGAAAGTTCTGAAAAGGAAATTATGGCAGTGGAAGACTACTTTCACAGCTGAAGAACTTCATTGTGGACTAGCTGGCACTAAGGTGTTTTGTGCCTGGGAGCTTTTGTCTTCGAACTATGTATCCGAGAAACTTTCCTCACAAAGAAGCATTTTCTCAGCTTGGAATACGATGTTTTAATATCTCCTGTCTCATTGTGTTGATGTGCTTTGGAAGTTTAGATTATAATTAGGAACTTCTTTCTTCATGGTAGTAGTTATATCTTTGTGTAGATAAAACTGAAATGCCAGTGTACTGGTTAATCAGTGATACAGTTATCTCCAAATTTTAGTACGTAGTTTTTCTCTAACCTTTCACAAGCTTGTCGTCAATCTCTTTCTTACACATTTTTCTGTATGTTTTGGCCAGGTGGATTATGTGGGGTTTTTTTATATGTTAGTAAACTTTCCCTAGAGGTACTTCGCATATTCAGTCCCTTAGTTCAGCACTGGAGTAAGCAGTACTCTCATAACATACAAACAGGCAAGGAAATCTACTTTCCTTTTACTGTTCTAAAATTGAGCAATTTACTGCAACATTGAGATCAATAACTTTTAGGCTTTAGCTTACATAGTGACCTCAAAAGTAAGTAAGTTAGTTCACCTGTAATTAGGGTGGCTTGCTGTTGGGCTGGTTTTAATATTCTGTTTTGCTCATGGACACAAAGGAATCAGTTGTCCTCTTTCAGAAATAGCGAAGAGACTTAAGTACATTTACTTTTTAATCAGACACTATAAGGACAGTAGAAGTTTCAAATTTTATAGTCAATATAAGGCTAATGATATCTGCATAGCATTTATGTGGAAGAATAGGGAGGGATTGCAATTAAGCTACTATGTAGTGCTTTTTACCTGTCATTTAAAGACTGGTGATGTGTTTGCCTTTTGCCTTAAATAGGCGAATGCTGCTTCCCATAGATTTTAAAATTGGTGATGTTCTCTGGGTGGGACAATGAATGGTGCCATGGTTTCCTAATTTCAGGACAAGTTTTCAGTGTTGTATTTTATATAAGTTTGTAGTGTAGTAAATCTACCTAATAGTAATTTGGTTAGTCCGGAATGTGCTTATATTGCTTTGTACATTTGAGAACTACCAAGTGCATATTATATAAAACAGATTTAATTCTGGTAAACAGATAGTTCTGAATATGAGCTACAAAACATTTAATATGTACTAAGATTTTATAACACATACTTTTTAGTTCAAACACTACTAGTAGAAAGTACAAGTGTTTTAAAGACATGCATAGTGTTGTGAAAATGAAACCATCTCTGAAGTGAATCAGATATTGTTTGCATCATTATTTGCAGATTATGGCTAGCAGGACAGAATTTTAAGTAGTACGGTTTTGGTAAGAGTGGCTCTTACTGCAGTATTCTTTGTAAAAGGTCGGGGGGAAATATTCTCATTGGCATTTAAAGATAGCACTTAAACTCTAGAAGAATTTGGAACAATTCAAAACAATTCCTTTGTCTACACTTAAAATAATATTTTTTAATCTGGAATAATTTTTCTTTGTTCCAAAAATGTCAGAAGCACTCATTTGAGGGACAATTTGTATAATTAAAAATCACAATTGAAAGGATAAGGATTCTTTTCCTGGGTTGTTGCTTTAATTATCTATGGTTGTTGGCAGATGTAACTTGTCTTACACTTAACCTAGTAGAAAGGCTGCTAGCAGTTCTTTACTTACCTTTTCCATTATGGTAATTTCAGTCTTGTTTTCTTTCCAGAAATACTTGTGGCTGTAGAACACTATTACAGTTTGGCAAGGTCAAGGCCCTGTAGTTAGAGAAGTACCTCCTGTTCATCCATTGTTGCATTATGATTTGTCTGTATTTTAGGTAGTTAAACTGTCTTTCCATTTCCTTCTCCTTTATTTGCATTATTCATTTTAATTTGACAGCATGTCAGAATGATATCTAAATATGAATGGCACCTCTGCCACTGAAAAGAGCAAGGAGTAACATATGCTGTAGCCAGGATGGTAACTTCTGTTTGAGTCTCAGAAGTAGTGATGTGGGAAGGAGCAGTTTGAGTTTTCTGAAGACCTTCCTGTTGTGAAATTTTTGCAGTTGTGCCAGTTTCCCCTTTTCCTTTTTAAAAACAGGAAACTGAGCAAGTACAGCGGAAGTTTCCCGTCTTTTGACGAGGTAGAGGAGGAAGTTGGTTTCTGTCTTCCTTAACTCATCATGGGATACTAAGAGCTTATGACACTTTTCTGGATTGATGTCTTCCTACTTCTTAGGCTCTAGTGCTGTTGGGATGTTGGAAAAAATAATAGTGCATTGCTTTGTATTTTCCTTATTCCTTCTTAGGAAATGAAGTTTAATAGGAGTTTTTTGTTTAAAACAAACAGACTACCATGACCCTCAAACCTGCAGAATTCAGGAGATGTCAGAATTATTCAGCTGATTTGACATTTAGATGTTTTCTTAAAATTATTCCTCACAGTTCCTGGACATGCTCTGCACTGATACAGATATATAAGGAGGTGGAAATAGGGGCCCATTCATCTAATTGCTTAGGAACTTCTATGAGCTACTAAGAACAGTTGGTTTTGCAGCATGATTTTAAGTAGGAAAACCGCCTCTTTTTCACGTGATATAAAAATGTAAAATTCTTAATGAGAAGACCTGTAAGGTAAAAAAATAGGAGAAGGTTATCGATCTTTCGTAAGCTGTTCAGTGGTATATTTTCCAGGAACCATATTTACATGCATTGATAAAAATGAATTTTAAGTAAAGGCAGTACAGAAGACAAGTGATTTTTTTTCCTTCTTCACTATCACCTTTTAAAAAAGTAAGAAAAAACCCACATGCTGACACTTGGGCTTTTTGTAAAAGCATCATTATAAGTACTGTGAAATGGAAGAATACATAATATTCTGGAGAAGTTTTGTAAGGAAAAAAAGTGGGGAGAATATAATTTCTAAAATGTGTTTTATAATAAAGAATATAAAATAATAAAATCCTTGCTAGAATTTAGTCTGTTGCTTTCTTCTTATCTAATGCTGCAATCCCTAGTGATAGCATCACAAATGGTTCCTGTGCAGAGTATTACAACAGGGTGATTTGGGATTATGTTCTCATATGAGAGTAGGAAAGATAAGCATGTGTAATGTGTTTTCACTAAACGTTAGTATTGTGAGGTGGTAACTTGTGGTTTAAAAGCAGTGTAAAGTTGTAGGCACTAATGGTGATTAACTAGGTTAGTCTCAGAAATCAGAACTCTAGTTATGACTTTTTCATAATGCACTTCAATGAAAAAAAAATAAACTACTGAAGGGAAGTACAGCAGCATCTAGTTCATCTGTGTTGTAGTTTCATACATTTGGTACTTTTGAAATATAAGAGTTTCAGTGTCCTGGGAAATACTACATAGTATACTCTAGTAAGTAGTTTTTTCTTATTCTACTTCAATAAGACAATGAGAATTATTTGATTAAGGCTTCATAATGAAATTTGCATATGTAAATAGTTGTCATTCAGGATGCAGCAAATTGGGTTAATTATGATTTAAACTATTTGTTTTTTCCACATTAATGGAAAATGGCAAGGCAGTATTGGAAATTTATGACAGAGGAAATAAATGCAACTAATGGTTTTTTTTCTTTGAAGTTCCAGAAATCTGTTCATGTGTATTTTGGGAAGAATTATTTCCATCACAATTGCCAATAATGGAACCAAATAGACTACTCTTTGTCTGATTGTATTGGGGTCAGATTATAGATAACATGATAAATGCTGTTTGTATGTCATTTTTATGCTTCTCTGGTAGGGAGGCCGCACCTTTAAGTCAGAGCATCCTTTAAACTTGAAACACCTGTAGAACTAGTTGTTCAATTATATTCAGTTTCCAGCACTGAATGAAGTGTGGTTTTTCAATTACTTCCATTTTTCATTAGATTGTGATGTGGTTTTGAATACTGCAGCTGAGGGAAAAATAAGGAAGTTTTACAGTTGTTGTTTTTTTTTCATATAATTTATAGTTGCTTATATGAGGTAAAAGATGAAATCAAAGACTAATATTGCAGATTCCATTTAAGTATGGACATTATTGAAAGGGGAAAAACTATCTGTAAAAGACTAAACTTTAATCTAGTGAATGTTACAGTATTGCTGCAGCATCTGCAACTTAGTCTCTTTCAGTGAACTTCATGTCAGTTTAATAAATTGTTGGCTAATTATATTTTCTAACCACTTTTTAATTCTGATTCTTTATGGAATCTTAATTCAAAATATTTAATAGGCAAAAACAACTTATTGAAGCGCCAGTTGAAAAATTGAATGATGTTTTATTAAGAAAGTGACTACAGCATTGCTATCATAGCCATTTACCGATGATCACTAAGCATTCAAGAAAAAAACCAGATGGTGCTTCTGGAAAGTTAATATTTTTTTCCTGAGAGTTAAGATGAAAAATTTATCTGTCTCCATATTGTTGTAGCAAAACAATAATGACTTTCTTTTCTTTCTCCCAGGTGGAAGTCAGATTTGAAAAACAAACTTCAGAGCATATAGCAAGCAAAACATTCAGACTCTGAAGATAGTGCTTTGGGATTTGTCCTCTAGGTAGAAATTTTGGCTGTTCCCTAATCTGACAGATAAGGGGTACACCAGTTGAAATTTTAGACAGGTAAACTGTTAGACCATTTAGATCCTCTAAAGGGATCCTGCTTATAAACTAAGTGCCATTATTATTTCTGAAGTTTCCATTTATGTTTATGGTGTTGTGTTTGTATCCATTATTTAAGGTTAGTTTACTCAAATTAATGTTGCATATTCTTAGAGCTAAAATAATGGCTACATAAATGTCTTATTTGTACTTTCAGTATCAACTAAATGTTATGGCTTATTACTGCATACATACATACATAACTCAGAGTAGTGTAGTTCCATCTGCTTAGGTATGTATAAATTGACATATATATATTGAAATATCTATTAGTCTGTCTATCTTCTGACTTTTACAGGTTTCTGCTTTAATATGCCGGCAGAGCTTGTAAAATGTTCCTTAGCACCTCTTGTCATACATGCTGAGGTGTCTTCAAACCACTCTGTCCTTTGCAAGAAGGTCAGGGAAGTTCCTGGGTTTTGAGCTGGCAGTACTGGGTGTGCTGGCATTGAAGTAATGTGGCAGTAACAAAACCTTCTGCATTTGTCATATATTTGTAAATACAAAATACAGATCTCTTTTGGGTATTTTAACTTGCACAAATGCTAGGATAAATTACTTTGGAAGGATATTATGCAACAAATATTTTTCTTAAATAAAATGTGATTAGTTGTGTGAAGAAATGACTGACAGACTCTTGTCCTATGACACTTATCATTTACAACTGTTGATGCTTTTGCAGCATGTGGCTGCCTTTAGAAATTTTTCTGGTCATAATCAAATACGATTTTAGAAAGATATTTCATGCTGCATATGAAGTGTATATCCAAATGTGCAATCCCAAAGCGTGTTGCGTTTGACAGTGAATGGGCTGCATACCAACTTAGACGAGATGTTGTTTTAGGAATAAGTCACACTCTTTTAATTTACTTTCCTTTTTTGAAACATCTTAAAGTATTACAGGTAAATTCATTATTAATTATGGTGGTTTGATAGTAGACTATACATGATGAAAGAGTGCTCACTACCTTAATCTTTAAACATTTATAATAACCATTGTTTATTTCTCTTACTAATCCCCACCGCAACTCTTGTGTCTCTTGGGCTCAAGAGACAAGGTGTTACCAGATCTATTATAGCGGAGTGCTGCATGGCTCTGCTACCTGTATTTTGTCATGACTTTCAGTGTTTGTTACCCTGAAAAGGGAAGACAGTTACATTGCTTCACTAAGAATGTATGGTAATATAGAGAGGATCAGTTTTGCTGCAGTAATTTCTAGAAAATGCAAAACCATCTAGGCACTTTCAGGTATCTACTAATAATCAACAGTGGAGAAAATATTTGGAAGCAGATCAGGATTGGAACTTCTGTTATTTGACTAGACATTTATTTCAAGAGAATTAGAGAAGGAAAAACAAATTCTAGTACAGTAATAGGCAGAAATAACTACTGTGTGTTTTTGTCCTAACTCACTGTAAAAACAGACTAATGATTAACTAACATTTACTTCTATGTGTGGTACTTTTTTGTATTTTCGTTATAGTTATTTGTAACTTTTATGGGCTTGGCTTTTGCCTGGAAAATGTGCTCAAACATCAAAATGCTCAATCATTTTAAATGAGTAGTGAAGAATGTTACACTCATGTTTACTGTTGGCAGGGTTTTTTTTAGACATAAGGCTGGAGGTCTTGGTCTTGTATTCTTGGTTCCATAATTCTCTTGTGAACTAAAGCCAAGACCAGTTAAAATAAGTTCTGCTAAATTTCATAGGAGTTGGATGAGGCTTTCTGAAAAAAAAACCAAAAAATTTGAAACCTGATGTGCTGGCAAAATTCTAACCTTTGGCTCACAATGTATAATTTGTCTTTCTGAGCAGGTACTTAGATTTTGCATGGTTTATCTGATGGTTAGTACATGCTATATTTTTTAAGTAGCCATTTATAGTAGAACTACTTGTTTATAAAGGCAATGGTACAAGACTTTTCCTCTGCATTTGCACATTGTGTCCTTAACCTTGCTCTTCCATGCTTTTATTTCAAGTGGGCAGCAACTGCAAGGGGTTAGAGAGGGCCAGATGGCTCATGTCAGGTCTAGGAAGTAGGCATGTAGTGGAAGGCAGGATCTTCCTTTTCCTCCTTAGGTAGCTGCAGAGGTAACTGAGAGACTTCCCTTGGGTTTATTTGTACGCATAGACCTGTACTGTTGCTCAGTAACAGTCTTTTAATGTAGAATCTGATGGTTATGACTGTGAAACTACAGCCATCTTCCTAAAAGTATGTAATGCTAGAGATACACCTTCCAGTAATGATCGTTTTATCACTTACTTGAAGAGTTCTGAATTAGATCAGATTCCCATTGTACAGAGGATTGTAAAGACAAGCAATAAATTTCTTCCAAAGGAAGAATTAAATAAGCTTGAATTAAATAAGTAAAGACAATGAGACTTGAACTGAGCTGCCATACGTGGAATCATCCTGGAGGTCATTCCAGGGCTATCTGTTTTAGCCCTTGTACTTCATGTCTCTGTTCTAAATGCGTGGATATTTGAGATGAGCTTTCTAGTGCACACAGTTGATTTACTGTATTAAACTGTTTGCTTTTCAAGTTATATAAGTTAGTGGTAAGCATAGCCCTCAGACAAATAAAAAATGACTGTTCAGGTTGTCAATATGTATTCAAATGTCAATACTTCTTAATACTACAATACTAAAAATAGGCAAACCTAGTTTTATTATATGCTCCCGTTTACTTATCTCACCAGTTGCAGTTTGTACTTCTGTCAAGAAAATAGGGTGTGAATTGTATGTGGTGAAGTTTGGTTTGTTGGAGTTGGTTTGTTTGTGTTAAACTGAAATCCTAAGTCTGTACTTTCTCAATCAGTTGGGGTTTTTTCCTCCTAAGAATATATTCGTGAAAGCAGAGTCTTGCGTCCAGAAAGACTGGGACTGAAAACTCAGTATTTAAAGAGCCTGGAGAGCAAAAAATGCTGAATACCACTTTAAAATATTATAAGAATAGGTTTCCTTGATCTACCCTTCTCCTTTCTGTCCAGAGGAACCACAAACAGACAAACCTTCTGGAATGAGGAGGACCAGGAACAGTTTCAGTCCCAATGTCGGAAGTGATTTTTGTTTTATTAAGTCATAAACTGGAAGATGGCAGAAAATGGACGTGTCAGTTTTAGCTATAACTAGGCCCTCCAGCAAATGACAACTCATTTTTCATTTGGAACTTCAGTTTATTTTGTTCTCCTCCTTGATAATCCCATTGATTTCTAGAGCATAACCAAGCAGTTAGGGTATTGTGCCCTTCTCCAGCACCAGCCTGCTTAATGGCTGTGCGTGCACCTGTTGGTGTGCAAACAGAAGAACAACGTGCATGGAGTTCTGTGAACTACCATCCCAAACTTTCAGTCAAAAACAACAAAAAGGAAGAAGAAAATGCAGACTGGGAAGCATTCTATGTACCAATAAATAGGTCACTTAAAATTTATATGGAATACTTTAGATGACCAGATGGTTACGGAGTTTTATCTGCATAATTTGTATTTGATATATACATCTGAGTGCATGATATAGCTATGAGCTGTGAGCACACAATGGTTTTTTTCGGGACCCAAGGTAGAATACCCCTATAACGAGAGCCAGATAGTGAGGAAACTCAGAATTTATTGCTTTCATGAACACCTGTGCATTGGTTTTTGTTTTTCTTTTAATTTGTCTATATCTGAAAGTGATGTAAGCAGCATCTGGTTATTCTTATTTAGTATGCCTATGCTGCCAAAAAATCAACAGATTCCTACTGTACTGCATTTCAGAGCTAATGAGGACATAATTATATCCCTGAGCAGGAAGAAGGAATTATGCTTTGTTGGGGACTAGACTAGAATAGAAAGAAAGTAAACGAGAAAAACATTCTTTAGAACCAAGTAAGAAAAGTGATGGCTTCTGTTAAAGATCTGATATTGATTTGTTGGCAGTTGACTAAGAAAATAATGCAGTAGAACTTGCATTTCTGTTGAAAATATGAACAGCATAGGTAGAAGTAGAGTCTTTTTCCCTTTTTAATGTTGCACATCTGTTTTGCTGGTCTTCACGTTTTCTTGAAACTTATGTAGATTTGTAGATTCTCATGAAGATTATTAAAAATGAGCTTATAAACAAAAGCAGTTTAAGTTCTTTGTTGACCTGTTGATTTGCTTAAAATACATTTTTGAAAAACTGGTAAGTGTTCAAGTCTAATGTGCTTGAAAAGCCATCTAGTTTCCTGAAAAGGAACTTAATACATCTTCGTAGCAGGTACAGGTTTTTCAAATGCATAGTGATAGAAACACATACAGCTACCTACTTTTATTTCATTACTGGTGCTTGGAGTGAATGGGGAAGGCTGAGAAACTTGTCCTTGGAGACTGACAAAACTTGACTGTGCAAAGACTGCTGAAGTTAACTCTGCTTTGAGCAGGCAGTGTATGAGATCACATTCAGAGGTTTCTTCAAAAACTGTTATTCTGTGCTTAGAAGATTATACCTGGTATTATGTAGAAATATTTGCCAGGTTTGTGTCGTCATCATGGTAGTCTCTAGTCATGTGTGTGCCACCAGTGGGACTTGGATTGTTTTGCTCTTGTGCTTTTCTTCTTCTTTTGACAATATTATATATTGATCATGAGGAAATCACAGTGGTAATTGCTGATAAATGTTTAATTCTCACAGTGTGTGAACTACTACAATGCAGATCACAGTTTAGCTGTCCTCTAGAAATACGGTTCCCTTCGGCCTTGGAAAGTGTAGTTGTGTTCCTCTACTAATGGATTCCTGTAACTTCCCTGTGTTATCACTGGTCATTGGCTACTCAGTGGTTGCCAACAGAACTGCAGGATATGTAGATGAAAAGTAGTTTTCGGTCTGCTTAGAGGTGGAAGATGGTAGAGTGGATTGTTTAGGGTAATGTTTCACTTCAGTCAGTAAACTGATAGTACAGTTGTATCTTCAGGATAAAAACCACCACAGTGAAAAGGCAGTATATGGCATCTGTGTGTCATTTTGAAATTCCTGAATAGGGTAGTTTGGGTGAAATCAGAGGACTAAATAGAGGTTTCACAATATAATATCTCTATTACTCTGAATTTTTCTCAGTAAATGTTCTTTTAGATCCTCTATGACCATAAATAAAGTAATTTAGCACTAATTTTCATTTGTTTGTCAAGGTACATTTTTTCATGTAGTAACTTAGAGGGGAATCAGAGAGTTTGCTCACCCTTTAGTGATAATGCATAATGATAGTGATTTAAGTTAATTATAGAGTTACTTTGGGGGTTTTTTGTGTTTCACTTTTGCATGCCAAATGCAAGATTGGTTAGGCGGTTATGTCTGCTTTAAGTTTTCAGTTTTAAATTTTGAAGCTTAGGGGTTTTTTCTGAATTCAGTGTAACTTTCTTTTAGAACAAATGACAACATCAGAGGGACATCTGTCAGCCAATTGCCTTGAAACAGTATTCATATATTTGACACAAACTCTCCTGTATTTTAGAAAAGAAATCTTTAAAATCACTCTGTAGGTGAGCTATTACGAATAAAATGCAATACACAAAAATGGAAAATAAATGTGTCCTGTTTCTCAGATACCTCTAAATTCATCATGCTGGAGAAATGGAAATCAGCTATTTAATTGAATCAAAGACAGTACTGGATCTTATTTATGGTAATTCATGAGATAATGCATCCTAAAATTACAAACAAGATATTTGAACAAGTAGGTTTTCTACATTTGTTTGTGGCAATCTGAATTTGAGGGCAGGGGAGGTAGAGTGTGGGTATTAAGGTAAACTCTGAAAAAGAAAAGTAAAATATAGAGAAATAAAACAAATAAAACCCACATAATCTCAGTTGTCCAGTGTTACACCTTGTAAATAAGGCTCACTGGAGGAGGATTTAATATGCTTTGTAGGTGTTGGGGAGACATAGCCTGATTTAGATGAAACTAAAAGTTTGATGGTCTGGCTTCATAACCTCAGTGGGAAAGTATTATCTCAGTGCAAACGTTCAAGTAGCTTTGCCATTTCCAAGAACGGTTTTACAAATGACATGGACAAAATTCTTATATTCTGCATTGTGCTAGATGCTATTCTGACATGTTCAGCCTCTAAACTCCTGGTGGGAATATTCTTCTAGTCCATAAAGTGTTGGACACACTTGTAGTGCTGTACAAGTTAATATTTTAATTTTCAATTTACACTGATTGTGAGTCCTTGTATTTATAGGAAGATAAAATTTAGCATTTTGAGGTGACCTGTTGTTAGGCTAATGATTTCCGCAACAGTGGTAAATAAAGTCTGGTGAAATCTGTAAAGCAGAGGGGAGCAGAGAAGAGCAGCCAAGTGGTTGGTCACCATGTTGCAGGCTCTGTGTTAGCTAGCTCAGAAGAGGATTGACAACTCTGCCTGGCAGGACTGCAGGCAGAAGAAGTTACTCACTAAAGGAACCTAGGTGAGGGATTTAAGGGTAACCTTTAAGGAAGGAAAATGCAGGATGAGACTTGTACATGGGTTTAAAAACACAGAAATACTACCCCCTGCTGTTTCTGATAGGGCACTGGAATACCTAATGCTTTAAAAAACCAGTTTATATATCAACTTTTTTAATGCCTTGTTTCCTTTTTGGGGTAACATACAAAGTAAAGCCCTGAGGTATAACCAGCCTCATAAGTAGCTGTCCTTGATTGTGACTCAGAAGCACAAGTTCTGTTTAGCTTTGCACTGAAAGCAGGATTTCTGCGTTTGTTTTGGGGATTTTTGGGACCCAGTGTGCAATACCCCTGTAACAGAGAGCCAGGTAGTGGGGAAACTCAGAATTTGTTTTCATGAGCAGCTATGCATTGGGTTTTGTTCTGCTTTTAATTTGTCTATATCTGAAAGTGATGTAAGCTGATGAATGCTGCCTGTCCTGTGCAGAATACAGTACTTTCTGAATGTATAATGAAACTGCTGGGATTTTTGTAAGTAAACTCATTAATTATTTTAAATTGAAATGAATAAATAATTGGGTTGAGAAATGTAGGCCTCTGTTTCAGTATGTTTCTAACCTGAATTAATTTAGTAATGGATGAGATAAATTATTCAAACTTTACATGAACCCAAAACACATTGAAATTCTTTTGTACAGTACCTTGAAGAATTTAGCTTGTGGTTATCCTGAACTGCTTGCCACTATACATGATACTAGAAAATATATGGCAAATATTAGAGCTAAGATTGTGTTAACTGTGACATTCTGTGACATCAGAAGTAATTTTAGATGTTGCTTTTGCTATTCAGTTCTGTGTAATTCCTGTGTTTGTAGAAAGTCTGTCCTCCTTCGAAGTTGTATTTCCTGTTCATCTTTAGATGCCATCCCAGTGGGTGAAATAGCATAACTGCTATGATTCTTCTGGTGCAGTGTATGGCTGTTGCCTAGTAGATGCAGATACGTGGGTTTACAAAGTAGAAATGCTCCTTTTATACTACAGGAGAAAAGAAAGTTATCTTTCTAAAGCGTGGATTGGACTACAAATGCTAAAAACCATGCTTCAGTATGTTCATCTTTTATTGCATTTAACAGAGCTCAGTAGGACAGAGTTAGTGTTCTCTTAATATTTTATATTTCAGTTTCTGTGTCCTAAAATGTATGTATTTCTTTTGAGACAATTCCTGGTATTTAGAGTATCTGCAACATGCCTAAACAAACCCCTTAATTTTATTCATTTATATCTAACTGTTTGAACAGAGCTTAGCTTCTTTGCATATGATACGTGAAACAGAATAATATAAAAAAAGTATTGTTTTCAGATTCCAAATGTTTTCTGAAGCACAAATGAAACTTTACAAGAACTATTTAAATTACTACTTTATCCCATTTTGTAGTCAGAGAAGTCTGACTCTTTGTATCTATTGCTTTTGTAGACATAATGTGTAATGGCAATATACTACTTGAAATAAAGGGGACAGCAAGTGATTTCCTAAAGCATTTGAAGGAATCCATATGTAAACTGGGATTAGATGTTACTCTTACTGACTTTTTTTTTCTTATCTCACTTTATCAGCATGGCCTTGACTACAGAGGAACTGCTGCAAGAGTGCAGCAGGAAGAATCAGGAGAAGTGAAATTCACGCTAACTTTGGGCACTTTAAAAAAAAACCCTGAATTTAACAGTTTTCATGCCATTTCTTGAGATCTTGTACCACGATTTCATGAATAGTGTGAAATCCTCTATAATCATTTACTAGAAGAGTGTGGTCTTGTAGGGGTTTTGGGAGTCTGTAGAAAACAGGAGAAAGAGAAGATACGTCTTTTTTTAGCCTGTCTTGTGTGCTTAGCAGTATAGTAACATGCACTGTGTGTATTGATACTAGTGCATCTTGATACCAATATTTGTTCTATTTTTTTAAATAATCTTTATCTCATAGTTTTTAGAAAACTGTAGTTTCGTTTAGTGGTGAGCTTTGTTTGTCGGTTTTGTTTGTTTGGTGTGCAAACAGACAAACAAAATTTGTCTTCCCCCAGTGCAAATGTTGCTAAGGTGTTTCTGACATGTTTTTGAGTGGTAGAAGTATGTTTCCTTTTCTTTACCTTATGCTTTCCATCCATCTGCACTCATATACTGTTAAGGTATCAGAAGGCTTGAAAGTGTAATTTAAGAAAAGACTGGAAGAAAAATGTTTTATTTGGTCTACGGAAGAGAAGACGAAAGATATGTGATAAGAGTTCTTTAGTATGTGAAAGGACCAAGGATAATACTTAAACTTCTTTTGTGTCTTTTGGAGGGGGGACACAGAGCAGTGGAGGGGGGTGGTTGTAGCGAGTAAAATTTAGATTAAAGGTTTTCAAAAGTTTTCTAACATGACGGTGGGAAGTCATATCCCTGTAGAGAATTGGTGGAATCTCCATCAGTGGCATTTTTTAAGCAGGTTAGAATAGCCTTTTCCAGGAAGGGATCAATTCAGATCAGTACCTGCCAGCAATACTGGGATGATGGACAAGATAGCCTTTTGAAAGGTATTTCTAGATGTCTTGGGGTTTTTTGGCTCATATCTCAGCACATTCATTGGGAGCCAACTACTTTCAGGAGATATTAAAAGCTCTCTACTCCCCCCACCCTCCAACAGTCTCTGGAATGTTTTCATATTTCACAGAAAATCATTACTTTAATCTCTATAGTATATATGTTGATTTTTGTTTTGTTGTCAGATTTCCATGTTAGAGAAATCCATGATTTCTCAATGAAGATAACTGTGCAAGTAATAAATATTCTTGTATGATAGCGCTGATTGAAGGACAGTGCTTCCTTTACAAGGAAAGGTATGACAGTATTAACTTACTCATAATATGTTATCATAATCCACCATTGATTGTTTAGTTCATGGGTGTTATGTCCTCAGAATTTTGAGAAAATAAAAAAGATCATTCGTTATATTGAACTCAGATCGGTATTGAGAGAACTACTGTGTTGCATGAATAGAACTGTGACCGTGTTAATTAGCTTGCAGTATGAATATGAAGTAGAAGGCATGGGAGACCTGAGCTGATGCAAGAGAGGACTACTTATTGCCTTCTTTGTGTTTGAATAACACAAGGTTATTAATACTTGAAACTTACCAAGGGAGATGCTGCAAATGTTAGAGTTGCCATTATAGTAAAGTTCTGAGAGTAAATATGGTCTGTATATGCATTAGAATGCAATGGTATCAATGTACTTCTAATTCTGTTTGACTGCCATTAATGCAGCTCCTTCATGGTGCAAAATTTCCTGTGCATTGTTTGACATGTTAGCAGCATTTTTAAGTGATCTCAGAAATAAGACCAGTGATACCCAAGTTAAATGAAAGGTTTTGCTGTTACTGTCACGAGTAATGATCCATGATTGCATTGGTAAATCTGAAAGGTGCAAGAATAGACAAGGCTAAGAAAAGCTTTTCACAATTAGTAAGCAAGAAGTTGGAAGTGCAGACTTGCTCTGTCTGGGAATCCTGATTGGAAATGGGCTTCCTTTTTTAAAGTTAGTGTAATATTCAGAACAAAATATAGGTGCTTATACCTTGAATTCAGGAGCAAGCTGTTTTTTTTTTTTTAATTGCCAAATATGGTTGCAAGATAAATGGTAAGTGTACTATTGCTCTTTTGCGTTTGATACTTTGCATGTAAAAATATGGCTGTTAAACTGAAACAGTATCATGCACATGATGATCTCCTTCTACTCTTTGCATTATTGCCTGCTGGCAGTGCAGAATATGGAGTGGTATATTGTCTGTGTGTATATATAAAACTGTTGTCTTAGAAAAGATACTTTATTTTAATTTAGGGCAGCCTGAAGTTAAATGAATTCTAGCCTGCTGCTCTATGAATCTTGTTTTCTTCTGCAACTCTCTGTCATGGTAGCTCATATATGTGTTCATTGTGGATTTGGAATTGGTCATCCCACTTGTCTGTTTCATCAGTCATAAATGCATTTCTTTTGTTAACCCTACATGCAGGGCCAGTAAACTACTAGTTCAGGCAACTAGTGCAAATATTTATTTGCGTGTTTTCACATGTAATGTGTAGATATGGGTGTCTCACTGTTAATTCCTAGGTATTTTTGGTAGAATTATATTAGTTTTATGAAGAATGTTTTCCTGTGGTTGTACTCTATGACTGTCTTCTCTGAGAGCTTTGGAACCTGTTAACCAAGTTCAGCCATGTTTGATACAAAGAAATAGCTTCCTTCTAAATTTCCAATAACCAATTTGAAAATTAGCAGATACATAAAGAAAAAAGACATTAGAAATGTTGGCAGTGAGGGAGGGTTCCGGAGAGCTTGGACTATATGCATTCCAGGTGGAATGGCTTTCAGCAGCTCACACATACTGAGTGTATGTGTGCACATTTTTCTGAATGATTTGTACCAAGGCTGGTCCTTGCCTGGTTAGTTAGAAGAGATGGGTCCGTGGGAGCTGCAAGTACTTAACAGATCTCTAGTAGGCACAGAAGGGAGAAAGCAGTGACTGGTAAGTGGGGAAGTAAAACTTGAGGAAGACTTAAGGTATGTTGAACTCTTGCGAAAGATTTTTGCTTGGGCCAAAGGGAGAAGTCATCATGTTAAGGGAATATGAGGAATAGAAAGCACAAATCCTTGATTCATTATTTGTGTTTCTCACAGAGATTTTAAAAGTGTGTGTTCTGTTGTGGCTTCCCCTCAGTATGCTACTTGGTTTTATTCTTTCTGTTGTTGTTGTTGTTTGGTTTGGTTGGGAGTTTTCATGTTTACTAACCTGCTGTGGCTATGGAACAGAATTACAGAGAATTATCCCTCCTACTCTTTGTGTCACAGGATGTGGATATGGAAATGTATATAGTTATATAAAAATGCTTCTAAATATTTGGTTTAGTATTTTGAAATGTCATGAATAATTGGCATCAAAGAACTCTAAGAACTGAAGTAACAGATGCTTGAAGAGCTTTTCATTTTGTGAAGCAACTAATTTCTTACTACACAACCTAAATTTTAAATTAAAACTTAAACCCCATGGCTTTACTGAGTAGCTATTACAGCAAGTTAACAAGTCTTCCACCAGAGTGCAGTCTTTTCTAAGGATTTCTAACACCTTCAGCTAAGTATCTGCATTTTGCATATAAATATTATTTCTCTGCTGCAGCTATTACAGGCATACAGTTGACTTTATTTTTCAGTGTACATTTGGCTCTTTAATTGTGTTACCTCATTGTGTTTAACAGTTGAGACAAAATTAGGTAAGGTCAGTTAAATGATAAAGTAATGTTACAGTAATCAGATTCCAATTAGAAAAAATGTCAGTCTTTCTCACTTTTTTTTTTAATTCTCTAGAATGAAATACCTTCCCCCACTTTTTCTCATTCACTAAATAAATTCACTGTTGCCTTGTGTCAATAGCTAGATTCAAGCAACAGTACTATGAGATTGAACTTTTCCCATATGAGTTAATAGGGTGTTAACATCAAAGGCTAATTGTAAGTATTTAAATTCTTTACACATCTGAAGGACAAGCCAAAATACAGCTGCCCAGCTGACAGCATTCTTCTGATTGTGAGTATGAGTTACAAGTCATAGGACGAAACCTGATCCATTTTCCATGTCTGCAGTGAAAATACTTTTAAGCTGTTAAGTTTGTCTTGCTTGTGGTGAAAATACTTTAAGCTGTTATGTTTGTCTTGTTTAGGCAATTGTCACCTTATTATTGTCATCCTAATTCTGTTCCCTGGGAGCTGTAGTCATTCTGTGTGCTATTCAGTGTAATAGGAAAATGATCATAATTTGACTTGCCTATAGAGATTGTTGGCAACAACTGCTATAACCCAAGACTGTTTGATCAATGGCTTAGATACTTTGTTAGGTATTTGTTGTATAGATATTTCTACTTTGACTTGTTAAGAGAAAGACACTTGTGTGCAGGTCAGACTTACTATATCCTAGGTGACTTCAGTTTTCTTTCGGTACAGAACCATTGTATTGTCAAGACTATTTCTGTGTTTTAGTGTCACATCTGCTATTTTAAAATGTCATGTTACTGTTCATATGAGGAAGTGCTATAATTTCTAGTTTTGACTGCATAGCGCTGTTTTCCGCACATAAAATTGGAGTCTTTGAAATAATGCTTGTATCCAGCATATCATATCAATCATATCATATCACTGAGGATTTTCAGTCCTGCTTGAAAACCAGTAACAAACTTCCTATCATTGATACTGGTGTGATGAGAGGGAGCAGTGGAATTTTTTAGATAACTAATCTGTCATGCTTAATCTAAAGATACTTTTTAGATAATTGAACGTAAAATAACACACTTATGTGGGAAAGAGTTGTACAAATCAGCTCAAGTAATCTAATGGATCACTGGTAGTGAGAAAATGAGCTCCAGCTTCTTTCTGTGTATAGCTGTGAGCTCCCACCACTTATTTCTTCACTGGCCTTTTTTTATACTACCCCACCTCCTGCCCCCTGAGAGTTGATGTTTATTATCAAATTCGATCTGGGGGGGAAAACTAGTCCAAGAAAGAAATAAAAGGCAGGGTATTGCTGGAGTTTTCAGTGACTGGGGTTGATTGGAGAATAGTTGTCACGTTAGAGCCTTTACAAAGTAGTATACCAGTAGTAGGTTGGTGTAGCACATCTGAGAGTGGGGGTGAAGGATGGCAATGGTGTGTTAGGCTGGACAGTCTGGGAAGTGTAACTTACTGTAACAGGAGCTGCTCTTCTGGGGCAGTGATGTAACTTCTGGCTCTTAGAGCCATATCCTCCTCTGTGCCAGCTTCAGTGCCCTTCTGACCCCAAATTCAGCTGCTTCAGTCAGTATACATGGAAGAAATCTCTCTATATGCACATTCCCATGTCATTCTGCTCGTGTATACACACCTATGCATCTTAAAAAGAATTGTTTTCTGGTGTGTGGAAAGAGCTTAGCACAGGGTCAGATGGACACCAGAGGGAGTGGTAATGCTTTGCCAGGGGAAAGTATCAGTATAGCAGCTGCAGTTAGATCTGCTTCGTTTGCTGTCAGCCACATTTGTCAATCTTAGCAAGTTAAAAAAAAATAACTGAGGGGAGGAAGAAAGGTGGGTCATCCATACAGATTTCTGCAAACCAGGTTTTTACTTATGCTTGAGCCCCAAAGATTATCAAGACCCTTTTAACACTGAAAAGCTAATTAAGCAAGTGTTTGCTGGCTGATTGTTTAATCAAATAACTTGACCATGTTTGTAATGAATTATTCGTTTCAAACTATGGTTGTGGGCATTTTGGGTTTTTGTAAGTGTAGTACATGGCAAAATTTAACAACTGTTGCTATCTTAAAAACCTTTTCATTAGGGAAAATATTGCATTTCTGCCTATCAGTAATAAATGGTATCACTATATTGAAAACAAAACAATGTGGTTTATTTGGATTTTTTTAAGACTAGTTAATAAATTGAGTCAGAGCTTTATTTTAACTCTGTCTGCTAATTTGTGTGATGGATATAGTTTCCTAGTCTGTGTTAGTGCTCTGTTTTAGTTTGGTTTTAATTAAAGAAGCCAATCCATATATATGTATCTTAAAATAGTGAGACATTGGAAAACCCGATTAAAGGTTTCCATGTCATTACAGGAAAGCCCAAGGTCTAAATCCTTTACTTGAATCCAAATAAAGTATTTTTAGAGCAGTTTAAAGATGATATGTAACTTAATTGACTTATATTCAAGTACTATTTAAATTTCTGCCATTTCTCAGTTGTCTGTTTGCTGGTTGTATTGTAATAAAGCAGTTAATGGGATCTTTATAAGGCCCCAACAAGTGAAGGTCAATGGGAATAAATACATGGTTAAAATTTTTTTTAAAGCATTATCTGTTCAGTGAATCTATTATTGTGGCTGTTGCAATTAAAAAGAAAAACAGAGTAGTTAAAACCAAAACCACCTCATCATCTCTCAGTAACAGCAAAACAGCAAAAGCCAGTGGAAGCATGTATCACCTAGTGTTACTTGACAAAGCTACGGATGTGCTTATTTTAAGCTGGATGGCTTGTCTTCCTGCTCCTCCCTCTCTTGCCAGTGCCACAGTCCAGGGCAAATGACTCTGTAGGTTGCTGATGCAACTCATTGTATAGATTTGTAGACATGGTAAGGTGGAAAATACAAGCTCCTACCCTGCCCCCTCCTGAATTTGTTGATACAGAAGAGGTCTGTGCTGAATTAGCTCATGCTTTGCCTTCACATCTGTGTAGTTTAATTATTGTGTGGGCAGCCTGGCTGATTGCATGAAGGTTGTGCCTCTGCAGCAGGAGTACAGACATCCCTGCGGGGCTGTGGCACCTCGTCTTTGGAAAAACCTCTGGCTCAAGGAAGGAACTTCGTAAGAAGCTACAGCTGTATCTATTGTTTCCTGACTCCATAGGATAAAACTGTAGTAGAAATTGTGAGTGATGGAGCTGGAGAAGGCAAGCTGGCTACACTCTCTCTGCAGTTGATATTTTATGAATTAGTTTTATGCTTATTCAGATAACCTTTAAATTTATCTGAACTAATATATACTAAGTAGTCCACAAGGTTTTATAAGAAATGAGTGATACAACTCATGTAATCTGCATAAACCCAAACTTGCACAGTGTCACTTGCACAGTGTTGGAGTGAGTACTGGTGGGGCCTGTTCTGAGCCGATATTGGAGGCTGTTGGTTTTGGCACTCACACAGTAATAGAAATCATCTGGCTCAAGCTGTTACTGTTATGAGGTATTATGTTACGTGTGTCCCACTTGCCGGATGGTGATGTCAGATGTGCATATAAATAAGCTCTCAAGCCATCTAACTGTTTTCAGGTAAAATTGTGTGTGCTTCCTTGAATACACAGCTGAAAGCATCAGTGATTCATGAGCTGATTCAGGGGTGCATCAGATGCCTGTCTTTGAGAGCAGCCACAGTCAGCAGGGAGGGGCAAGCAGCTGGGAGGTGATGGCTTCAGTTGTCTGATTTTTATCTGCAGCTACAAGTCAGCACCTTAGTTTGCTCGGTCTAAGGATAAAACTCGAGTCAATGTCTGACAAATGGACTTTTCTGTGTTTAAGTGCAATGTGCCTAACACTGTAGCACACCTTGACGCCTGCTAAACATCACAGTTTAAAACCCTGCTTAAGAAAGGGCTAATATAGTTGTAGTGTAGACAAGTCTGAGGTTGCTGGATTTCTAGTTCCATGGATTTCTGGGGATAGTTGTCTGGTAATGAAAAGAAGTTTGATGCTTTGCAGAAATGTGGATGATACCAAAATTACATTTTCAGTTTACTTTCATGGTGGGTAGTGAATTCTATGGCATGCTTGTAATTAAAACTTTTTATGGAATTCAGGTTGTTCCTTATCATTTTGTTTGCAAAGGGCTAACTAGCTGGTCATAGTCCCTTAGGTTACTAGATTAGCCGCAGGCTATTAATCATAGGCTTTTTTTAATCCTACCCAGTGTGAGGTCAGACAAATTCTAAGCACTGCTGTAATTGCATTTGACGGTATGATACAATAGCGTACCATACTTTCACATGTTTTTTCTCTTCTAGTCAAAAGTATAGTTATTCCTTGTGCTTCCTTTTGACATGATTTTTCCTCACAAAATTCAAGTTGTTTCATTAATGTCTTAATAAATAACGACTGAAATTTGCCTTTCTGATGTTCACTGTTTCTTTCTTTAATGGATATCATTATTTCATAATATTACATCATTTTGATGTGTACATAGCTAAAAATAAACTGCTATTTTAGGTCTCTTCATGTACTGTTTCATAGTGCTCATGCTCATCCCATAGGCAGCAGCAGTGCAGGGGTGATGTTATCGCTGCTATAACAGGGTTTTCTGTTGCATCATGAAATTACTGAAGTTGTCTTTATCATTCCTAATTTTGGTCAGCAGTTGCAAACCTGAAATGATATTATATCTTTTCATTGTCTTTACACTTCAAACTTTTCAGTTATTTTACTTAAAAAACATCTCAAGGATAATACAAGCTTGTCATCATAGACAGGAAGCTGAAGAAAGGTTTCCAACAATCTTTTTGCTCTCCTCCCACCTTTTCTGGCGCAGGAGATTTGGTTGGCCTATGGCAAAGCATGGTTTTGATATTACTGCTGGTTTATTGTTTCTATTTTCTTTTCCCTCTCTTCACAGTTTTTATAGTGAAATGTATCTAGTTCTTAATGTTTAGAGAGCAGTCATTAACAGGGCTGGGGAAGGAAGCCAGGAATATGGTGCTCACCTTCACCTGATTATTCTGTTATGCCATTATAGTAACTTTAAGCAGCTGGGAGGGAAATTACCAGGCTTTTTCTCCAGCCTCTTCTACATCATCTATTAGAATTTATAATCTTCCTCTGTTTCCCTTGAAAGTAAATGTCATTTCATTTCTCCTTCACCTCCTTTTAATCTGTACCATACGAAAAGTTCTGTGTGTGCATTCTGACGGGGTCAGCTACTGCAGGCACATTGCAGCCAACCATACAGCCAGTGTGGCCTCCCTTCCCTGCCAGTGTGCATGCTGCCAGCAACTTCTTCCCAAAGCCTTTCTTGTCCTCTGCTCTTTGGCTGGCATGTGCTTTATTCTTATGTAGGATCTGATTTGCTAAATTTTTAAAGTTTATTTCCCAACTTTGGGAAATTTAATTTTGATTTGTTTTCTGGATGCTCTTTCCCCCTTGTTATAAGCCTCGTGCATTAAAGGGAGAGTATAGAGTTCCCCCAGTCTCCACTTTAGCTCCTAAATTAGTGTCCTCCTTCCACAATATCTCACTGGTTTTTACAGTCTTAAACCCCTTTCTTCAATTGTTTTTGTCCTTTCAGATTCTTTTTATGTCTTCCTATAGCATGACAAAATACTTGTGAGATTATGTTGCTAGAATGCAGCTTGATACACACAGTTCTAAAGGTACTTAAATTTTCTTTTTAAAAGCAATCTCTTTTCTGTAGTGGCCACAGTATGTTGTTTTGAAATCATGCATGTGTTATAAAAACCAGCTGCCCAGAAATGTAGTTAGTTGCTTGTCTATCTTGCATAAGTTTGTTGTAATTCATCTGGTATGCCCCTGCTCCCAGGAGCTTAAAATGTTTAAAAATATTTAATGATGCTTTCCATATTTTTCCCAAAGGAAGCTACCCAGAAGAAATGTTCAGGTTACTTGAGGCATGAATTAGAACCTCTGGTCCATTAAAAAAAGCCCAAACAGCAAACTAAACAACACCCTCCAAACTACCAGACCAGCTCAGTTGCATATTTAGTGATGAAGACAGAGGGCAACTTGCACAAGTGATGCAGAATCTGGATATGGGCTCTATTCCATGTTCATTCACATTGGTCAAGTGCAGCACAGCTTGTGTAAGACATGGATTTCAGACTGTTAGGAGAAATTACTGTTAAACTACTTTGGGATCTGACATCAGCAGTTCAGTGTGTCCTGGATTAACATTGTCCCTCATCAGCTGGCAGGTATTGCTCCCTCTACAGCCTGCTAACTTGAGAAGTCTTGTAACTACATTGTTGATGACAGTACAACATCAGCCAGTTTATTTCAAGTGTTAGATAACTTCATAAAACAGTAGCTAGCAATTTAAAACTTAACTGCTCACTCATCTTAAGCTAGTTCATAAAGAAGGAGTTTTATGTGGTTTGTTCCTTGTGTCACAGTCTTACCAGGGGATTGGATGTTGTCACTGGCTTAATGCTTTCTACGCTACTTAAGGATTTACTCTTTTCCCCATCTGTTGCAGAGCATGGCTGTTACATGCAAGCAGAAAATACTGAAGATTTATTTTTAGTTTCTTGTTTGAAATTTATTTCTGAGAAGGTTTGCTCTTTTGTAGAAATGAGCTCTGCCTCTTGGTAGAAGATTGTACTGGTCTGAAGAAGAATCTTGAAAATGTGTCCAGAGCTTATATGACACTGAGGTAGCCTGGTTTCAGAATATTGAGTACTTAAAGAAAGGGATAAGCACCTTATGCTGGTCTTAGCTGGAAACTTAAATAAAGTTTCTTAGTTTCACAAAAAAAAGACACAAAAAAAGTGTCTTTCTTTTTGTGAAACTACACTGTTTTGAATTTATAGCTAGGTTTTCAAAAATCTGGTTGTTTTAACGAGGTATTAGACACTGTAGAAGTCAAAAGAACGGGTAAAGAAAATGTAAGTAGCAAATCCAGTCATTGTATGCTGTAATACTGCAGAATCATAGCATGCTTTAAGTTTAAAGACCATATAGTCCATGGCACACATACCCTGCACACATACCCTACACACATACCCACTTGCCATGGTCAGGGACATCTTTTACTAGATCAAGTTGCTCGAAGCCAACCTGATGGTAGCCTTCAGAACTATTCAAATTTATGTAGAGTGTGGAAGGCTCTGAGGTAAGAAAGAATAACATCTGGATGATTATTTAGGAAAATGTTTACATGCCCATATATTGCTTAATACAGATACCATGGGGCTTTGTTGCTTTCCATAATGAACTTTCTTCAGTCTTACAAGTCCCTAACCTGCGTCTCTTGAAAAAGTACACAGTATGTTTATTGTAGGGCATTTATCTTCCCAGAAGTTATTTCCATTCAAAATACTAGGAATACAATAAGCCTTACTGGGTTTATGCAGTATTTGAAAAGGCTGGTTAATCCACAGTGGAGGATCAGGTTTTATCTCCTCTAAACCCCAGACCACCAGCAGGGACTATACATACTCCAGGCATTTTCTAATACTTACTACCTGAACACAGTTGATACAGAGGTGTTCCTGTTTAGCCTTCCTATAAAAGAAGAATTTGTCATCCAATATGCTCAACACATTTTTAGTATCTGTTTTATATAAGATTAGAGTTTGAGTGGTTTTATTATGTATTTCACAACAGCCTTCTCATTGAGTAATTTGTTAGATTTGTAAGTTGTTAAAAGTAGAGCTGTTGGTTTTATTTTTTCATTCTAATACTCCAAAATTCTCTTCCTTCTGCCTTTAAAGCAATTTGCAATGATTATCTTCAGAGACGGAGATGAATATTTTCCAACAGGAAATCTGATCTTTGGGCTTTATCTGTATTCATCATGCCTATTTGTTGTCTTTCTTTTATCTTTGTATATGTTCTAATGACTTTACATTGCAGTTATAAAAAGCAAAAAGAAAATGCTTATAAATTCTTCATGATTATTGTCTTGGTTATTGTAAAATGTTTTCTGAAGGAGTGACACTTCATCTGTAATTCTGCTTTCCTCATGCTTTATCGGAATTAGTGTTAAGCTAGAGGCCATCTGTGTTGCTTTCAGTGATTCTCTGGCTATATCTATGTTAGTGAATTAAGTGTGTCTCAGGCTAATCGACATAACATGGCTCATGCCCTTAGTCCTAGTCCCGAAACAGGGTAGTTGTATCCAAAGTTACTTCTGGGAATGGTTCCCATACCAAGGATGGCTCTCTGAATGGTGCCTTCAAATTGCTTGAGAGAATGCTAATTGGCCTGGACAGAACTTGTTTTGGGCACTTCTTTAACAGTTTAGTGGTGCAGGCAGTTCATTGCCATGCACAGGAATGCTCACAGCACTGTTGATTTTACTGCTATAACTGTGTAGCCTCTACAACTTTAGACAGCTAAATCAATATCTTACCTCTTTATCATCATTTCTAAATTTGCACTTAGCTGCATTCTCAGAATGCACTGGGTTACTTTACACCATATAACTGCATGTTGTTAGGTGATCAAAAATTGTAAAATTAGTCATTATTATCATTATTACTTTAATTTCCATGTGGGTAGGTTTGTATTTATTTGGAACATACAGATATTTTTTGGTTGAGTGTTCTTATGAAGGTCCAATTGCATTTCTTTTTACAAACTGATTTCTGGAAAGATTTTGAGACAAAGAAAGTAGTTGCTCCCAAGGTGGCTTTTTCCTCTCCACCTGGACCTTAAAGAATTTATGTTCCTAGTGTGCAGAATCCCAGCAGTATCCTCTTGTTCAATTTTTTTAAATTCCATTTTTTTATTAATGAATATTTAATCCCTGGTAGAGTGTTCAGCAAGTAATTAATGTTCGTATTTTGTTTGATTTACCACATAAGAAAGGACATGTAAACTCATGCATGTACTTGGATTATGTGGTCAGAGCATGGAATACAGTTTGGCAGAGAAATTGTAAATAAATTTAATTGCAGGAAAAAACTGGTTTGTGATTAAGGCAGAAAAGTGCAACTCTTAAAGTAGCCAAATCTGTGCAAAAACTAATGGTGAAATTACAGATAGCTATATGAAGTGATAAAATGGCATGGCTATAAGTTTTTAATAAATGTTTGTAGACTCAATAAGTTTAAGAAACAGACTACAAGCAGTAGAAATCAGTAAATTCTGTATTTTTATTTTGTGTTTTATGGTTCTGGGGTTTTCTTAGTAACTGTTGAATAACACTGAAAGAATTATTGTGGAAATGTTTGCCATGGTGGCTAGAGCAATTGCCAAAATCTAGAAAAGCTATTTCTAGACTGCTGTTTTCATGAGATTTAGATCTACAATTATTGTACTCATGTATAATATCCTTCTAATTAGCAGGCTTGCTATGGGAACCTCTTGGCCCTTCTTGTCAGAGCACTGCCAGAATGCAGCAAAGAGTAAAGATTAATAATAGGCCAGGGGGAAAGGGCTATTTTCCAATAATTAAGATAGTACTTTCAGTATAGTCTAGACTTCCACACCTCATCCTAAAAACAGCTGACATGTTTTTTGTCAGTGGTGTTTGATTAATATCCACAAGCAGCATTTCTGTTGGCAGACTTACTGGAATACACAAATATTTGGTGCTACAAATTTTTAATATTTTCAATTATTTTTAAAAAATGAAATATTTTTAATATTTTAAAATATGAAGTGTTACAGATTTTTAGTAATTTTAATTTTTTTAAGTTCAAAGAGTATTTTTTCTTATTACTGCAGTTTGAAAAGTGTATAAACTTCGTAAATTTCAATAATGTGCGGTTGAAAGGGAGTATTCAAGTCTTTGCAGATGAGCTGGTTTAGCAGAGTGTTCTGAGTAAGTGTGTAATTTTAATTTTAAGCATGTGATGTGTTATCTTGTTCATGTGTTGTGGTATTTTGCCAGATTATGCCTTTGTAGGATAAATTTATTCTGCATAGACAAGACAAGGTAAGTGGCTATTACAGTCTGTGATAATATAGCGAGCTGTGTTATTTATAATGATCTGAGAGAAAGTCAAAGAACTGGGAATTCTTGATGGGACAAATTCAGGGCATTAATGTTGTGAAAATAACTTCAGTGTAATGGTTAACAGGCACAAAATTAAAGAATTTATTTTTCTGAAAACAATAATGAAGTCCCAGAAAGTCTGGAAGTAAACTGTTCTTGTGAAAAAATACTAGCTCTCTCTATTTGCATATTTGATAATGGAACTGTGAAACCAAAAAAAAAAAAACCACAGGGAATCACTTTCTTAATCATATGTACTACAAGGCCAGCTTGCATCCTGAATTTAGAAAAAAAACAAGCTAGGACAGAATTGCCACAGAAATTTTCTGTTTAGTGAGAACAGCTCTTCAATTTGTGCTCTGATAGAATGTTGTGTTGCTCTAACAAGTGTTTCTTTCTCCACTTTTTTTTGTGCTACCTGAACACACACATGCAAAAAGTATTGCTCCAATTTAAATTTCATAATAATTAAATCATAAGAGAAATAATGGCCAGATGAAGCTATACTTGTTTATAATATGTGTAGTTTTTTTTCATAGAGTAATTAAATATTTGTAGGATATTTATATAGGCCAGTTTACACCTATTCATGTTCACCATTATGAAAGTTACACAACTTCATATATTATATACGTTGAATGTGTACTTGTGTATTTGCATTAAAATGTCTTCATATTTGTAGTTGCTTGTCTCAGGACATACTTTCAGAACATGTGGTCATTAGTCTCTGGTGTTCAAAGTCTATAATGTGTTTAATGTGCTTTTGCTTGATTCTGATCTGGGGAGTATCTAATAGAGTTTTAGCTTTGGTATTTGACAAAATATAAGTCGCTATTTCTTAATGGAAACCTCCATCTTTTAAACGTGTTCTAAGTTACCACGTTGTGTAGGAATGATAACTGTTCTGATTTTTTGTTTAAATTAAGTATGTGTTTTGTATTTTTTTTAATATTTTCTTGTTAAATACACTTAGTAGATAAATACATCTGTTGGCAAAGCACCACACAGTCCTAGGATATGTTTGTGAAGGAATCTACATAAACAAATTATTTTTATTTTAGTATTTATCTTGATACTTCACTTAGTGACCTAAATAGTGTTCACTGAGAGCATGTTTTAGCATTCTGTGTAGACTGTTTTACAAGACATGCTATTTATAACTAATGCTATGTCAGAAGCTGTATTTGTTGAAAATTTTATTATTACTGTCACAATACATATTATGATGTAGAGATATTCATTTGTATTGCTGCTAGCTTTGCAGTGGATACATGAATACTTGAAATTGTTACCATGGCTTTCCTCATGTGTTGGTGTTTGGGATGTCAGTGATGGTCTGAAATAAGGTGACTGGTGTGGCTAGTGGTATGTTGTCGCTGTGCCATGGGCACACCACACAATGCTTAGTTAAATTTTCCTGCGTGGGCCTACAGGAATTTTGAACTTGTGGTGCCATCTGTATTAGTGCATCTTTGCTGTTCAGATACTCTTGTGTTCAGACACTGTGGAGAAATCTAGACAGTTCTGTACATTATTTCTCAAAATAGATTAACTTTGGGGTTTCTCAAGAATTTGTGAAAATGTGCTGGAGATAATAACAAATCTAGAGGGTTCTGATGTTTTGCTTGAAGAGCTAAACTCAGACTGCAATTATACTTGAGATTTGATGAGCTGTCATCCTAGATGGAAACAGAGTGACTGTAGGATTAGTAAGAGGAATACGTCTGGGAATTGCCTTTGTTGAAAAGATAAAGATTGGAGAATTAATACTGTTAGTAATTGTACAGCTCAGATATTCCTGGATGTGAAGCCCAGCAGGTCTGATGAAGCAGCCACTGAAGCAGTAAGAGGTGATGATGTATTTGAATTGTTTTTGGGAAGTAGTGAGACTACAGTAGAACAGTTACTCCTGTAAAGGAAATGTGGACCACAGCTGTGGATCACAAGTAGATTGCATTTAAATAAAACCAAAAAATAAATTAAGACAACCTTACATAGCAGTGTGTTTATCTAGAATCTGTTGGAGTTGCTGGTAGTGCAGTTTCTTCAGAGACTGATGTCATCCTCCAGCCACCTCAGTCTTTTGAAACTGCTCTCCAGCATAAGCACTTTAGTTGGCTGATAATATATCTTTCATTATTCCCTTCTAAGCTGGAGCATTATGAGTATGAAAACATGAAATAGGATCTTAATTTCTTTCCTCTCGGTGTTCCTATAGATACTAACAAGGTATTTTCATTAACTTGAATGATTTTTTTCTTTGAAGCATTGAATCTTTTTCTTCTTGTAATGTCTAATAAAGTGAAACTTGGAGGGTTGCTGGTTCTTATAACTTTTACGCTTACTTTGTTAATAAATATTAACAAAGATTGCCGTGGAAGAGATTCAGAACTTCATGAAGGCATGTATTTAGGTTTCCTCTGTTTGCAAAGGTTTCTTGGTTGGATAAGAATTTTATAACCAAATTCCAACCAAATTGGACCATCTGTCATGTAGTCCCGTGTTACAAAATGTGGCACTAAGGTTTAACATATTTAAATTCCATGTAAATGCAATTAAGTTTGTATGTGGTTGTGTATAACGTGCTTGGGCTGTTTAATCTGCACAAGGCCTTCTGAGTTTGCACGCAATTTCCCTGAAGTTTGACAGAATCTGTCAGGGTGGAGGCCGGATGGTAGAACCCCTGGTATGGTGTGTATGGTCTCATGGGCCCACGTGGGACCTCTCTCCAAAGAGGCCAGCGTAGGCTGGTTGGGACGGTATCCAGCATGCGCACTGTGGGACACTCCACCAGGTGTTTGAAAAGCACACCTATGGGAGTTTCCTGTTTGTCTGGCATGCTGGCCAAGTACAGCATTAAGAGTCTTGATTTGTCAGCCTGTCCTATTAGGTGGTCACAACAAACCAGAAATCAAACAAACAATGCTGAGAATCACATGTGCAATGTTTCACTGGAAGTCTTATGTGAGATAGTCAGTTTCTGAGGTAGACAAGGTGAAGATGGAAAGTGCAAACATTGTTTTTGAGCAACAAGGATTCAGCTGCAAGCATCGGTTCTGACATTAATTGGGTTTAACTGTTGAATTGGAATTTGTGGTGCCCTCAGGGCCAGGGGAAAAAAAAACCAACCTGAAAAGATCGCTGATGACACTGGCAAAACACTTAGACATGAAATCAAATTTGAGGCAGTTTGTTGGTGTACACTAAAAGTTTTAGCTGAGTCTTGTAGCAAGTTGTTGTGTTTGCCATTTTCAGGAACTACTTAGGATATTTCTTGGGACAGGAATTTAGTAAGTGAACATCTATGAGATGAGTAAATGAGTGGTACATTAACTTGGGGCAGCTGCAGCAGCAGCTTTGTTAAGTTCTAAGCAGGATTTTCATTGCAGTGTGTGGCACCAGTCTCCACTGTGTGTGCCAGCAGGAGCAGTGTCAAGCTTAAATGCTTTGGCCTTGCTGAGAAACAACCTTCTATGGGATTAAAATACTGCCTGCTACTAGGCTTCAGAAATGGATTGGATTTTCAAGTAACTGTATCAGGCATAGATTCAAGCTGTAGGACTGCAATGGATTTTCTAATAGAGATGGTGTATTTTTGAAAAGGTTGCAGATTTTGATTGGCACCACAAATTTGTGAGTTGTCATGGGTTCTTTAGTCCTTTTGAGTTTAGATTAAGAGTCATGTCAAATTAGGGGCAAAGATAGACTATATGCAACAATTCTCACTTAAAGCCATACAAATTGGAATATTCAATAGTGTGAAATCCTTATTACAGTCAGGATTTTGTCTCATGATTATCTAGGATGTTGTTGTCAATAGTATTGCAAAGAGGGAGAAGGGAGTACAAGGGAACAAGCAGGAAGAGTGTGTCTGTCTTGCATCATAATAGGCAGTGTTCGGGCAAACAGAAATGGTGCAAGGTCATGCTGTCAGTCCCCCCTAGTAATGCTGTTAGAAATACAGTTTCAAGAAAGGTGAGGTGGAGAGCTGTGGTAGAAATGGTACCTGCTTGCTCTTCAGCTGAAGAAAAAGGAGGGAACTGATAGTTGGGCTGTGGTAGTTTGTGTCTGCACGTCATGTTTTGCCAGACATTGGCTTAATATATATTTTGGTGCATTTATTGTGTCCTGGTAAAGGGAGCCACAATATCCAAATGAGCCAGATGTTTTATCCTGTTACATGAACCAGTTTCTGGTATACTCTAAGCCCATTCAGGGCTACTGTGTATAGTAAATTATACATGCCCCTAAATGTACCTAGTGTAGGCTTCTTTTTGTTAGTATTTTTCCCAAATATCTGAAAACAAGCCTAAAAATCACTGGCCTGAATGAAAACCTGTGTTGTTACTAAATAAATATTTTTCATGGACAAAAGTATTGCTCATCTTCATAGAACTTTTCTCTCACAGACTTGAATGGAACAAAGTGACTTATTGCTGTCAGAGGAACAGAATGAGCCATATGAATTTGATTTTCAAAGTGATACAGTCTTTTGATTTCCAAATCGAGAGATCCTGAAAGTAACTCGGGATTTTCAGAAAATATTGAAATTACTTGCCCTTCAAAAAGTAGCTGGTCTGGAGGTGTCTATCTCTGGTTGCCCACTTATTTTCCTGTTTTTCCATACTTGGCATATCCTGTTCTGGCTATTCACCAGAGCTGTGTGTGTGTTCTGTTGTTTTTGGGGAGTGGTGGTGTTGTTGGTTTTGTTTGGGGTGTGTAGCTTTTAAAAAATTTATTTATTGTTCCATTTATTTCTTTATTTAATTTAAGTTAAACGTTTCTGAACAGAGGATTGATCCAAGCTGAAAAGCCAAGAGTGGCTGTAAATGGATTTTATTGCATTTCAGTTTCTTGAATATTTTGGTTCATGTGTCCAATGGGTAACAGCAGTTCAGGGTGCCATACTAACAGTGTGGAGCATCTTTCTATATGTGTACAGAAGGCAGTATTCCTGATTACTCCATCTTCACCAAGGCTTTTAGATAGTACTAAAGTGGGCTTTTTAAAAGACTTTTTAAAAACTTTTCTATCCTGTATACATTGTTTGTTTCATTAGTAATTCAGTTCTGGTCTTTCATTTAGTTAGTTGGTTTAATTCTTTTTTGTAGATACTTGCTGCATCTTACTTTGTTGGGATCTAATTGTTCAGTTGGTATTGAAACTGAAAGAGAAGTTTAGAAGATTTTTATTGCTGATGTATATTTCCTGTGACTTTGTGAAATTAAGGAAGCATTTTGAATTCCTGAAAACCTTTTTCTGTGACCAAAGCATACTTTTCTAGCCTATAACAACAGATCCAAGTTGTTTTGAAACATGAAATTAGCCGTTGCAACTGATTATAACATGTAAGCATTTGCATAACTGTTTTTCAGTAATAGAAAAGCTCCATTTATTATTTTTAAATTTCTTGTGTATTTAGAGCAAGGTGTGCTTATGCTAAAGTGCTCTGCTGTTTGCATAGTAGCTGTATGCCAGACTGTTGAGATTAGAATTTAAGACTAGTAAAGCTCATGTACAAGCTAATTTTGCAAAGCTTCTTCCCTACACTGAAATTCCAGGCAGTGCATTCTCTCTGCAGGAAACAAAAGGAATGTTTGGAGGATTGAGGTCTGTACAGCTGTCTGTAAACAGTTGGTACTTATGTAGCATAAAGGAATCATACTGAAGAGTCTATTACAGTCTGGTTATTATAGTTGAAATTTAGTATTACAGTGTTGTTACATGCAATGGCTTGACAAATAGTGCAGCGTCCTCCCTGAATACTTGGAGTATCTTAAAGAGAATAAAGTGTTTGTGTTAGAGGTGGGGAACGTATTCTGTTGTTTGATTTGAGGTTTGGGTTATTTTTGGGGTGGGAGGAAGGCAGGGTTTAGCATTTGTAACTGATGCTTTGGGATTATTGAGGGCTGTATTTTGTTTAGTTTTCAACTCTTCCTAGGCAAACTTGGTAGTTTGGGGTGAGATAAGAAAGGAGGATTCTTCTTTGAGGAGTTGGACCTGGGTAAATTGAATAACAACGTAAAGAGCTCAGAATTTAGTACAGTGAAGTCAGTCCTTGCATTGGCATAGGGAAAAATTAGATCATCACTTAAAAGTATTTTGAATCCTGGTTTCTTGTGAAAGGCTTAATTAGACATTTGTGAGAACTTTGTGACCATTGTCAACGCCGAACAAATGATGGACCATTATAGTTTGCAGAGGTCTTTAATATATACCTAAATTTTTTTCAGAGGGGGAAGAAAGGAATTAAATTCTTGAACTTTGGGATTTTCTCTGTTCAGTGGAACTGTTTTAACACATTTTAGTAAAATAGATATTAACAGAGGAGAACATCTAGGATATTCATATTGTTCCACTTTCCTGGAATATGGCTTTAATAAAAAGCATAAGGTTAAGTGTATATGTTCCATGTAACACTATGGAACAACATAAATTATTTAATGATATATACAGCATTTTTTTAATGCTTCAGTAGCCATTCAGTCTTGGTAAATGGACAAGTCCAGAATTTGCAGATTGTATTTTTAGTACCATATATGTTTCTGTATAGGGATTTTTATTTCATCTTATTAAATGTTTCTATGAAATTTTTTTTCAATAATGAAACTGTTTTAAGCTCAAGCTTTGACTCAGACCTGCCAAATAAAGGAAATTAGCTGTAGCCCCAGCATTTATTAGACAAGCTATAGCAGTGCAGCTTCTGCCAGTGTAGAAATGGTACATGTGGCATCCTTGGCTATGTACACCTGCTGTTTTCCCCTGCACCAGATCTAGTATTTATCTGACCCCTGCTCAGTTTGAAAAATGACTGGAAAGCTGATGTAGAGTCCTCCTTCTTTTCTGAATGAACTCTCTGAAGAGTGAGTGATCGGACAGAAAAAGGGAAGGTCAGGCTGTCTTTGAACTGCTCTTTTTGGTCTTGACCATAAATACACAGACTCTGTTAATTAAAATTGATTGAATTACAGATTTGATTCATCTGGATATAAGTTGTAAGCTAAAGGAAAGAAGTGGGATAAAAGGGTAAGGAAATGTAGGGGAAGAGAAAATTTAGGACTTAGATTTTAGAACAGTGTTGAGCTATGACTTTAAAAACTCATAAACAGTTTTAGAAGGTTTTACTTTCTGTGCAGATACTCAGTTGAAGCTTAACTCACATAAATGAGTATTTTTAGTTTAAAGATAAAAGCAAGCATATTTAAGTGTAATTTTTTAGTCTTTTAAAAACCCTAAAAGCAAATGACTTGCAGGGAAGATTTTTGCTGACTCCTTAACTGACTCAAGAGTATGTAATACGGAGGGGACTATGGCAGTGGTTCATTTAACAATAGAATATGAAGTACTTGGAATATCCTGAACTCTAGCCAGACATGAAAGGTATTTTGCATGTGATACAGCATGATTTGCCTTACTAACTCTGATATTTTTCATTTCTTCTGAAATGCACCCTTTTCTTAATAAAAAAATTGTTTGCTAATACGTTAAAGGTATAGTTATATCATTGGTACCTCACTTCATTAAATAATTACTAATTTAATGTATGGGAAATATTCCTCAGAGGTCAGTGGGAATGCTGTTTCCTTAAAATCTTTCTGATTTACCATGAGTTAATTACTTCAGTGTCCACTGACAAAAATTATACAACAGCTTACTCATATAGTAAATATTTTAGCATATACAAAGAGAAATATGTTTTAAATTATTTTCTGATTTTACAGTATTTTTATTATTATTTCATTGACGTGGTATTGTCATTTTTCAGCACAGTTAAAATCTGTAAATCTAGGCAGCTTTGATCTTGACTTAATTTCATGAAGGGTTTTCAACTATGTATCACTGTGAAATTAATGCTACAGTGGGTATTTTAAATAGACTTTCTATACTGGAGTGTAGAAGATTCTGAAAGTTACATTTCTAATGTTAAATTAACTGTCATTGAGGTAATTAATTTACCAAGCTGCTTCACTGTTTACTTTTTGTATATATCACTTCTGTGCTTTAAGTCCATTTTTTCTACAGTATATCAGGTTTTTTTTTTTCTTAAGGGATTCAAGGGGATTTCCAGTAGTTACTGGCTGCAGCTATGGCTCTCAAGTTCTGATCCTGAATTGCTGCCCTTGGTATTCCTGAAGTCTCTTACTCTTGTGTAGTTGTTAGGACCTAGTGCACAGTTTCTCTTTAAACAAGGCAAAAAGAAATAAGTGTTTTTCTGGACTTGACCTTGGTACATGTATTGGTATTGAGCACAGAGTAGTTTTTATGATGCTTTCACTTGCAGACTTATTTTCAGTAGCAAAAGTTGATTTGGGAAAAACAGGCTTAGTCACAAAAAGGAACAATTTGTTGCAATTCATCTAAGTATCATTTTTGAAAAATATGAAAAAATTGGTATGTAAAGCAGTAATTACACATATCTACATTTCTCTGTCACCTGTTGTCAGTCTGACTCAGGATTTGTTTTTCAGCATTTTGATTATTGTTTCCAGTAAATCTTGGTGTTTCTAGATTGCTTCCTTTGGAAGTTCTGCTTTCAGCATAAAAGATTTAGCTGCACTAAAACTACATTTTTATAATTTTATTACAGTTATCTAGAAAAGTATGAAAAAGTGCATCATTTTGGAGAGGAGGATGATGAGGTACAACCAGGCAATCCAAAGCCACAACTTCCTATTGGTGCAATTCCAACTTCCTATAACTACCAGCAACACAGCGTGTCAGGTAAATTCTTGAGAGTAAAATGCTATTTCCTTCATCTGTGTGGGTGCCTTTTTTTTTTTTTTTTTTTTTTTTTTGACTGGCTACAGCAATAGTGCATAGATAAATTTGGAGTATTATTAAAACCATCAAATCTATATGACACTCAAATGATTAGTTTAATACTCTCAAAAACCTTTCCACTGTGAACCAGAACAAAACAAATATTAAAATCCATAAGCTATTTCTCCTCTTTACAAATATTATCCTTGCTAATTAGTAGAGTTGTGTAGTTACTTGTCTTGAAAAAAACTACCTTGAAAATTTGCAGTGTGTTTCTTTCAATCTCTAGCTTCTCCACAGAGTCAAATACCTGAATTGAGCCTACAGTTAGTAAAGCTTTAAATCAGAAGCTGGAGGGCTTTGTGGAATGGACATGTAATTTATTGTGTAGAAATTGACTTCAAATTGTATTATAATTCCATTCTGCTTTAATTATAGCTTCTGTTTTGTAAGCTTTGCTTTGGGAGAACGTGCTGCATTGTTGCCTTCTGGAGGTGGCAGAGGAATTGATATGAAAGGTACACAGCAAAGTGGAACGAGTTCCACGTTTTGGCCAGACAAAAAATACATTGAATATTGTGAAAACTTGTTAAAA
>JAYDZK010000056.1:29156235-29180476 GCA_034509185.1 Euphonia xanthogaster
TGAAAATGTTGATTGTGTTGTTTTTGTTTTTTTTTTTAAATTTAGATTATCTTCGTCAAAGCTATGGGCTGTCTATGGACTTAAACTCACCAAATGACTATAATAAGTTGGTGCTTTCACTGTTATCTGGACTCCCAAATGAAGTGGACTTTGCAATTAATGTCTGTACTCTTCTTTCGAATGAAAGCAAGCATGTTATGCAGCTTGAAAAGGATCCTAAAATCATCACTTTACTGCTTGCAAATGCTGGGGTGTTTGATGACAGTAAGTATATAAAAACATTTTGCAACAGAAAGCGTCCATACCTGTTGTGGCATCTTTTACAACTCATGATAATTAAAATATTAATAACTTAATTTCATGGTAATATATCTAGTTTTTCTCTTTACCTTGTCCATGATTACAGGTTTTATCAAATGTTACAAATACCTTTTAAGTTAGGTAATCTTAAAAATTTATTTAACAGATTAGTGAAATGTAAGAATTAGTTTTTTGATAGTAAAGTTCAGTTGTTCAGGATGCTAAATATACAGCATTGGGTTTCCATCTCCTTGTAGTGTATTTCTGTTTCCTTTTGAATTTATAGGACCGTATTGACTTTCCATAGTTATTTTTCAATGGAAATGCAGATTTAAAATTTAAGAAAAGCTAGTCTGAAAACAATGACTTGCTAACATTTTTGTCCTGATACTTCACTACACATTTAACTGCAGTGAAAATCAGGTTATAAAACTTAAGGGAGAAAAGTCTTAATCTGATTTTCAGAATTACTTAATATGTTAGCACATAAATTTCAGATGATAGTTGCTTCCTTCAGAATACTAAAGGATGTCAAATAAATTCTTCAGATTTTTTCCAGTGTGAAAAAAATACCTCCATGTCTAATAATTCCTTGTTAAAGGCTTCCTGTCAAGAGAGGAGCAAAACATAAGTTAACCTAAACCATTGTAAAATCATAACAGCATAGCTTTTATCTTGGGGTGGTGAGGAGGAAGTATTTACCGGGTTTATGTGCTGAGGTTTTTTTGTTTGGTTTGGTTTTTATGGTTTTTTTTGTTCTTTGTTGTTCGTGTTTGTTTATTTGTTTGTTTGGGGAGTTTGTTTTGGTGTTTGTTTGTGGTTGGTTGGTTTTGTTGGGTTTTTTGGTTTTGTGGGTTTTTTTCGGTTGGTTGGTTGTTGGTTGGTTTTTTAATAGTGAAATTCAGAAATTACCTCCAGAAGAAATTGCTCAAATGAGCCCTTTCAGCCAAGCATAATTAGGTCTGATAATGTAGACGATCATATCTGTTTGAGTAGAAATCTACTTTGCATGTGTAAGCACAAACATACGTATGGTATGTCAAAGAGTCTGTTTTAAAATTCTGGGGAAGAACCAGTGTTAGCCATTGTATATGGTTCAGTTGGGTTTTTTTAATAATTGGCATTTTTACTTAATGATTTGTAGCTTTCCCCTTCTCCCCCCAGTATTGCATTAGTGTCCTTCAACTTCTTTCTTGCTTTTTCTACAAATTTTCTGAAAAGTTTGTACATTTTTCAGTGTCCTTCAGATATGGTTAGAACTTGGTCATTTAGTGTTTGCATCTATTCCAGGCCCAAGAACTTCCAAAGGAAAATATTTGAAAGGAAGCTAAAGGGAAACTTAGTCCTCCATATGATTCCAGAATGCTTGCTCTCTAGATTTTTGAGGTTACCATCACTCCCCTGTTCTTTTGATAAAACTTCTATTGATTTAGGAATTTGCAAATAATTCAGTTGAGTTTTGTATTGCTATTTAAGCCTTTTTTTTTTTTTTTGATGTTGTAGGAGCAGACAGTGTTTTTTGGAGTTCTTGACTTGAAGAACAGGTTTATTCCATAGCTTGTCTGTTTAGTGTTTTTTGAAAAATATTTGAGGTAAAACTGAGAGGAATGATGAGCATGTAATGAACTCACTGTTTTCATTCCCTTGGAAAAACTTCATTTTTATATTACATGATTATGTCGTCTTCTGGATAAATCCAGGGAAATGTCCTAGCAGCATTAGGAGGACTAATTGGGACGAATGGGGGAAAGAAACAGCAGGGGTATGTTTACTTATTTTTGAAGCATGAAACTTCAATTTGAAATACGTACATGGTTTTATAGTATAAATAATAAAGGCAAATCTGCCAGGTTTCATGCTGAAATAAATGAATTCTCTAGTTAGTAAATTTAGGCACTATGAAAATACTACCACAGTAATTTCAGGTGGCAATAAAAAATAGCTGATAAACCTCATTTAATACAGTTTTTAGATTTTTCTTGTCTATAATTAAAGTTTTGTAATTGTTATTATTTATAGTGTTTTTAGGTAAAATATGTCATCAGCTTCCCTCCAGTCCCTTCCTAAACTTCAAGATGACAGTTGGATTGCATGTCATGGGGCAACCCCAGCGGCTTGAGGGCTATATAGTATATTCACCTTGGAGAGCTGCATAAGGCCTTGGTTTGGATTCTGTGAATTGAAAGCTAATGTGGTCTTGCAATTGAGATTTGTAGCATTTTCTACAGAATAGGAAAATGTGAACCAAAATGTTTAACTGAAATGTGTTATTAATTCATTACAGAACTATTGCAAGACAGAGTTTATTTATAGATTCACTCAGCATTTGATTCAGATTGACTGAGTCTTAGCTGCTTTCAAGGAGTGATGATTACAAAAGCTGTGGTAGTGGCTCAGTCAAACAGCCAAGAACATCTACTACTGGTCTTGGTTAAATACTGAGTTTGAATTGAATGCTGTCAAAATCTTACTACTGTTTTTTAGAAAACACAAGTGGGAATTTGTTTAATTGCTGCAGTAGTGTTTGTGCTTACACAGCGCACATGGAAAACAGTTCTTGATGTCAGGGTGAAAACAGACCAGTCGTCTTGACTCTTGGAAAAGAGCTCCGGAAAAGTTTCCCCTGGAAAAGTTTTTCTCCTGGAAAAGGTTTTTTTTTTTTTACAGGGTTTACAAAGTAGCCCTTTCCTTATGAACTGCTTACTTTCAATTTACACTGTAAAATTGCAATAGCTGTTAATTAAATGGCAACTGACATTTCAGCTGGTTTGTGCAGTATTTTTTAAGATCAAAAGGAAACACTGGAAGCGTCTGTAGTGTTCTTGAATCTTTATTTAGTTTGTGGATTAATAAAAATTGTTAATTTTTAAAAATTTTACTAAATTACATTTTTTGTGCTTAAAGCTTTAGGATCTTTTTCTGCTGTATTTGGAGAAGAGTGGAAGGAGAAAACTGATAGAGATTTTGTTAAGGTAATTAAAAAATTACTAAAATAATTTTGTACTGCATATGGTGGGTATCAAATCCTTTAAAAATATTGAAAATTCTAAGATACACTAGCATATATCGTTAAAATTACTCTCAACTTCATTCCTTTGATTTGAATATAATAGGACACTATGTCACAGTTGTCTTAAAATGTTGGGATAAGTAGGAAGAAGTGTATTAAGAAAAAAATAGTTATAGGCAAATGAACAAAGGTTTCTATGTTTCTTTTTATAAGGAAACTAATGTGTGTGAAGAAAAGGGATGTTGGGCAGCATATTTACCAAGAGGCAACAATGCTGTGTTGGGTTTTGTTTTGAGCTGTGATGATCAGTAAAGAAACATTCTGAATTATAAACATTAGGATCGCAGCATAAGAAGCTATGAGAAATACTTTAATAGATTAGCAATGTTGCTGTTTTGTTTGAGTTAAACTATTTTTGCACAGGGCTTTTTTAATCTTTCCACTAGAGGGCATGAGCTACTGTACAAGCCATGAAATGAAGTAAAAATAGAACTAAAGTTTCTTTGTCCAAATGGTTATTTATTCTGGATGAACTTTTTTAGGTGAATAAGAGCATGCATTATAGATGAAAGAGATTTGGTATTTCAGCATATTTACTATGATATGGCATTTCTTTGAATTGAATTACAGGTGACAATTTATGTGGCTAAAATAGAAGAAAGCTGGATTAAAATATATTTGGATACCTTATGCTCTTTATTAAATAAAAATGTGAAGAGATAATCTTCAGAGTTCCTCATAAAGGCAGATTTCTGCTCAATTCCGTAATTGTTTTATATACTGAAATACCTTGCCAGTGTTACAGAACAATATTTGTTGGGAGCTGTCTCCATTTATCTTCTGATTTATTTTTATGTAACTAAGCTTGGGAACAAGCTGGACCATAGTAGTTTTAGTTAATTGATAAGTAGTGTTGAAATACCAGTGTGAAGATTGCCTAATCAAACTTTACTAAGTAAACTTAAAACCAAGAAAGCTAAACTCTCATATTTATGAGTATATGGACTTGAAAATGTGATACAAATGTGCCAAACTTAAGTGTAAAAATTAATCACTAAGTGTGCCAAAATGTGATACAAATGTGCCAAACTTAAGTGTAAAAATTAATCTTTCATAATCTTCAGAATTTCCCTTTTACACTGAAAAAGTATGTCCCGAATACTGTAGGTTGTGGGTTAGTTAGTTGGTTGGTTAGTTTGGTTGGTTGATTTTTTTTTTAAGCACTCAGCACTTCTGTGTTGACTTCCCACAAAGCAGTCACAGACTGTTGCTGATTTAGAGCAGCAACAAGCACCATGTCTAGATTTGTAAACATCTGAAATTATGCAGTTTTCTAATGTATTACATATTAATTATATAAATTTAATTAATTGTTATAGGGGCAGGTGGTTCTTATAGATGTTTTAACAAAGTTTTAAGTAGAACCACTGTAACTGCAGTAAGGTTTACTAATAAAAAACTTGGATGCTGTCCAAGATCTATTTTTGGACATTACAATTTATTTAGTACCATTCTGTAGTGAAGTACTGCTGGCAGCATGGCAGAAATACTCGGAAGGCATGTGAAAAACTTAACATCAGATGTAAAAGTATCTCTAATGCCAGGAATTCAGATTTCTTTGGAGCATCGCACTGCAAGCATTTGTTTGACCTTACTACTGGAAGTAATTTATTTTGTATTGCAGCTGTGACTGTGTCAAAACAGAAGTTGAGGGAAGCATGGGAGCTTTCTGACGTAGGAGAGAGAGATTTGGTTGTCAGCACAGAGGTTGTGTGTCTGGTTTTGGTGTTTGTTGTTGGGTTTTTTCAAGTGTGCTTTTGCAGTTTTAAGAAAAAAGAACAGCTATTAAGTAAGTTAGTCCTTTCACCATTCATATTATAGGGGTTTTTTTTTTAAATCTTCATTTTTTTGTTTGCTTGTTTTGGTGGTAGTTGTGTCCTCCAGTATCACTGCTCTGTCAATTGAAGGTGAAGATGAAGGTGTTTCTTTATACTAAACTTCAAAGGACTCAATTACCTTTCTTTTCTTTTTTTCTTTCCCTTCTCCCCCAGTCCTTACTGCATTATATAAGACTGTTTGAAAAATTTATATTTTTCATTATCTTAACTGCAGCAGGACGTATCTTCTCACTTTTTACATAACTTACTTCTAAACTGAATCAAATGTTTTTACTAGGCAGTGAATCTGTTCCATTAATTGTCCAAATTGGAGTATTATTTAAGTTGAACCTGCTGTTGTCTCTTACAGCTATGTTAATTTGTTGTGTTCTCCCCTCTTGATTTTTCCTCGTGCTCCCGGTAAGCTTAAACGTGTAGTTAGCTGGAATGACTGCGTGTCCTTACTTAAGGATTGGAACACCTGGCATTTAGCCAGTCATCTTGTATCTCTCCTTGTTTGTTTTGTTGTCCCTGTCCCCAAGCTCTGATGGTGTCCTGCTCAGATCTTTTCCCCTCTACTCTGGAAACTTTCCCATTTTTGACTGTTTCACTTAGCTTTGAACATCCTTGAACATCCTCCTGTTACCAAGGTTCACTTGTGAGTATAGTTCGCTTTCAAGAGTGATTTGTTTATATAGTATGTTTATAATCTGATTGATTTAGCTGTTTTTCCAGCTATTTCTTTCATGTCTCCAGCAGCTACTCAGTGTCTGATGTGTAGTGTATGGCAAATTGCATTACATTTCTTCAAGCATTGTTCATCTCTGTTTACTTCAGTCAAATGATTTGCATTTCATGTTCTTGGACTACTTGAGGCCTCCTCTAGCTGTAGAGTTCCAAAATCCACATACATGTGGTTCTTATGCCTTACTTCCCTGATTTTCATCTTTATTTTGTGATTTTTTTTAATTTCGTTGCCTAACTTCTTTTTATAAATACAAAATTTTTTCATTTACTGTGCATTTGTCCTCTGAATCTTTCTCAGATAGTGCACAGACATCCTTATGCACTTAAATACCTGAAATACTTTTCAAACATCACTTTCCTGTCCCTCAGAGTAATCTGTCAAGCTGACTTGACTCCAGTTGCTCTCATACTTTTTTTTAACAATAAGTCATCATACCATTCGTACATTTTGTTTTGTGGTCTCAAATCTCCATTGCTTTTATGAACAGTTATTTGGTTGATCTTATTTGCAGTGAATTCTGTATAATCCTTTACATTTTTTTCCAAAGGAACTTGGGTACTGACAGTGATCAGACTGTGAATGTGAATCAAGTTCTTTACCTTTGTCCATTGTCTCTTAGCATCTGGATATCATGAAGCCCTCTTTGGTTGCTTCCAGGTTTCAGCTTTGTTTCTATTACCATCTTTTAGTCCGTGATTTAAATATATGCATAGAAATAACTAGTGATAAAGACTGTTACTTTTACACTGTCTTGTTTATTTCTATTAATATGTAGTATTAGATTGCAGCTATCCTTCGTAGTAGGGAATAAATAACTGCTTGGGATGCTGAACTGATTTTTTGTTGCCTTTGTGCTGTGTGTTTTTCAAATGAATGCCCAGAAAGCTTAGTTATTTCTTTCCACTTTTGCTGTTCCTGTGGGGAAAAAAAAATTGTCATGTTACACCTGTTTCCTTGTAACAGAGTTTTGCCTGCATCCCTTGGTCTTCTGTGGCTCTTGGTGATAGCTTCAGTATTAATTAGAAAAATCTGTTTGTCACAAACTGTAAGAAGTTAAGACTTTTTTCTAGCTGTTTTTGTCTTTTCTAAAATGAGGTAATAATCCTTTCTGTGCAAGTAAATCCTCTTTACTAAACAGCACTTGGACACCATTTAGCAACATTGCAGTGAAAATAAAATTCTTTTCCTTCCACTTTAGAAAATCTGTAGGATTGTATTTGTCAAGAAAATAGTAGTGTCAAGCTTGGTATGAATGCTGTAATTTAGTAATTACATTTGCATAGCAAAATTTCCCCTGCTGTTCTGCTGGTTGTACTTCCCATCCTCCCCTTTTTATCCAGATTTATTGGTGGTTTTATTCTGTGATTATAGTCAAAAGAGGAATGGTATTTCATTAGTGAGTCAAAGAAATGTACAAATGTTTATTAGTCAAAGGAAGGTTTATATCTTTATTCAGATATACACATTAGAATGCATATATCATTAGATATTTTTATATTATTATACATCACACTATGTATTTTTATTATCTTGCAAACATTAATTCCTTGATTAATTCTTGAATTTCAACAGGACAAGCAACAAAACAACCATTTACAGACCAGGCCATGAATTTGTAAAGTAATTTGAATTCCAGTCTGCTGAAGTGTTCTGCTTTGGTTATATTTATAAATGTTTTTTGTGATGGTGGTGGTTGTTTCTCTCTTTTTATTGTGTTATGATGAAGTAGGATACACAGCAGCAGCTTTAAAAAGTCTTTCCAAATAGCAACTTCTTGCAGGAGTCTTAAGATCTGCTGAGAGTGGGAGAAGTCACCTTATTCTGCCTTAGGTCATCACCATTTGTAGGAGATGAAGGAGGATGACCTGTACTTTTTTTCCATTTGGAATTGCTGTATTTCTAATGATGTATAGAAAACTGTCCCATAGTTGCAGTATGTGCTTCAGCAAAGCACTTCTGTGGTAGTGTTGGTTGACTGTGACCGCATACTTCCAGTGCTTGAAAGGAAGAATTTCTATATGTAAAGTACTGAATGTCTTGCAAATTATCACTTCTGGTTACTATCAGATGCATCAGGGTACTAGGAAATTTTAAAGAACAATTATCTTAATATTATTTCAATATTTTAACATAATAGAAATAGAAATAATTAATACTTTAAGAAATAGCCCCTAGAAATTAAGTATTTTTAATTCTTTCTTCAGTTTTGGAAGGATATTGTTGAGGATATTGAAGTTCGTGATCTAATTTCTGACAGAAGCAAATCTCAAGGTGAGACATCTTGACTAATCTTAATACATGCATGTTGGTAAATCAAGCAAAGGAAGGACTAATATATATTTATTTACTTCATAGATATTCCATCAGAAGAATGGATTTGGGAATCCTTATTTCATCCACCTCGCAAATTGGGCATTAATGATATTGAAGGGCAGCGGGTACTTCAGATAGCAGTGATTTTACGAAATCTTTCTTTTGAAGAGGGAAATGTTAAACTTCTGGCAGCTAATCGTACTTGTCTTCGGTTCCTGCTACTCTCTGCTCACAGTCACTTTATTTCTCTACGGCAGTTGGGGCTTGACACACTGGGAAATATTGCAGCAGAGGTAATGTGCTTTCAAACAGAACAATTCAGATATAAATTGATAGAAGTGTCAATGAAATTCTTTTGTTTTTTTTAATCACTGGATGGAGAAGGAAATAAATTTTTCTCTGAATTGGTAATTAGCATTTGGAAAACAAGTGTTCAGAGCCAAAACTAAAATACAACTGGATGTGTCAGTTAGCTAAAATAGAATTGCATGAACAAGACTGATGATGTAGGGAGATAAGAAGATACTCATATTGGATAATTTTCTGTTTAGTTTCCCAGAGAGAAGAAAGGAATTTGTTAAGTTCTGCAGTCTGTATGCTTGCTTCTTCACTTTACAACTTTTAGTCATGACTTCAAAACAGTGTATTTAGGAAAGAGGGTTATAGAAGATTTTATGTCCTGTATACTGTACTTTGTGTAAACTACTTATATGCCACTGGGTATGCTACCAGAATTTATATGGATTTTATAGGAAGTATATTCAGGTAGTCCTTATATTTTAAAATATAGCATATAAGTTTAAGTAAAACGGGTACTAGCAGAGAATAAGGCTGGAAGTTTTGGTCCATTATTAAATAGTGAAAAAAAAAGATGGTGGTTTTCATTTGCCAAGTACCAAACTTCTTTTGAGTGAGAAAGACTGTTACTTATGTCTGAGATCTCTAGTTGAGAAGCAGAAGTAGAAACAAGATGAATGACTGGGATAGCATTTGGGAAGGAGTACTTTTTGTTACTCAAGTTCTGGTCTTTGTTGGATATTAGAATCCATTTGTGTATACTGTTGACTGCCTGAGAATAAAGTTATTTTCTTTATTCTGAGCACGGGAAAGTGTAAATTAGATTGCTGCTTCAGAGCAGGAAAGGAGGAGGGGGCTCAAAATGTTAGGTACAATTAAAAGCTCACATGGTTCAGTTTATATGAACACGAGTGTAATTTATGTGTGCTGCACTTAAACCCTTCTGAGCCTTATATTTTGATAAGCAAATGTAAGCATTTGAGCCATTAGCACTATGTGGATAGTGTTAGTAATTTTTTTCTTTCTCCTCAGCTTCTTTTGGATCCTGTTGATTTCAAAACTACTCATCTAATGTTCCACACTGTTACAAAATGCCTCATGTCAAGGGATAGATTTTTAAAAATGAGAGGTAAGATCTCTAGCTATTTTCGTCATTGTATTAGAATTGTAAGTATTGCTGTTTACAACTATTTTGTATTTGTTCTTCAGGCATGGAAATCTTGGCAAATCTTTGTAAGGCTGAAGATAATGGTGTCTTAATTTGTGAATATGTGGATCAAGAGTCCTATAAAGAGATCATATGTCATCTCACACTACCAGATGTGCTGCTTGTAATCTCAGCACTTGAGGTGCTTTACATGCTCACAGAAATGGGAGAAGTGGCCTGCTCAAAGATTGCTAAAGTAGAGAAGAGCATAGGTAAGGGAGAAGCAAAATCTATTACTTCTCTCACTTATGTAAGAAAAAAGATTTAACCACTGGCCATGACATATTCTTAAAAATGTGGCTTGCCTCTGTGTGTGTGAGAGCACACAGCATGGGGATGGAATTTACTAAATCTATTCATTGTGTCCTCAAGGAATTGATGATGCTAGAAATTCTAAGTGTGTTTTTTTTAATGCCACAAAATGTATTTTAAAAAAACCCAAAAAAACCTACAGAGGCATGCAAAGACTTGTTTCCTTTCAGCACATGGCAATTTTAAAGCAGATCAGTATGTTCCAACAGCATTTGTCTTGTCCTAATGTCATTGTTGGTTTTACATTCAATACTTTAGATACATTAGTATGTCTGGTTTCTATGGACATCCAGATGTTTGGACCTGATGCTCTTACTGCTGTAAAGCTCATTGAACATCAGTGTGTTAGCCAGCAAGGAATACTCGATGTCAGACCACAGGTAATGGATCATGGTTCTTCACAGGCCCATGCAACAGGTGTCCCAGGTGAGTATCACTGCGAGAGAACACACTGTTCTATAAAATTTCCCATATGATCTATGATTTTTATCTTTTCTAGATTTCTGATTAGTTTACATAAATAAGTGTAACAGTGTGCATAACATGTGTATCTTTTTCAAACACTCGCTCATAAAGAAAGTACACTATGTTAGCCAAAACTGTTGTGAAACAAGCTTTGAAAGAATTTTAATGTTTTTCAGTTGCTAACCTAAAAATTCTCTGAAAGTTACACACGTTGCTTATTTTAATTTGTTCAGTGGAAAGAAAAGGTATCTCTTCTAGATTATTGCCACAATTTTCAGAGAATTAGAGGTCCATTTTATATTATGTTTTACACTGGGTATTATTGGGCAGTAACATAAAGTATTTGGTAGAATTGCAGAAATGAGATGAGATAGTCTTGAAGGTTCTAAACAGTTTCTTGTCATGTGAACCAAACTGTAACTATTTTTGGGAAGTTACAGAGAAAGAACTATTGGAGCAGACACTGGTTGGCATGTCTAAGTGTGCTGTTTTTGGAATGGGTGTAGATACCAGAGCAAAAAATGGCTGGAAGAGAATCTAACTGAGAGGGTGAACAAGAGTGAATAGGATGAACTGATGTGACATTGCCACAAGGTCCTTTGCATTATATTTGCATCCACTTGAGAACTGAAAAAATAATTGCTGTGTGTTTGTGCCTGTTTTGGTGGAGTATTGTGCCACTTTAGAATCATGCTCAGTACTCTAGAGTACTGAGATCACGATCATGAATCTGGAAGGAGCTGTTCACTAGGTGCACTCCTCATGATTGCACTTCAGCAATGACTCTGGCTCTGGCAAGTCCTGCTTCACTTTGGTAAACTATAGTGCAGCTCTGTAGTCTGCTGTGGGCACCTTTGTGACTTGCCTTGGCTGGATACATCCTTACTGACAAGCATAGGAGAAACTGTACCAGTGGATGTCATGAAGTACTTCAGTCAGGAGAACAAAAAACATTTCATCAAGTTTTGTTTTTTTTTCTTCCCCACATTCTCTACAGCCTCTAGGACAGCACCACATGTTGCTCCACCTCCAGGAATAGTAGAAATAGACAGCGAGAAATTTGCATGTCAATGGTAAGTGTATAGTTCTGTTCAAACACATTAATGAAGAAGAAAAACAAAGAAAAATACTGAATTCACTTGTCACAGAATCTTCCAGTTTCCTTCTCTTTACTGTTACACTTTTCAGAAAAATTAGTGTAAACGAAATCCATTCTGTCATTGCTATGAAGAAGTCTGAAAGCAAAAACTCAACCAGACTATTCAGTCTTTGCCTGTTGATTCATGAAATTAGTTGTTTTGTCTCTTGGGACAGAATTTGATTCGATTTTTAATTGATCTTGATTTAATTTATTTCTTAAATTGTCACACAGTGTTACCTGTTTCAGAGGTATTTTTATCTGGTAATGTGTTGCTTTATTACTGAATCAGTATAAAAGTAATTATCAAATTATGAAGATAAGGCCCTGCAGAACTCTTACATAATCATTGTGAACCTCAAGTTAAAGAAGATCAAAGTCTTTTCCATTCATATTCTCTTGCTTTTAACTAGTATTATTGTCAGATACTTAGAGAGAAACTGTCTCTCCTGTGGTTCTCTTGTAGACTTCGGGTGATCTTTCTGAGCTCTTTGTCTTACATAAATCAACTCACATTTCAAGTATTTGTATTAATTGGTTCCTGATGGGCCTTTCACCTCTGCTCATTCTTAGGTTATCTTTTGTCATACTGAGGAGACAAGCACCTTCCAGATAAAGTGGATGAAATTTACAAAGCTTAGTGTTTTAGGTTATCATGAAGTTATACTTCCAGCAGAGCTTTGGCTGTATGTGGGGAAATATCTTTTTGTGGTCAGCTGATGTTACCGTGCTTCTCCTTGCACACTGCAAAGTATTATTAACCATAATAATTAATTGCTGAAAGACTGAGAAATTTAACATTTAGGCATTTAAACAGGGATGCCTGGAACTGGACTTTCTCTACAGATCACATTAGCAAACTTCGATTAATGTACCTTTTCATGGTATGCTTTAGTCATTACTTCCTACTTAGAGAAATGGAAAAATGAGTAAATCATAGCAGTAGAATTTAGTTACTATCTCTTGAAAGCAGCAAAAAGACAAGGTATTTAAGCTGCCCTTCCTGGATATATTACTAGCCAGCTTAGATTCAGTAGGGGGTGTAAGTGCAGTGACAGTGAAGTAGTGATCAGAGATCACATTTCACAATTTTAAGTCCTGAACCGCTCCAGTTTGCAGGTACCAGTGTTAGTGTGTCAGCCTAATATGTCGTATCCGACTGGATAGTCACTTGTCCAATATGCCAAATTTAATTAATGCATAAACTTTCTGTTAATATAATGTAATCTCTGTTTTTGTGATAATAAAATTCTAACAACTGCAGGAGAAATGGTGCTTGCTCTTTATAAGAGAACACAATTTAAAGAATGTAATCATAAGCTTTTCATCTAGTTACATTTGGAGTGTAGGGCTCTACAAAGAAGAACGCAGTGTAGTCTTACAGAGTGATAGCACCATGTAATAAATGCTGACAACTAAAATATTTCTTTTATTTTCATGCCAGTATTTGAGCACTGAGTATGAGTTGTTACTTGCCTCTGTTTGCTGCTGGGAATGAGCAATTCCTTTGTCTCTGGGTTGGAGTAGTGGGTCTAAGAGAAATAAAATTAAACAGATAGAAGATGTTTCCTTTTCTCACAGCTTCCTGTGAGGTTAGAGGTTAGATGGTCTGTGGACTTGTGTAGAGTCTGTAGGAGATATAAATAATTTTCACTGCTAAGTGAATATTAGATATTCAACAAACATTGACTTAGAATAAAAATGTGTGTTGAAGAATTACTTAGCTTTCAGCTAATCTTTTGTCAAAGTAGCATCATTAAGGAATCAGAATAGAGCTGTAGGGAGGAGATGCCAAGAAACCATGCATTCTCATTTGTTTTGGCAGAATATAAAATAAAAAAGGCATAGGTAGAGACAGTTTTGCATAAATAATAAATAATATGGATATAAGTATGTAAATAATATATGGCATGTAAAGCTGACTAGGTGTTAGGGGTCCAGTGTGTTAATTCATAAGCAGTGAGAAAATGTGGAGGAGGCATCTGACAAAACAATATACGAAAATGCCATTTTCCGTGTTGTTGGCAGATCTCAAAACTGTCTGTGATACAAACTAAAGTGTTTCAACAACCCCTTTAAAAATACTCTCTCTGTATTTTGCTTCATAGTTTATTTTTTCATCCTCAGGTTGAATGCCCATTTTGAAGTGAACCTTGATTGCTCAGTCTCTCGAGCAGAAATGTACTCTGAATACCTCTCTACTTGTAGTAAATTAGCTCGTGGTGGAATCCTAACATCAACTGGATTTTATAAATGCCTGCGGTAAGACAAGAATTTATGCAGCAATAAAGAAACAATTGTATGTTCTCAAAACTAACTGGTAGTTTTAAATTTCTTTGAGAAGATCTACTGGGTTGAAAGACAACCGCTTTTGGAATTTTAATTGGAAAAAGTGTTTAGAGTTTGTTCGATTGCATTTCATTCTATTTAGAGAATTTTGAACTGGTTCCTTTTCTGACTCTAGTCCTTCTAATTCTTTCTGAAGTAGTTTTTCATGATTTGGGATTTTCACTTAGGTACTATGACATCTCAGCCATCTGGGGGCCCTGCTAGTCTCAATGATGAACACTCTTATGCTATTGGAAAATCCTGCTTTGTTGCAAAGATGCAGGCATTCCTTCTATTACTCTGCACACAAGAGCTGTTAGGTAAAACAAAAACATTGTGAGAGTCGAGTCATTGTGTTTATTAACATGGATTTATCTTGTGTTTGGCAGAACTGTCTTTCCAAATCATACAGTGAAGAGAGTAGAAGATCCAAGTAACAATGGTCAAGCACATATACATGTGGTAGGAGTGAAGAGGAGAGCTATACCACTTCCCATTCAGATGTACTATCAGCAGCCACCAACTTCGTCTACCCCAGTTGTCCGGGTTGATACAATTCCTGATGTGTCTTCGTCTCCTTTGCCAGCAGGTTTTTAACTTAATTGTGTATAAAGTATTTTGCATTGATCCTGAAACCATAAGAAAAGCCAGAAGGTTTTGAACATAGCTTGAAAGTGTTAGAAGTTGAGGCCGCATGTTTTGAGTTTATTCAGTAATGTTGGGAATAGTGTTGCAGTATTTCCTTGCATGCCATTCTAGTCTTTGACATGTAACCCATAAGCTTTCCAGTCAGCAATCAAGCCATTGTTGCTGCATCATTAATTCAGACTCTGTAGAGCTGAGAAAAGAAACTGCTTCAAGCAGAATTGCAATTTCAGATCTTGGATTTTTAAAAATTTGTCAATTAATGTGTTTGAAGTAATCTCTGCTTCCAAACTTTTATTGTGTTTATTTCAACAGGAATCCCGCATGGGCTACCAAGTGTAGGAAATCACTATCAGAGGACCCCTATTAACCAGTCTTCAACTTTGACAGCAACACAGATGTCTTTTCCAATTCAAGGTGTTCACACTGTGGCACAGACTGTTTCTAGAATTCCGCAAAATCCTTCTATTCATACACAACAAAATGCTCCAATGACTGTTATACAGAATAAAGGTCCAATATCCTGTGAAGTAGTGAAGGCTGCAGTAATACAGAGCTCTGTTCCTCAGTCTGCAGTTCCTGTTCCTATTGCAGTAGGAGGAGCTTCTAATCAAAATCACGGCACCACAGGCCAGCAGCCGTCTGTTACAGTTGTGAGTTCTCAGATGCTTCACCACCAACCTGTAATTCAACAACAGTCCCCACTGCACGCAGTGGTACCAGGACAGATACCTTCAGGCACTCCTGTTACGGTAATTCAGCAAGCTGTACCTCAGGGTCATATATTTGGCAGAGTACAAAACCTACCAGCATGCAGTTCAGCAGTTTCACAGGGTCAACAGCTAATCAGCACATCATCACAACCTGGGCAGACATCATCTCAGCAGTCCTCTGCGGGTAACCAGCAACAAGATACAGTCATCATAGCACCACAGCAGTATGTCACAAGCTCTGCATCTAACATTGTTTCTGCCACCACAGTTCAAAATTTCCAAGTAGCAGCTGGGCAGGTAGTTACAATTGCAGGTGTTCAAAACCCACCGACATCTAGAGTAGGGTTTCAGAATATTGCACCAAAGCCTCTGCCGTCTCAGCAAGGTCCACCTGCTGTGGGGCAGCAGCCACAGCAGCAGCCTCCGCCACCATCCCAGCAAAGTGTAGTGATAGTAAGCCAGCCAGCTCAGCAAGGTCAGACGTATGCACCAGCCATTCATCAAATTGTGCTTGCTAACCCAGCTTCTATTCCTGCTGGCCAAACTGTGCAGTTGGCTGGCCAGCCGAGCATTACTCCATCATCTTCACCATCCCCTGGTCCAGTTACAAATAATCAAGTCCCTACAGTTATGTCATCTTCATCTACCACTCCTCAGTCACAAGGACCCCCTCCTACTGTTAGCCAGATGCTTTCTGTAAAGAGGCAGCAGCAGCAGCAACATTCACCAGCATCATCGCAGCAGCAGGTACAGGTACAACAATCGATGCAAATGCAAGTTCAGTCACAGCAAGCTAATACAGGAGTTGGCCAGCCCAACTCTGGTGAGTCTAGCCTGATAAAACAACTGCTTCTTCCAAAAAGAGGCCCCTCAACTCCAGGGGGGAAGCTTATACTCCCAGCTCCACAGATTCCTCCACCTAACAATGCAAGAGCTCCTAGCCCTCAGGTGGTTTATCAGATGGCCAATAACCAGACCCCAGGTTTTGGAGTTCAAGGACAGTCTCCAGCTCAGCAGCTGCTAGTTGGACAGCAAAATGTTCAGCTGGTCCCGGGTGCAATCCCACCCCAAGGGGCAGTGCAAACAGTACCCATTTCTAATTTACAGATATTGCCAGGCCAGTTGATCTCAAACAGCCCAGCAACTATTTTCCAAGGGACTACTGGCAACCAGGTTACGATAACAGTTGTGCCAAATACGAGTTTTGCTACTGCAACTGTGAGTCAGGGAAATGCAACTCAGATAATTGCTCCAGCAGGAATTTCAGTGAGTGGAGCACAGACAGGAGTTGGGCTACAGATGCAAACCCTTCCAGCTACTCAAGCACCTTCAGCTGGACAATCACCGTGTACTGCTGCTCCCCCATTCAAAGGAGATAAAATAATTTGCCAAAAGGAGGAAGAAGCAAAGGAAGCAACAGGTTTACACATTCATGAACGTAAAATTGAAGTTATGGAGAATCCTTCCTGCCGAAGAGGAGCTGCAAACACCAGCAATGGGGATGCAAAAGAAAATGAAATGCAGGTGGGAAGTCTTTTAAATGGGAGAAAGTATAGTGACTCCAGTCTACCTCCTTCTAACTCAGGGAAAACACAGAATGAGGCCAATCAGTGCTCACAAGTCAGTAATGGGCCATCATTAGAAATGGGTGAGAACGGAGCTCCTGGAAAGCAGAACTTTGAACAAATGGACACACAGGAAATTAAAAGTGATTTGAAGAAGCCCCTAGTTAATGGAATCTGTGATTTTGATAAAGGAGATTGTTCTCATTTGAGCAAAAACATTCCAAATCACAAAACTTCCAATCATGTAGGAAATGGTGAGATATCTTCAGTGGAACAACAAGGGAATTTGGATGCCACGCAGCAAGATACTGCCAAAGGTGATCAAGGGGAAAGAATTTCTAATGGGCCTGTATTAACTTTGAGTAGTTCACCTGTTGTAAGCGGTACACAGGAGGCTGCAAAACTGTTAACCCAGCAACTTAGTGGTACCAACACTGATTTACCTAATGGACCTCTAGCTTCAAGTTTGAATTCAGATGTGCCTCAGCAACGCCCAAGTGTAGTTGTCTCACCACAATCTACAGCCTCTGTTATACAGGGGCATCAAATCATAGCAGTTCCACACTCAGGACCTAGAGTGTCCCAGTCTACCCTGTCCTCCGAAGTTCGGTCTACTAATGGCACAGCAGAATGCAAAACTGCAAAGAGGCCAGCAGAGGATAATGACAGGGAAACTGTTCCAGGAATTCCAAATAAAGTAGGAGTTAGAATTGTTACAATCAGTGACCCCAACAATGCTGGTTGCAGTGCAACTATGGTTGCTGTGCCAGCTGGAGCGGATCCAAGCACTGTAGCGAAAGTAGCAATAGAAAGTGCTGTTCAACAAAAGCAGCAGCATCCAACCACGTATATACAAAGCATGGTCACACAGGTATGTTGCAGTGTTCTTTTTATGTTTATTCTGACTGTGATTCTGACTAATACTGTGAAATAACATGACTGAAAATGTGTGCTTGGTCGATATCTCATGCATAGTACTTCAGATATTCAAAAAAGGATACTTTCTGTTCTTCCACAGACTAAAGTTTTAACAGTTTACATATTTTTTCAGTGTCAGTGACAACAGTGGAATTCAAAATTCGTAGCTTGATAATGCTCAGTGAGGAAGGAACTTCCGCTCACTATTTTCTTCCTTAAAGGATGAACTGTTCTGAAAACAACAGTGATATGCTGGATGGTCTTGGAAAAATGTCAGTGTTGTTCTTGGTCACTTCAGAGGGGTGAATGTGTTTTTTGGGAAAAAAAACACACCTGCATCTGGATGGCTGCATGTTGCATTTGAAGTTGGTCTTCAAGGTCTTGCTTTGTGGGTTCACTACAGTTAGGAGAAAGTACTATTTTATAAATTTGGAGATTGGGTTAGGAGAAAGTACTATTTTATAAATTTGTTGAAATATTTGCATTTATTCATTACAAAATATTCACAACATTTATCAATAAAACAAGCATTGTTTTGAGGTTTTTTTTCTCTATTTGGTGAGGGTTTGTTGGGCTTTTTTGTCCCTTGATTGAATTTTTTGAACCTTTTGAAAGTGGTTACTCCCTAACACTTTACTAGAAATGAGGTATGGACATCAGGAGTATTAATAAGTAAAATAATCATGTCAGAGATTATTCCGTTCCCTAGAATTTATTTTAGTTTTACACATAGACAGAAAATCACTCTCCAAAAAAACCTATTCCTAACCTGAGTAGGAGCAAAGGGAATAGAAAGGTAGGTCTGGCAGTTACGAGTTCTGACAGACCAGAGAGAGGAAGTCCTGAGTGTATGTTAGTACATTTTGACCTTGGATTAACAGGTCTTTTATTTACTGCTTTTTTTTTCCTTTCTTTTTTTTTTTTTTTTTTTGGTTGGGGGTTTGTTTGCTTTTGACAAATTAGAAGGCATAGACATGATGGGCTTACACAGACCTAGAACTCTAAATGTGGCAAGTTAGTGGTCAGTGCTGCTTCATTTTCTGTGGCAAGTTAAGTTGCTTTTGTAAACTCTTTTGACTTTCCTAGTTAACAAAAATCACAGTTAACAGTTAACAAGTTTTTTCCTTTTTTACTTTCTTTACTTTTTGCTTCTAACTGCGACAGTGGACAAAGTTAATTCTTAAAATGTATTTGAATGTCTTTGAACTCACTCCTAAATTTTTGCTTGGGTTTTGTTGGGAGGAGATCTGTATTTTTCTGTTATGTTATTTATCTTTCTTTGTTCTTAATAGAAATAATTTGATCAAAATTAATAGTGTCTGCTAGCAGCATAGGGACAGCATGCTAGATTTTCTATAGTGCAGATATATTAGCTATGCCTTGCTTTTTACACTGAGTGTCTTTATTACACAGTTTGAATTTCTGTTATAGCTTTGCTGAGGATTTGGCTGAAGTATAAAATGGTGTGGCTGTCTCTTGAATGGAATAGGTTTGTTTATTTATTCCCTCAATATGTACCTGAAAAGAATTTGCAGTTGTATCTCAAGCAGCTACTATATGAGCAGATTTTAAGAAGGGAGTAATACATTTAACTATCTCATTTGATTTTGATAATGTATATCATGATACTGGAGGGGGAGGATAAAAAAAAAAAATCTGTGATGATAGTTTCTTCTTTACATTATCCCCAGTATCACTATAATTAATAGCTACTGCATTTTTCATTACTTCTACAAACAGAAATGCTGCCTGCTGGGTTTGCCTTTTGGTAGAAATTTGCAGCTCAGAAAAACTTGATTTAATGTCTCCCTACCTGAAAGCTTGCTCATTCTGCTATCTCTAGGATGCCCTTCCTCTTTTCAAAATTAAAGAAATATGGGAGAAATGAGTTAATTAGTTTTGAACTTGTTGAGAACTTTATTCATTAACTATTTGCCTTAGCCATATGTTTGTATATTTATGAATCATGTCTGTCATAATACTGCAAGTATGGACTCACAGTCGAACCCATTTTGGAGTACTCTGTTCAGATATAGTGATCATCGTAGTTTGGCTTAGGATTCACAGAGATCATTACCACTTCTTTAAAATAACCATGTTGGATTATAAACTCTACCAAAATCACCCTGGCCAGCTCTTTTTCTTTCTCTAAAGCTGCTGAGCAGCTGCCGTAGCCATTGATTTTCTGGAAAAGGAGATGCTAAGTATTTCCAATATTAAGTCTGCTTGTAGGAGTATTTTTAAATATCCAGAAATGTAGCCGATGTCTCATGAACTTGGTGTGAATTTTAGTGACTTCATTTAAGATTAGGCCTTGTGTTATCTTCTATTTTCTTCCTCATATTTTGAGTCTTCCTCATCTGATAAGCAGCTTCCTTGTCCCTGACTTCTTTGAAAGGCAGCAGCTGAGGAACACTTTATTCACTTGAGCATCTGCATTGTTTTATCCTCTCTGAAGTACCTAAGTATATATTGGCTGTCTTGCAGAAGAAAAAGGGAGAGCATGGTTTTTACTGCAAACATTGTGAAATTTATTAGAAATACAATCCAGTGGAGAAAAACAGAGAATAAAGTGATGTTAGCTATGGCAAAATTACGTAGCTTCTGAAGTTTTTAGTGTGTGATTTCCTGTTTGCTTGTTAGCAAACAGCTTGTATTTCAGAGAAGTGTGAAAGGGAGAGAAGAAAAAAAAAAACGCTAATTAAAGTAAAACCAAACAGGAAGACTGAAAAATGAGGTTCAGGGGGCAGAAAAGGAAGGAGAGTATTGGTTATGCAACTACAGTAGGATTAGCTGTTATGAACTACAGAGAGGAGAAGGGAAAGATGCTTGAAAATAAGGAAGGATGACCACATCAGGCGGGAGTGGAACAACAATCTGAAAACTAAGGAAAGCAAGAAAGCATTAAATAATCCTTAAGGGAATGTAGAAGTTAAGAGAAAATTGTTTTCTTGTATGAAAGGTAGTTTGAAATGGGATGATACAGTGTGCTTGGGGAAAAATGTTAATTTAATTGGCCTGTTAAAATTGTATACTGGCTGTTTATGGGATAGCCCATGTTACTGCCGTGAAAATCCAGTTAGACAAAGGTTTCTTTGTATATGTATATACAAGTTTCTTGTGTATATAATCTGAGCTTATTCCCTATTAATTGTATACCTCAGCAAAGCTTGTTGAGAAATAACTGTATGTATACTGAATATTTAAAAATTTCTTTCCGTATTTTGCATTATGATAAAAAGGGGTTCTATTAGTTATGTCAGAATAGGTACACATGACACACAGGGTGTTGCAATTTTGTTCTTGTATCTCCATCTATATTTTGTAAGCTCACGAAATGTACTCTTGAGAGGAGACAGAACTGGTGCTGTACTTTTTTGGCTTCCTTTTATTCTGGTGTTCTCTGTTCATGCTTCATTGCTTTCCTGAGGCATTGTGCTAGACCGGTGGTTGAAAAGAAATGAGCAATTACCTATCTGTATGCTTTTCTTTGCCACATTTTCTTCTTCCTCTTCAAATGCCTCCAAAACATCTGTTGAACGTAACCATGTTGGTTTGTCCCAATTGGTGTGTGTTTTAAAGGAATGCTCTGATATCAAGCCAAGTTCTTAGAATTGAGCATATCTGATTTAAATTGCCTCATCTGGCTTTTAAAGTATTGACTTTCTTGCTCATCGCTGTCATTCCCTCACAAACAATGCCCATTTCTCTTAAGGCTGCCCACTTGAAACATGCTTGTGTTGAAATTTAGGTGGCAAAATTTGTGTGGCCTTGGCTGTTTGCTCCTGCTCTCTGTTGATTGGAAAGCTGAGAATTACCATGCACCAGAAAGCAGGTGTGTAGCTCCAGGAGGTGTAATTCATTCCTAGCCACAGAGCAAATGAGTTTCTCAGCTGGAAGTAGTGAAATACAGAATCTGTGTGATTTTATTGCCCTTCACTTGTGAAGCACACTGTTGCAAGGAGACATAAACTTCTCAGTAATCTAACTAGAAAAGAACATTTATTTTGGTGCCTACTTATCCACTTGATCCCTTTCTCACATTCAAATTCTCTTCCATTTTTTTCAGCTTATGCGTTTTTATAGATGTGTTCATTAGCATGAATAAGCTAAACAAAATTTTGTATCAAGCTGTAAATCCTGTTATACTTTAAAAGTATTTTTCCTAATTATTAACTGTTTCTTTTTAAATTACATTTATTTATAGTGGCTGTGCCTGTATTAGTGGTGGAGAAGAAAATGCAGCTTAATGGTTTTAAACTGCATATGACTCTACATGTCAACAGAATCCCCAGCACACTGGGATGCATGGTGTTCTCTTGCTGGTGGCATAGCAGGCCTTTTAAATAGGATGTGCAGGTGTCATGATAAAATAGTTATCTGTTCATGCATAAAGGGAGTAGCATCATTGGTTCTGTCAAATGTTAAGTGGAGGCCACATTTGTTTTCTTGGGAAACCTGGATTCATTAAATGTTTTTACTAGAGGAGGAAATTTTCTGGAATCTTTATGCCCCAGGGAAAGACTTTACGATGTTACTTTTCTTAGACCTAATTAGGGAAAAGTTAATGTCTGTCATCGTTTAAAGAAATAAGTGCATTAACATAATCATTGCATATGAGCACTGTAAAGTAGGTAGCACCTAGCAAGTGTTTCTAGGTTTTTTTGCTGTGAGAAAAAGGAGTTTAATTTCTGAAAAACAAAGGCTATACCTAATTTTAGTGATATCCCATGTATCATGCATTACTAAACTAATACATGACAAAAGAGGGAAAAGGAAACCAAAAATTAGCATTGATCTTTATGAATCTTTCTGATCTCTTTAATGAAGGCAGGAAAGCTTTGTGATGTTTGACTGTAAAACTTTCATTTCTAAAATAAAATAAAAAATGCTAAGAGCAAATGTAATTTTGCTTTACGTATTGATTTAAAAATATTATCGAAAAAGCTGATAGGCAAGCAATGGATTTGTCTTAAAAAATACATGGAAGTTGTGTCCACCGAGTTTGAGTGAGACTACTCCACAGTAGAGCAGTAAGAAGAATTTTAAACAACAGCAGCTATTCTACATGTTTGTTTTCAATTTATTAGCTTTTTTTCTCAGAGGAAAAAAACGTGGAAAAAAATGGGAGGGGACACTGAATGACAGCTTTTTGTCCTGAAAATTTGTTTCTCTTTCTGAGCCCTTTCATTTTCAGCATGCAACATTTTGTGTTGTATATCTCAGATCAACTTATTTAAAATAAACAATTTTTCAATGAGATGATATTAAAACCTTTGAATACCACTAGGAGAGCTTGCCAGGGAAACCCTTGAGAAAATTCATAATTCCAGATTAATTGCAGGGTTGGTTTTGAATGGAGTAAATAATACATGAACCACACATTGAATGATGAGAATTAAACAAAATACTGAATTCATTCAGTAAGCTCATTTTCTCTTCAGCACATTAAATGAGACAGAAGTTCTAGAGGGATAAAAAGTCACATAAAAGATCATCAGAATGTGTTGATTCTGGGATGCCAAGTGAAAAACAAGCTGTACTGCTGACACTCCTTTTTTTATTTGCAGCTTCATTTTAAAAATGCCTTTTTAAGGGGACATTGATATTAAGACTCCACTTATGTTTACCTTTTGTTAAAAGATACCTTGTGAAGGACTCATTACCCATTCTGTGAAATAGCTTAAAGGTCCTTAGGTGAAAATCATTGCTGAGTTCAAAATAGTTTGTAGTTATGACTAATGGACTCAAGTCCTTTCTTACAACTTTTCACATATGTGTATGGATCACAGACATCATAAGTAGTTGTGCTGTACTCAGGAGTTTTGCAGAGTTTTTCCTTATTTTTACCATGTTTTATTGTTTGTATATGGGATGTGTTTTGCTTTTGATCAGGCTTTTTTGCTGTCCCTTGGGTCATGTTAGTATAGTAGTATAGTAACACATAGTATAATCTGTGATAGTTATTAATTCGCTACCTTGTGTGACTGCTGTCCACAATGCCAACAGAGATCAGCAGGAAGAAAATATAAGTCATTATAAAAGTGAAATGTTAGAAATTGGTTTCTTTGTAGTGAAGGTCTAAAGCTACTCAGTAACAGAGCTGTAAAGATCTAAACATATGCACCATTGGGAAGTGTTTGCTTATGATATTCTTACACCGACTTGGAAGTAATTTTATTTCATCTCTTTAGAATGTGAATTTGTTTTCAAACAGTGGGGAAGAAAAGGATGTTAGGTCTTCATCTCTGAATAATATTCAAAAGTGTATTTTTTCTGCTGTCATCCTCCTTACAAACTTCTTGCTGACCAGAGCCTTCCAGGAAAAAGAAGAAGAGAAACAATATTCTGACACAGACAGTGTTTTGAAATGGAAAGTTCCGCATTCAATATCCATTATTCAGA
>JAYDZK010000056.1:29180576-29193076 GCA_034509185.1 Euphonia xanthogaster
AAAGTTCCGCCTTCAATATCCATTATTCAGAACAAGAAATAAAGTTAGTTTGGGTTTATATATTTGTAGGTAATTTGAAAGCTAATTATAGTTGAGTGTTAAGTGTTTTGTTATATTGCAGGGGGGCAAGGGGAAAGTAATCTTGCTTTCTGAAATGTTTCTGTTTTTGTTGTGTACAAGTTGTACAGCATCATCAGGCATTCTGAGCATGTGGTGCTATTCCCTATGCTGCTGATACTGCAGTGCCTTGAGTTTGCATGAGTTTTTTTTCTTTTCTTAAATAACAACAAAGTGTTTGAAAAATAATGTTAACCTTTGCTCCACTAGTGCCCTTGAGAAATTTCTTTGCAGACATAATTCTGTATTTGAATTTGGGCATGAGGTTTATTATTTAAATATTAGGAAGTTCTGCATCAGTACTACAGTGTAAAAGTTGTATGTCCCTCATGTTACTGTGTCTTACTAATGCTTATTTGGAGTTCCAGAGTATTTAAAATTGAACACCTGTGGTGGATTAAGATGGAAAACAAAAAGTCTTTCAACAAGCAGTAAACTGTATGTCAAGTATAGAAATGTCCCCTGTTTAAAATTGTTTTAACTTCTTCTACAGAGCACACCTGCAACATCGATACCAACAGTTCAAGTACAGGGCCAGCAGATGAATTTGCAGCCACCTTCTTACACTGCAGCAAGTCAACATGCAGAGCAAATGAAAAAACCTGGACAGAACTTCATGTGTCTGTGGCAATCTTGTAAAAAGTAAATGGCTCCTTTATTTACCTTTCACTCATATGTAACAGATGCTTGTATATAGAAGGTGATTCTACAAGTTCCATCCATTCTGTTTCCTTAAGCTACCTTATACTTTGTCACTGGGGAAAAGAAAAAGTGAAAAGTATTCAGGAAATTGAATGAGATGGGGGAAGGCAAGGCAACTCCTCTGAGTTGTACTTCAGAGCATAAAATGAGTATTATGTGACTTTCCTGAAATATATTGATTCTTTAGTAACAAAAAATGGCTGTGTAGTTAGTTTAAAAGAATTCTGACCTCTGAAACTTGTTCTCTGTGTTGCACATATAAAAATAGTTCCTGTACTGCAGTTACAAATCATGTCTTGACATTTTCTTGTGTTTCCAGTTTTGCAAGTGCAGGGTGTTGCACTTCAATGTCCTGGTCACAGTCTTATTTAGCTTATGACTAATTTTGGTAATTATACCATTTGTGTTCCAGAGGACGCCATTGTCTTGAAAGGAAGTAGTAAGAAACTGGGTCTTAAGACTAGACAGCCATGATTATTTTTTTTTTTTTTAATTTACTTCTGTTGTTCTTAGAGAGGAGTGAACTACTAGACATTTAGATGGAGGCTTATAAAAACTTGATACAACTCTTATGGAAAGTATGTGTATCCTGATACTGACTTTTAAAATAACTTAGGTTTGTGAATATGCTTAGTTTGTGGGCAAGACAGGGATTTGGTGAAAAAAAGGTAGTTGTCAAATTGCCACTTTGAAAACTGGAGACAAATCGTGACTGAAAAAAATTGTGTGGCATTTAGGATGGTACGAAAAAGAGTGACAGCCTCATTGCTGTAGAATGACAAAGGGAGCATAAAGCTGATTTAACCAAAAGCTGGTGGGAAATTAAAAAAATTGGGATGAAAAGATGGAGAAGTTTAACTGTTTGGAATGGATAGTGAAAATAAGACATTTGAATAGAATTACAGGAATACTGAAGGAGAGTTCGTATGAAATCCAGAAGGTGTAATTTCTGTTTCTTTCGTTCCTTGCAAACATAATTCTAAGATCATTCAGTCTATGCAAGACATTCAGTCAGTGCAAGAGATCTGTCGCTTTTTAAATCATTGCACTATTTTCACATTAAAAGCGATTTTTCTTTCTTTGATAGGTGACACTTCCCTATGTTACAAATATATGTAAGGCTTTACTTACTCTGTAGTTTCGTCCCTTACTACTAGTAAATAGAACCATAGAGCCATTGTCTGCTGGCTGCACAGTAGATGCATTAACTTGTGCCTAGGTATGGGTGGGTTACATTGAGGTTGAAATGAAAGGCTGGGGGAGTGTCACACAGGAGCCTTGCCAGCTTATAACATGTCAAAGAGTTTGCTGAATACAGTTTTAAAGTATAAGTCACCAACTTCTTTCCATGTCTAAGGTCACATAGGATAAGCTGTGTTGGGGCAGGAGGAGGAGCAGTAGTGTTAAATTACTTTGCATTATAGTATTTTTGTAGTCTATCTTAAAATACAACCCCAGAAGGTTTACCTGAGACTGAAGTTCAGGGCTACAAGGCCATTGATCTCTGTATTTTGTTCCTTGCCTAGTGTATTATTTCTGTTGCTTTAGTTTACCTGGCTGTTACTTCCTGTATTGCTTTTCGTTTGTGGTTAAATTGCATTCATTTCAAAAGCTTTCAGAGATTTTTGCATTAATAGATTTAGTTAATATGACACACAGCTCTTGTTTTTATGCTCTCACCTTTAAAATAGTTATTTCAGTCCCAGCCTAAAACCAGTTTAGATAAACATTACACTTGACCTTCTCTGTGGTGAAGAGAGAGCCAAAATGTTAAGTTAGCATTTTCCTCAAATACGTATTGTTTATTCATATTCCTTGAACAGTCTGATTAAAAACAGGTATATCAAATCTCCTGTAGGCTTCCTGGTTCTGTTAGATGTAAAGAAAAATCTGGAATTGCCACCTGTTCTTTTTTTGTTTGTAGCTCTCAATCTTAGTTCTTTTATTGAGTAGTTTAAATGGGAAACAGGAAGATTCTTTTGAGTGGGTCATTAGTCTGTGTGAACTTCACATTCACTTTGTGGTTTCATTCTCAATTGCTTAGCATTTTTTTTCCCTAGGATTAAGCAGGCAGTTTCATCACAGTAGAATGATAGGATACTGGGGGTTTTTTGTGATATTTGTAGCTAGCTGGAAAGATACAACAGGAGGCACATTTGAAAAAAATAATTTTCACCTGTTTCTCTATGCATGTTCTTTAGTTTAATTCTCAGAAAAATACTAGCATTATGTTTTCCTTCAAAGATGCAATGCAGAAGTCAGTGAAGGCCTTAAACATTTCACTGTGAAGCAGGATAAATACGAATAAATAAAATCATGTGTTCTTTTCCTACTGACTAATTTAGCTGCTCCAGTCAGCAGCGTTCCAGAGGTCTGTATTGGTGGTTTGGTTTGGTTTTTTTAGGACTGAATTAGGAAACATTAGACCAAGATTTGAAATGCCACAGATTTAGTAGTGTCTAAAAACTACAATGAGATGAGGCTGAATTATGCAAATAGTTGAAATTATTGGCCTCTGGCAGATCTGTTCACATTTAATATCTGAAGTGGAAGTAAAATTCTAAAAGGTGTCAGTCAGCACATTACTTTGCATTAAGGATGTAACAGAAAGTTAGGTGTTTTCCTTTGAACTTCAGCTGTCTGCAGGTACTGCTAATTGTATGCAGCTTAATTTAAAAGCTGCTGTTTTGTTTCACAGGCAGGCAGATGTCTGCTCTTGAATTGCTTTGTATTTAAAAAGTAAATTGAAAATGCTGTTGAATCTCCAGTGCCTGTCAAGTCAGCTATTAATGCTCTTTTCAGCAGTTGAACAGAACCATGGATGAAGTAAGTGTGTAACAAGAGTCTAGACTGAACTGACCATATTGTCAGTACGTAAGCTTTTTTTATTACAATAGTTAGGTGTTTCTTTAAGGAAAAATAGTTCTTCTCTGCAAAATGGTACTAAGTTTCAATCTTTTTAGGTCCGTAGTTGAAGTGTATAGCACTGAATATATTAAACAGTGAATGAGCCAGCATAGCTGAAATAGCTTTATTTTTCTGAAGCTTTGCCATGTTGGATGAAATGTTTTGCACTGTATTTTGGATTTCACTTAGGCCATGAAATTAGTTTCGTCTGTGCCAGAAATTATTATTTTATTATTCATAAAATGATTAGTGCCAGGCTTAAGCTGATTCCCCTTTATTGTGGGAAGATCTTTCAGTCCTCTGAAACACCCACTGTTAAGCTAGTGTAGATGTAAAACATTTTATTTTCATTTCATTCTATGGGTTATCTGGACCAACAGCAAGAGACAGGTATTGTTCCTTCTCAGCTTCCCTTCAGTAAGAGGTAACTGGCATGTAAAAGATCAGTGCTTTTAAAGAAAGTAGTATTTGTTGCCAATGCAGAAGGTAATTGCTGTATTACAGGTGGTTACTGCAGTAGCATTCAGCTTATAACTAAGACTTGTCTGTGGGTGAAATTAGCTCTTTGATGTCTTTATAGTATTCAGGTATCAGTATCTGTACACTTAGGCCTAGGCATCACTTGCAAGTATGTTTGCATAGTGGACACGACTGAAATTAGTAGTGGGATGTGGAAGGAGGTGGCTGGATCAAAGCACTCGCTGATCTGCTATTCATAAGCTGAGAGTATGTGAGGGCAGCTGGTGGCCATGACTTCCCAAATGGCAGCAGCTAGGTTTGTAGACCTCTTTGGTCCAAACATTAAGTGGGTATTGATGAGCTGGGTTGGTTTTATTGAAGTGAATTTTGAGCAGTTAAATCTTCAGGCCATTTTTTCTTTGTTGGAGTAAGGGGCCTAATTTGTAACATCTGAGATACATAACATGTATATATAGACTAAAAAAAACCCAGTGTTTTGAGTCATTCACTATTTTCACGTCATGTATTTTGAAATACAGTGATTCTCCTTTACCAGCTTATATATGTTACAGTAGCACATCATTTGTCTTCATGAGATTGGAGGTAGCCTAGATTGCAGCAGTCATGCACTGGTGGAGCTTGCAGTCTTGAGAAATTCAGGTTAGGTAAGGAGTCAAGTCAGGCTCTTGAACTTTAAGGAGGCAGACTGCTAGCTTTTAGGGGAGGTTCTTAGGGGCAGAGGAGTGGAACAGAGCTGGAAAAACTGGAACCAAACCTGGCAAGGTATGCAGAAAATAACAGGATGGGCTTCTACAAGTACATTAATCAGAAAAGGAGTGTCAAAGGAGGTGTACCCTTGCTGGTGAACAGGTAACAACAAACAAAGCCAGCATGGCTTCAGCAAGGCAAAATCCTGCCTGACCAACCTAGTGGCTTTCTGTGATGGAATAACTGCATCAGAGGGTAAGGGGAGGGCTACAGATAAAATGTATCTGGACTTCTGAAAGCCTTTGATGTGGTCCCCCATCAAAGGGGGACACATCCTTCTTCCTAAATCGGAGAGAGATGGATTTGATAAGTGGATTGGTAGATGGATTAGGAATTGGTTGGACAGTCACATCCAGAAGGTGGTGATCAGTGGCTGAGTCTTGACGGACTTCAGTGACACATGCTGTCCCTCACGTGTCTGTACTGGGACCAGTGTTATCTAATATTTTCATTAATGACAGGGATGAAGGGGTCTGCTGCACCCTCAGCACGTTTGCAGATGACACCGAGCTGAGTGGTGCAGTTGGCACGCCTGAAGCACAGGATGCCATCCAGAGGGACCTGGACAGGCCTGAGCAGTGAGCCCATGGGAATCTCATGGGGTTTGACAAGGCCAAGTGCAGGGTGCTGCACCTGGATTGGGGCAAACCCTGGTATCAGCACAGGCTGGGGATGGACAGATGGAGAGCAGCCCTGCTGAGAAGGACTCAGGGGTGCTGGGGGTGAGAGGCTGGACATGATCCAGCCATGTGTGCTTGCAGCACAGAGAGCCAGTCAAGGGAGGTGATTCTGCTCCATTGAGACCCCACCTGCAGGGCTGCATCCAGCTCTGGGGTCCCCAGCACAGGAAGGACATGGACCTGCTGGAATGAGTCCAGAGGAGGGCCACCAAGTTGATCAGATTTAAGTAAAGTCTGAATCTGACTGCTAGTGGAGAAGGAAAATGGAAGAAGGAATATAAGAGATTATCTTCTATAAATATATTTTATGTTTTTATATATAAATATAAAAATATGTTTCATAAACATCATCTAGTTTAGCTGTTCATAGTATGTTGCTGTATTTTGCTTATATTGCAGAGAATGGGTCTGTTGGAATTAGCATGCATTATTTCTTTGGTGAAGTGTAAGTAGAAAATAGAACCACGATATTTCAAGCAGGTTTGGAAAAATCTGATATTGATTAAATATAATATCAATTAAGTATTGACATTTATTGGTAGCTCACCGGTAACATGTATACATATTTTTCCCTTCAAGATTTTGCAACTTTCCATTTACCAAGGTGTGTCTCAATTCAGAAAAAAAAAGGTTAACCACTATAACTTGATGTTTGTTGTATTTGTACTTAACTGTTCACTGGGGGAAAAAAGTAAAATTAAATTTCCCTCTCCTCTCTTTTAGGTGGTTTCAGACACCATCACAGGTTTTCTATCATGCAGCAACCGAGCATGGAGGAAAAGATGTCTACCCAGGGCAGTGCTTATGGGAGGGATGTGAACCTTTCCAGCGGCAGAGGTTTTCCTTCATTACCCATTTACAGGTACAGATTCTCTTTCACATATTACTTCAGAAAACGGTAGGAATTTAATGGTAAATTTCCACACACCATTCTTACCATCTTTCTCCTTTCCTCAAATAGGATAAGCACTGTTCCAGAGATGCTTTGCTTGCAGGATTAAAGCAAGATGAACATGGACAAGCAGGAAATCAGAAGCCTTCCAATAAGTAAGAGATTTGAGCCTCATTAACAATAGAAAAAATAAGATAATTAGAAATTATTGGAAGAGTTTGTTTATAAATTGCCTTATCAGGTGAAACTTTGCATATGTAAGAATCTGTAATCAAATTTGAGGTCCGTTCCAGTAAGACAAAAAAGATAATAGATTCTGATGTAGTTGCAGTTACCTTAAAAAAAAGGTAATTCTTTAAAGTATATGGGTCAAAACTCTATGATGAACATTGTTCTCAACATGTTCTCCTATTTTTTTGCCCGACTGGACAGCATTTTATAAGTTTCCTTGTAACAGGGAAGTGCTTGTCATACAAATGGAAAGTTATTGCGTACGTTTCTTGTGTCACACAGCTGAGATGGATTGTCTTGTAACTTGCTGTATTCCTTGCAGTTTTGTGGTCTATATTTGGGCTCATTTGATCCAGGGACTGTTGTAATAAACTTTCCTTTAAACAAGCAAGCAAGATAAATGATAGAGACTCCTCAGAGTCTTCTGATTTTGTGTAGCTATCTGAAATCAGATTTGGCTCTTCTCTTTCCCAGAATGATTTTGGCCATGTGGAATTAATATAGCAGAGTGCAACCCCATTGGTGTGAGGTTTTGGGGCTGCCTGTGTTAATAGTGGAATTGTTCAAGGTTCAGTTACTTGTGTAAGTGTGTTAAGACCTGGCCTTTGTTAGTAACTGACTGGAACCACTTTAGATGTAATTACATGGTCCCAGGCAGATTTTTGCTGTTCTGTTTTGTTTCTTGTAAAACTGCTACCAAGCTGCTGGAGGCAGCGAAGGAAAGTCAAGTTATGAAAACTGAGAAATTTAGTTTGAGAATCCTTTTATTTTTTAATATAAAAAGCCATCTTAACACAGACTTATAATTGCTTTATGGGGCCTTGTTTCATTAAACTGAGCAACACTCAGACTTTGGAAAACCAGAGAAAGAATAATTATGGTAATTTAGTCTTAAATAGTTGGTGAGAAGTGTAGACACCATCTACTAGCATGATGTGTTCTTAACTATGCCTTTTCATAATGTTCCATCACACAGATAACACATTCCAGTAGCTATGTGTCCTCACAAGCTTCTTTTAAATTTGCACAGGTACTCATAGGAGAAAAACTGCTTATACATCCCCTCTTCTGAGGCAGAATTCCCTAATTAGGTCAGATTCAGAAAGCAGGAATTTACACGCATAACCAGTTCTTGCTAACATACTGAGACAGCAATATCACAAGATACTAAGGATGTGAATTCAGACCACAAATTGAAATGAGAACATTCCTCTGCTCAAAATCAGATGTTTTGTGTCTTGAAAAGATGTGCAGATGTGGTGCATAGGGACATGGTTTAGTAGTGGATATGGCAGTGGTTAGTATTTAGACTTGGTGATCCTAGAAGTGTTTTCCAGCCTAAATGATTTTTATGATTCTGTTCTGACTCTCTGTGACATCCCTTATTGCTTCTCACAGCTGTGCATTGCTTATGGTGAGGGAACTAGCTTTAGTTTTTGTTAGATTGCATGGCAAATCAGTTTGTTTTTTTAAAAAAATGCTCATAGGACAAAAGAATGGGCTTGCCACATGAGTGGAATCTATTTGCCTTACTGTCAGTTGAACACCAGTAAAGGAGGTGGGCTGGAACAAAATGAAGAGATGAGACCTTTCTCTGTCAGCACTCAGAGCAGTTGATACACTTCCTGTCTTGTGAAGACACTAAGGTTCCCTTTCTGTTACTTTTACTCTCCTCCCTTAACAAACAGGAAGATTTTGGGGAAGGGTAGTGTGTCCTGTCCCCCACATTACCTTACAGCGCTGCCCCACAGTTCTGTTAGCACAGCTGAAAAGAGCATCCAGCAGCTACATGAGGGACATACATAATTTGCTTTCCAGAATCAATGGCATGTCAGATGAAACCCTAAGCTCACTCCAGCAGCTCACCTCAAGCTGTCTTACAGGTTCATGTTTGAAAGCTGCCTTTCAAGGACTTGCTTAATGTATTTTTTTCGGAGTCCTAGAAGTGTGTCAGATATATCAGCTCACAACTGATAATCCATGTCATTAAACTTGTGTATGGAGCTTTGAAGTAGCTGAAAAAAACCTGGTACCGAGACAAAGCATGTTTGTCATCAACTTTTAGGCATTTATTAGGTGAACTCTCTTCACTTAATCCCTCACTGTTTAGTAAAAATTACACCTACCTCAGAGACTTCAGACTGTGAGCATTACCCGTGCTGGAAGTAAAACAGAGCACAGTGTAACAGACAAGGGCCCATTCCCTGATCATCCTTCCTATCATAACACCATACCCACTTGAAAAAATCTGTAATGGCTTTTCTAGAACATTTTCTAGGCAATGTAAAGCTGCATTACAGAATTGGTTTTATACCTTAGTTCTGTATTTCTTTGCATTTCAAGTTTTATTATATTAACTCTTCTGGTTTTCAGAGGTAGCTGAGTATTACATTCTGGAAGCATTAGCAGTTTAACTGTGTGTTGACTGTAGCTTTATGCATTGGAATCCTCTTAGATTCACAGTGATTTTTTTTTCCTTGTTGCCTTGAAGCAAAGGTGAATATTCTTAATGCTCTGTGGGAGCGGGGCAGGAGATAACTTCAAACTCTACCAATTATGTTGTGATCTGAAGTAAAGTTGATAGTACTGTTAAAGAAATTCAAGAAATACAGATGTTTTGAGAGAGAGACACTTGCCCACAGATACAAGTCAGTTCACTTGGTGTCTCAGTAACGTTTTATCAATTTCTTTTTTCTTCAAACTTAAAAAGAGAAGATGATTTTTTAATATGTTCCTAATTTATTCCAGTTGTCCCTTTTTCAGTATTTCTGGAATAGTAATTCAGCTTTCTAAAATATGGTGTGATAACTGTTGAAGGGAGACATTCAGAACAGCCTCCATTGATAAATCCTTGTGCTTCTCAATTCAGAGGAAACAAAAATCTTCCAGAAATTAAAAATGAAGACATTAATTCTTTTACTGTGATACTCGGTCTTCTATAAACATGTCATTGCCCACCTTCTTAATTCAGCCCCTGCCATTCTCCTTTAACTTCATAAAGTCTTTTATTTATTTCCTATATTACATACTTTATTTTATATATTTTTATATTGTATGTGTTATTTCTATTTGGGGAGGATGACAGAGTGATTATGAGCTAAGGTGTTAAGGAGGAGTCTGTCTGTTACTAGAGTAACCCAGTTTTTAGCTGGGCTTCCTTGCTGTTAGAACCTCAGATTGCTAAGAAAGTCTCTCTAAATAGAGAATTCAAGTTTTATTCTTAGAATATTCACTCTCAGTATAAGATACCTAAATTAAACTCCTGCAGGCTTTCATTCAAAAAATAGAACATTTACATTTCATTTGTGCCACATTTACAAGTAAGCACTACTTAAACTTCTTAACCAAGTTCTGCTAGGGTATGAAATGATTTCATAATAATATTGTTCAAAATATTGAAGTGTGGTGATATTTTTCACCACTAATACTTCAAATTGTTTTTTAGGATGACATTGAGTAAATCATTAGGTGAAGTTGCATATTTATAAATTCTGAACTCTGATGGCATGAGTAATTTCCAAGTTTTTACGTGACATACAGCTTTGACTTCAGTGTTAATACTGAAAATGGAGAAATTGCTTCTGCTATGTTTGTTATACCCTGCTCAATTTATTAATCTCAGTCTAAAAGCTGCAGTAACAGGTAATTGGTTTTACAAATGTTTGATTTACCAGTTACATGTTTTATGTCTTATAACTTATGTTATTTTATATTGCTCCTCACTAATCACAGTTAATACATATTTTATATTGTCTTAGTGTCTAATGGGCCAAATGAGCTGTGTCAGCTTTTGAGTGGTTTTACTTTAAGGACCTTCTCTGGCCGAATCTCAGATGGCATTTGCATAGCTGCTGTCACAGTTCCCATCTGATAAAACATCCCTTTAAATTGGTACACTTCAGGAAATGGCTGTGTTATTAGTACAATATATTACTTTTCCATCACAGATGTCAGGGATGATGAGCAATACTTCTTCAAGAGAAGTCTTTTTTCACATAGAATAAAGTGCATGACTCTTGTTAAGGGTTTACAGTGAGGCTTATTTCTGTGGAAGCAATCATGTATCGGCACCAAGTGTTAATGAATCTTTGTGTCTCTGTTCAGATAGGTTAAAAATCGTGAGATAAACTTTCCAAGTTGTTAATTGTCTAGAAAGCAGCACAAAGCTTATTTTTATTAATTCTTTCTTTACTAATGTAGGCAGCCAGCTGCAGGGGCTACTGCCTCTACTCCCAGAGCACAGAAGGCCATTGTGAATCATCCAAGTGCTGCCCTAATGGCATTGAGGAGAGGATCAAGGAACCTTGTCTTCAGAGATTTCACAGTTAGTATTGTTTGAATCAAGTATTAGATATTAATTGTTGCCTGCTACTAGCTGCAGTGCTTTTACATTTTTTTTGTCTTTACTTTTGTAGGATGAAAAAGAGGGACCAATAACTAAACACATCCGATTAACAGCTGCCTTAATACTAAAAAATATTGGTAAATATTCAGAATGTGGTCGCAGGTAAGCACTGTATCATTTTTCTGCTATCAGTGGGCACTGTTGTTTCTGTTCTTTCCAGTACCAAACAATAGGTAGGTTTTACGTATCTATAAAAACCCCAGTAAGTATATCGACTGTACAGTCTCTCTGTCACTTCTGCACTCTGTCCTTCCCCACACAAATGCTCTGTGTCATCTCTACCTAAAGACAGCGTTTGTGATCCAGATGATTGAAAGGGGCTAGCAAATTTGGCAGGTTAAATTTTAGGAGACAGATGAGAGAAGCCTTTGCTGTCCTTTTTCCTCCACAGCAGTACTGCATGATTCTGAAAATTATTTCTTGTGTAAAGAACTTCCCACTGGAAGTACTGTTGAAATTCAGTTGAGAAAGGGGCAAAATGAGCTCTTAGAAACACCATCTTAAGTTGTACAGGGACACGGTTGGCCTTCATACTTGCTGCCTCGCTATTGCTTTCCTCTCCCAACTTGGGTTAATGCTAATAATGACCCAGCTTTCCTTTTACTTGTAGAAGATCCTTCAGTAAGTAAACAGTCCAATACTGACTCATGGTACTAAGCAGGAAATGCTCTTCTTGATAAAAAGTATTAGTTAGTTACTGTGCCAGTGATCAGCATGCATGCTGCTTCTTGTTTTTTCCAAGAACTTACAAGCTGAGTGTTTTCTGGGTTTTGTTTTGCATTAGTTTGGCTTCATAATAGCAGAAGTAATGATTTCTTATGAGAATGTATTAATTTAATGTGTTGTTCAGAAACCTGTCATAGAGAGGAATTTCCTCATTGTAGCTCTAAACAAAAGAGTTCTGATACTGGCTGTAGAAGTCCTCCTGCTATCTTTAGCTACCTAAATGTGAGTTGTAGTGAAGACAAAACTCTTCTTGGAGAGCGTGGTTAGAAGATGAGGGGAAATGAGCAGAGGAAATTTGTCCCACTGCTGTCAGTGACGCTGAGGGACGATGCCCATCTCTGAGCCAGGGCTTTCCATTCTGCCAGTCTGCTGGGAATCTGTACCAGAGCAATGGTCAGAAGTTGAGGGCAGAAGCTTTCTTAGTTACTGGACCAGCATTTGTCAGAGTAATCTTGTAATTTGTTATGCCCACACTTGAGTTATTTTTGCATCAGCAAATTCAGATGCTGATGGCCAGGTAGTCAAACCTGCTTCAATGTTGACTTAATTTCTCATGTGATTATCATTTTGTTCTGAACTCCTTGCTCTGTCAGCCACACCAGTGGCAGTGACT
>JAYDZK010000056.1:29198076-29236840 GCA_034509185.1 Euphonia xanthogaster
TGGCTTGCTGGATCAGGGATGTGTGTGCAGGCTGCAGAGCACCACGACAGGGGCAGGAGCTGAGGGAGTCAGAAGGTTGCTCAGTGTCCTGTGTGGCAGAGGCTGCACCTGCAGCACGTGGGCTGCAGCTCTGCAGGGGCAAAGCAGCTGCCTGGAGCTGGTTTTGGTTCATTAATTTCTTCCCTCCTCACCAAATATCAATTAATGCAAAACCAGCACAGTGGTTCCCCTAAGGGAATTACGTGTGGGATTTCACCGAGGGGTTTGAATTCATGAATCATTTTCAAGTGGTGGACAATTCAAGGCTGACTCTAAAGAGTAAAGTTATCACCAGTTTGTCTGTGGTGGGATGGCAGCATCTTCTCAAATTATCATCACTACTTCAAAGCCATCTTGGTTTTAGAAGCCTGCTGTTTGTATCAGAATCATCACTTGGATCTTGGCTTATTCCTGTCTGTGGTAAGATAACCAAAAATAAATCTGAGCCCATACCTTTGAAAAAAGCTGATTTACCGCACGTGAATAGAAACACAATATTAGAGAAACAAAAATCTCATAAAGGTGAACCATGGTAAAGTCTGTCTCGTGCTGTGATGTTGGGTGGCTGGTCTAAGGTGGATTTCCTGCAAACTGCAATCTGAGTGGATATGTAGGTTTTGTTCTTTGGGGGCTTTGAGCCTGCATGTGCACAGGAAAGTTGCTGTCCTGGCAAACAGTAAATTTTTCTTTTACACCAATGTCTGGTTGTCTCGACCTTTGGAGAGGGCACTTTTTGGTTTTATTGTTTACAACAAAGTTACGTGGTGAATCACAAGGTACGGAAACACATTCTCTAGGACAGGGGCTTGCACCCTCATTCCAGTTTTCCTGCTGGCCTTTCCTTCCTGGGCTCCTGTGAAGTTTGAGGCAACTGACCTGCAACTAAACTCGTAGTTGACCCAGAGCACATCAGAGATGGAATCCCTCACCCCGACCCACGTAACCGCAGGGCCTACGCTCTAGGGGGTGTGTGTTCTATTTCCCCTGTACCATGTATCGCTCAATTGTTTTTAGAAATGTTTGTTTAAATAGTCCTCTAGGAAAAGCCCTGTGATTCCAGGTTCAGGCCTTGACGCAAGACCATGTGTAAGCTACATTCCTAGTCCTCAAAACCCCTGAATTTTTGTAGAGAGCTCTGGAACTTATGGTGACCTCTGACTTCTGTGAGTTATTTTCTGTCATAACACTTGCTCCTGCACCAAAGGATCAAGAAATTTCAGTGAAGCTGCTCCCTGCTTTGGTGGCGCTTGTGCGCAGGGCACGCCCAGGGCTTGCATCCTGCCCTGTTTGCTCCCCACAGCAGTATTTCACTCCCGCCCTGAACCCCTCCATGTTACTCAAGTCCCAGGTGAATGGACTCTTTGCCACCTGCATTTGCTTTTTTCTAGCTTGGAGCACCTGCAGACGGGCAAGGCAGGGTGAAGACTAACTTAAAACAAATGAGAAGTAAAGGAGGGGGCGCCCAGACAACACAGAACAAGGTAAATGCACGTGCACCGAAGGAACAGGAGCCACCTTGCTTTCCAAAGCACACCACTCGAGCCAGAGTCATTTAAAACCACACACTGCCAGCTGAGAGAAAAGAATTTATTAGAAACTGTTAAACACTACATGAAACTAAATTTTAGAGTATTTTTTTCAGTAGACAGCACTCCAGCCTACATACACAGTACTGTGGGCTTCGGACAGCCACCGTGCTCGTAAGGTATAGCTTTAGGATGAGACATTCAAGCAGCATGCACAGTGAGAAAGGGGAAGGGGTGCAAGGAAAACCCTTTTGATTTGCATAAGTTCACAGAAGGTACACTTTTGTAATTTTTTCCCCCAAGGTAGTTTGGATTGAAGGAATCACCACTACCCTGGAGGCAGCATGGGGGCTCAGCTCCCCATCTCTGCTCTCAGTGCTGGTGCATGTTGGGACTTTTCAGTAGAAGGTGTTTCAATAAATAGAAATCCACCTTTTATCCTACTGGAACACAACCAGGACTCCGAGGTTGCTGTACTTCCCTTCTCATGCAGCCGCAGCAGCAGAGACCTTGCTGCTTTTCAGCAGAAACAGGAGCAGAGTCTACAGATTAAGGCAATGCATTTCTTAAATTCAACATAGAAATTGTAACAAACTGCGTATTTTCTGATAAACTCTGAAGTATTTAATTGTAAAAAATAAAGTTACTGATAACATGCTACTCTATTTGGTATTCTTCATTAGGTTTTTAAATACAGTGGAGCATCACTATAGTCACTGCCCCAACAACGTGGAAGCCAGTGACAGCTTCTCTTCCACCCAGGAGCTGCAAAACAAGAAACTAATCACCCCTCCCTTCTCCCAGTTCAAATCCTCCCTTGTTTCTTCCCACCTCCCCCAGTTTCCACCTCTCTTCCAAAAGAGGAAAAAAACCCTTGAAACATTTATCTGACTCCTGAAAGGAGCTTTATAGCAAGGCTCAACTGTATAGACTAGAAAAAGATATAAAAGTGATTAAAATCCAAAAATTCAGAGAAGGAAAATGTAATAAAGTACGCATGGCGTGATAAACCAGGATACACATAGCAATTTGCTACATTTTTCAAAAAGTGCTAACCAATTTTAGCTTAAAATAATTCAAGAGATCTTACAAATTGCTATCATAGTGTAAAACTGAGTATATTGAAAAGCCTAAAACCTGACCTGACTGTAGAAAATGTATTATATCTGTTTCTAATTTACATAGCATTTGTATTTAGGCACACAAAAATAAATATAGACAATCAAATGCTTCATTAAGTCTGCAGAAAGTTACAGTTAAAATCAAGCAATCAACTGTTGTAACAAACACCATGCTTTTACACCTCTCTCTCTACACCACACATGTGTACATGGGTGGATATCCCATATGTCATCCTTAGGCTTCTGCAAAAGTTACTTAAAAAGTGAGACTGTTTTCTGCCAAAACCAGGTAATTTGGGAACTACTGGCTACAAAGAGATAATTCCTCAGAAATCTCAATTGATACTTTTTGGTAATGTTTTATTCCTGCTTCTGGGCCAGGAGGCTTTGGGCTGGAGTGGAAGCCAGGCTGATCCAACACCAAAGGCTGTTAAGGCACAACAGGACTGGAGGGTTAGTGACAAGATTTTAATAGCACTGTGTAAGAGTAAGGGAACAAATCAGACTAAGGCTCCTTGGAGAAGGATCTCAAGCTATTCTTTTGCTAAGGAGCACATGGTGATCTCAGTATTCCAGCAACCCTCCCTGCTGCTGCCTCAGTAAAAGTGGTTTTACCTGAGGTGTAAGCTTTCCCCAGGTACATTCAGTGACCGACAGCTGTTTTTAGAATGCTTGCAGGTTATTTTAGAATAACCTGTCTCCAGTGCTCAGGGAAGCAGGAAGGCACTTGGCTCCCGATGGCATGCGCTCACCAATACCAGTCTGGTGATTCATGCCACAGTCCCTAATTAATGGAGAAAAGTATTATGCAGCTGAGATTGGCACAACTGGCAGTTTCTGGTCAACTGGGAACCTAACGATAAATTCCAGCTTTCTTGATTTTACCTGAAGAAGAAACTTTGCTGTTTCTGAACATCTAGCTTTGGTACACTAATTTCCTGCTAGCCTAAGGGCAATAACCTAAACTGAGGTTACCAGCGTGTGGTGATTGAGGGCTTTCAACACATAAAAATTATTCAAGTTATCCCACTATCTTGAAACAAATAATTAAAAAACATCACAAACAATACCAAGCAGCATAATTTTTATTTGGTGTTACAACAGCTGTGCAGCACCCATGCTTTTGGGCACCACATTTTACTGTTTATGACTTTTCTTTTTGAAATCTAAACAGTTGTGTTCAGACAACTCTATGTGCTTTTTTAATATACACATTGTGACCCCTGCATTCAGCCTGTCCAGTTAACACTAGAAGTATTTTTCAAGGCAATTAATTATTTCATCTTTGCTATAATTAGGGAGCAATCAAAAGAAAAATTTTACTTCAATCTGACTGATCACATGTACTGTACATACCTGTTCCAAACCCAACGCACTCAAAGTTTCTAAGTTAATGCACTCTCTTATTCAAGTCAAAATGCTGTACATCTAAGTATCCACACAACCGTACATTCCTAATGATTCCTCTTTACACCCTTATTCTTTTTAGAAATCTGTTTTTAGAAAGGAATAAAGAAGTTGCCCTGCAGATCTATATTTCTTTAGAACAAAACATCATACACTACCTTGAAAAATAGTTTTATCAAAACCAAATTCAAATCACTGTCATGTACAATTTTCAGTTAACAGTTCACATTGAAATTGCACTTTGCAGATAGAATAAAACTAAAAAATGAAAACATATTCTATTTCCTTTCACAGGAGACTGCCTCTTCAGGATTTTTCTTCCGTGAATGCTTGTATTTGTCTACATACGCTTTCACTAGATTTGCCACTTTTGCAGAATTAACTTCTCCGCTCTTGCTATGACAAACCTGCAACAGTTTAAAGAACAAAACCGTTCGAAACATTTCCACTGATTTGCCACAGTCCCACATTATTCATTTATTTCCCGACCCTTCTGATTCTTCCATCCCAGCAAAACATATTTCAAAACTCCTAATACTTTCCAATTGCTTCCTAAATACTTCTGAATTCCCATTCAATTCTTCCACACAATTACCAGGTTCTGTTCTGAGAAGCCAAAGAAAGCTCTTGTGGAGGGAGAAAGAAGAAAGGTATTTTTGCTTCTCCCTCTTCCCCCTTTCCAAGCACCTATGAGCTGTTCGCACAAAAATGAGAAACCCACTCCAAATCTTGCCCCAAGGTGAAATGTCTGCAGCTTTGATGACTGGATAACTTACTTTATCTACAGCTTTCCGCACAATTTCTTTGTATTCCTCCTTAGTGATATCTTTGTTTTGGTAGAAAGGCTTGATGGCTAGCTTGACCTCTTGTGCTGCTTTTTCTTGAATTAACAATTTCTGAAGAGAAAACAAACTTGAGTGTTATATTTCACTGCCTATGTATCTTTATCAATCACAAGTTAACACTTTACAGGAAAAAGGTTGCTACAGAAGATTAGAAAACCACCCCCCCCCCCAACATTTCAGCTCTCATGGGAGCTGCCTGTGCTCTGCTAAGCACAGAATGCTTTCCCACAGCAATTCAAGTATTATTTATAATAGTGCTGCTTTAAAGAAGACTACATTAAAAAGAGTCATAGGCTAATCTGAGTCCTAGGGCTGCCACAAAAACATTACATACATGATGGTATGGAGTATATTACACAGAGGGTTACTGTCATAACTTGCTTTTTTATAGTACGTCAAAATGCATTATATAAAAATTAAATTTTATATGTTTTAATGTAAATATATAAACAGAGGATATAAAATATATGCTGAACTTTGAACTTGCCTGGTCCTTCTTCGAGCTATCAGCACTGGCTTCCACTGTTACACTTGCTTTGTTTTCTCCCAGTTTTACAGCTGCATTAGAGCTCTTCATGTGACCTGATGACGTGGCATTACCCGAATTTGGTCCCTGAACTGTTCCCACGTTTCCCAGGACTGCTGCTGGAGCAGGCAAAGCTGGAGCACTCATGCTGTTACTTACATGAGAAGCATTTGGAACACCCTGTTTTAAAAAGTTATCAGTAGTTAATACATCATTCTTCTCTGTGGCAATGTGCCTTTCTAGGAGTCTCAGCTGCTCTAGAATGAACACAGATACTGCACGCTTTGGTTCATGACCTGATTTCCACACTGCCCATTATTATGGAAGGGACACATATTACATTAGATCGACTCAAAGAAAAAAACAAAAAGAAAAGCTTGAAAAGTAAAGCATCTTCCATGTCACCACAATGGCTGCCATTTTCTAGCTCTGATCCCAGTAATAAAACACCCTGCAAACAGGCACGGAGGGTGTTAGTACAAGGGGAAGGAAGTTTATGGCTGCGGAATCAATCTGATTTACAAAACAAGGTTGTGGTAAGTAGACATTTTCTAAAAAAAATCAGCACCTGAACACACCTGCACAAGGTACCACCCAAAGCCACGCTTGCATTCCCGCATCATAATGATACTGCTTTGAAAACATCTATTTTCATGTTTGTTACCAGCTTCAACTTGCAAATATAAATACAAAGGAAAGAGATGAAACGCTGGCTGAAGTACCAGGATCTGTTTTTCAGGAAAAGCCATTTTCTGGCCATTTCCAAACATCACCAAAAGGCATTGTACATACTTTGAAACTAAGAAATTAAGTAGCTCTCAGACTTCAGATAGAGGCCATTTTTTGCAAAAGCCCAGAACATCCTCCTGACATGTTTCTGGCAGGAGACGCTGCTTTTTTGCAGGTCATCACCATTACTCCTTACACATCTGCATTTATCTAGATGGAAAATAATGAAAGAGGAATCTGAGCTCTTTGGAAAGGACATAGAAATGGAGCTGTTATAATCAGCATGCTAACTCTCACCACTGTGCTGTCTTCATTTTCCTTTCAACAGGAAGGACAGGTGGTGTCCTGCAGTATTCAGTCATTTCTATTGTGCTACCACTGAGGGGTTGTTGAATGAAAGCTCAAAGAAAAAGCAGTAGCAGCTGCAAGAGCATTCAGGTTCATGGACACCAGTCCACAAAGGCAGATAAGAGCAGCAAGTGTAACATGGGCTTTACAACAGGTAACTGTGTTTTTCAGCAATACACAATCTTAACTGGAACTTATTTATTGCTGCACTAGGTACTCATTTCAGAGGTTTGAAGCCTATGTTCTGACTTCTTACATTTTTGGAAGTTAAATCTACTGGATTTCCAATTGTGAAAATATTTTAATTAAGACAGGAGGCATTAATTGAATCAACAAGCAATCTACCAGCATTTTAGTTCCAGCAGTACCTTGCTGGTTTACTCTGCAGTGCATTAAGTTATTTCAGATGGCCTGTGACCCCACTCAGTATTTCCCACAGCACTCAACTCTCCTTGTTCTAAGTTAATGACTATAAACAGATGACAGCAGTGAAAAGTGAGAACACTGTAGGCCATTTATCAGTTCACTTCAGATCTTTACAGATGATGCATGAAAACAGAGGGCTAGAAATAGTTTGCTCACTTTTTCAACCTGGAATGTAGGGGAAAGTGGTTTAGGTTAGAACAGGCAGCAACAAAAGAAAAGCACAAACCCCAGCCAACTGCTGAAGAGCCCTTTACTTATCATAAATGCAGTATTACATCTTCTTGCAGGGCCATGGGTTCTCCTTCAAATTGTTCATATTCTTTTCCTTGATACAAAAGTTCTTAATATAAACAGCCAGCTACAGGAGGAGCTCATATATATAAGAGTTGTTTTAAAGATATCTTGAGAGTCATAAAAAGATGGTCTGACCTGCTCTAAGCATGGTAGAGTCTTTTTGAAACTGGAGAAATAAAGTGGGAGTTAGGTCTCAAACAGGGCATGCAAAACCAGGAGAATTGGGTAAGAAGGTAGAAATGAAAAACACCAAAGAGACCTCAGAAATAATTAATAAAAAGGCTCAAAAGATTAAGCAGAATAAAAAATGTGTGGGGGGGAAGCCACTGAGATGGTGACAGCTGGAGAATGGAAGTGTGGAACAAATGGGTGCCATGTAGTTCTTGGCAATTTTCCTCTGTTGATAGACCCCCATGGGATGAGAACTGCAACATAGAAGTTTAGATCATTTCCTACGTGCTGCTGTAATGGTATTCAAGCATTTCCTAAAATGCTTAAAAATCAGGTTTGAAAGGGGAAGATTTCGTTTTGGAAGCAGGTCACTTCTAAGATAAAAAAAGATAATGGACAACACTGATGAAATTTTTCAGTGTTCCACTGCCACAGAAACCTGGTTATGATGCTGTACGTTGTTATTTTTTAAAAGCTACACCCATATGCTCATGGATGCTTCCACTTCAAATTTGGTGCAGGGTGGAAGAAAACAGGCAAGAGAGAAAGAAACTGCAAGTATAAATTTATGGTATTCAAGATAAAGAATCCTTAACTGGTATAATTTCACCATTGTTCTTGCCATGGCTTCTGGTAAAGCATACCTGCAATTGTTTTCCATCTTGCTGTGAAGCAATGTAGTTGACTTGTTGAGATGGTGGGGGTGGAGGTGGAGGCGGAGGTAATCCCTGAGAAATATTTGTGGGAGCAGCTACCTGTATGAGAGGCACTCCAGTAGGGAGATGCATGGGCATTGGAGGGTGGATGCTGAAAGGATTTCGTTGCATATTCATCAAGGGAGGATGGACACCCACTGGATACGGGAAGATATTCATAGGTTGGTGCTGTGCATTCACTTGTGGCATTACATTCATTTGTTGCTGCATCATATTTATTGGTAACTGAGAACCATCATTTTGCTGGTTGCCTTGGTCTTTGAAGTTTGGATCTGCCAAAACAAAAACCAGACAGTATATCAAGAAGAAATTCTGTACTTCATAAAGCAAAATGGGAGCCAGGTGTCTAAACTCTTAATTAAGGATGGATTATCAAAAAGCTTTCTATAATCTGAGTATTTTCAAGATATTGCACAGCACTCACCACCACACATGCCATGAAACCAAATGCTATTTTCCAACTTTAAAAAATGTAGGTTACTATGAAAGCCTACGTTTTGAATTTGTTTTCTATACTTGCTCCCATAACAAATCCAAGAAATTATTTCATCACAATGAAACTGCAATTTTTCACCAAAGAGCAGGAAGACAACATAATTTACCCAGTGAATTTACCTTCTGCAATTGCAGAAGGTTAGTCACACATTACCACATCAGCAAGTCTCTGCTCCTGATTCACACATGCTCACTTGTACACTTCTGGTAATTACAGAAATATTCTGCTGGGATTTTTCACACTGAGCAATAAGTCATCCTCAAACCATTTAACAGATATTCATATTCAGAAAGAGTTGTTCAAAAACCCCATAATGGTACAACAGGTAAAACCCAGAAATAAAAATAACCTCTTGGGGTAGCAGGTAGCACTTCTTAAATGAAATACTTTGATATCCCATCTTCTCTTCAACAGAAGCCAAGAAGTTAAAATCTAGACACAACACCAAGCCTTCCAGAAGTCAATAAATTAGTTTGGAGAAATGATTGATAGCTGCAATTTAGATGTCCTTCCTTAGAATCCCTTCCTTGAGGAACCCTGTCATCTAATTCACAGGGATAGCAATCTAAGGCCTTACACGCCAGACCAAATCCTTATTTTTAAAGATAATGGGATAACAGAATCACTAAGGTTGGAAGAGACCTATTGAGACTCTCTGGTCCAACCCCCCTGCTCAAGCAAAAGCAGGTTGCCCTGGAGGACCATGTCATGATGGCAACCTGGCCTGTTTTATCCAGTTATCAGAGATTGTTGTACTATTCTCAGCTTCCAAAAGTGAGTAACAGCATGACTGGTCCTGAACTACAAGAAAAAGCCTCTGAATCACAAAATGCTTTCAGTTACAGGTTTGGTAAGTTTTCCATGCAGCAGATAGAAGGGTGACAATGTTGCCTCAAAAGTAGGAAGGCACTGATGCAGTTATCTTTCAGAAGAGGGAGAAAACTGCTTGCATATGGGATGAAAATGGATAAAACTGAAAGGCAAAACAAGAAGACAGTGCAAGAGTGCATGTGTAGTTGTCTTCAGAAATGGATTTTATAGTTCTTGAAGTCAATTCACATCTATCTTTAAAAATTATTAATCAGGGCATTAATAATCCGTGAATGACTTCTTAACTATTCAGAATCAATCTCATCCACAGCTCAGTTAACTTACTTTCTACCAAAAGTTTATTTCTGTCAGGGCAGATGTCTTTTAGATATAAGAACGCCTTCAAAACTGATTTAGATTTATATTAACATTTTGGAGAAATTTTAATTCTGAAATACAGTAAAGGCACTGGTTTTGTATTTATAAATTACTCTAGATTTTTTTTTAAAGCATTTAAACAGGACTATGCTTATCTAGGAACAAGATAAACATCAACATGCTGCTTGGTCATCTCTAAAATCTGCCATGTGGGTCTGTACAGGCAAATTCGTGTCTTTTTGAAACAAATTAGCCTTTTTAAAGTTGTGCAGATGCTAAAAGTAACTATGAAGATATGCTTTCTCTTCAGCCAAATCAATTTACTTCAGCAGCACTCTTTGGATGCACAGTCCTTAAACGTGAACTTGGGCTTTATGCAAAACCAAGAAGCCATCAAAATACAAGAAATCACCAAACTCTACCTTTACCCCTCCATATTGCAAAAAGAGTACGGATTCACCCCAAATAATTTTTTAAAGAACTTATCAGCAGATCAGATCACAGGACAATGTGACAGAATTTTGCTCAGCTACTGCATCTGTGACTAAGCTATTATACTTCAAAACCATTAATACCTTGTTCAGGGGTCTCCTCTTCTTGTCTCATTCCCCATCCAGACTGTGGGCTTGATGAATTGCGTCCCCTTCTCGAATAATAATTCTGCACATCAGCAGGTAAAGTCTTCCTCACAGCCCAGCTGGATGCAGATGTCCACCCAGACCTGTCAGCAGGTGTATCGAACGAATACTCCTGTTCATTCTTGCGCTTGCATGGCTGCTGTTCCGAGAACCTCGACGCTTCATTCCCAGAACCTTCTGAGCTCCCTGAGAGAGGTTTTCTGTTTTGCCAGTGACTTTCACTCTGGTCTCCACACATGAAACCACTTCGGCCACGGCCACCTCGGCCACGCTGACCTCTCCCTCGATTCGGAATCCAACCTGAACCAAAGTTTTTATTCCAAGACTGTCCTGCATTATCGTGCCTGCCCTCTTCCCAGTGCGGTTTCTCTCTCTCTCTGTTCCTGGCTTCAGGAACAGAGTTTATCCTCTCCATCACCCAGTCTGGACAATCACTCCTCTGCTTATCTGAAGAACACTGATCATCATTGCTTTTTTCTGTATTATTGTCCTTCTCTTTTTTAAGATTTTCATTCTGTTTCTCTTGATCACTTCTCCTGTATCGATCATTTCCTCTGGGACTTCTCCAGCTGTCATTTGCCCATCTCTCTTTCCATCGAGGTGAATGACTTTCCCTCTCATTTCTAGTGAATGAAGAACCTTTACTTCTAGTCCTAGATCGTGATCTTGATCTAGAGCGTGACTGTGACCTAGACCACCTCCTACTTCTTCTTTCTCTGTCACGATCTCTTCTTTGATTACCTCTATCACTGCTTCGAGACCTAGATTTTCGCCTTGGAGATGAATCCTTAGTTCGTGACCGAGAAGATGATCTCCTGCTTTCCCTGACAGTTTCCCTTTTGGGAGATCGAGGTGGTGGTTTTTTCTCATCTCTGAGTGTGTCTCTCTTTGGAGAATGAGATAAGGATCTCCTTCCCTCTTTCACAATTACCTTCTTGGGTGATCGTGAGCTCCTGTCTCCAGTTGTCTCCCTTTTAGGGGATGGTGATTGAGATTTCCTGCCCTCTTTCCCAGAAGGAGACCAAGTTGTCGATGGAGAGTGAAATCTAGATCTTCTAGTTCGAGCCTTTTTCTCTTTTGTGAGCTCTGGCTGGCACTCTCTTGCTTGAGGAACAGTTTCATCTTTTTCATCAGAACCTGATACAGAGTTTCCCACGTCACACTGTAAGGAGTTCACTTCTCCTTGCTCTGTACTTTCAGGTGGTACTAACTGCTCAATCTTAGGTTCATTCTGGTCACTGCAAAATGAGTCACAGTCCATTGGTATCATTTCATTGTTATCTTCACCAAAATGTTTATGTTCAGCATTTACTGGGGGAGACTCTGAAGTTCCACCCTCTTCACTTTCTGAAATGGTGCCCTCTTTTAAGGGCTGTTCTGATGTACTGTCCATAGAAATACTGCGTATTAATGCATCTGGTTCTTCATCTTGAACAGGTTTTGTATTTGCACAGTCTACTACTGGTTTTAGTTCAGTCTCAGAATTATCTGTTTCCATGGCTTCAGGATGCTCAGGCACTTCACTTCCGGGGCTCTCCAATGGCTGATCTTTTCGCAGAGGTTCCAAATGTTCCAACAATTCATTTTCTGGACTAGTGATGGGTTGATCTACTTTGACAAAAGTTTCTATGTTCTCCATTAATTCTTTTTGAGCACTACATGATATCTGATCTACTTTTTCAGAAGTTGCATGGTCACATACATCATCTTTGGGACTAGCTACTGTTTCCACTTGTTCAGGGATATTTTCACAATTGTTCTGACTGGCAAGATCTGCATTTTTTTCAGTAACATCTTTTACTTTAAATTCCTGACTTTCACTTCCTAAAGTTAGTATTGGGAGTTGTTGGAGAGAAAAACTAACATCTGCATTGCCTGAAGTGTCTTCATCTCTGTCACATTCTCCTGAGGTTACCTCAATTTCTGCATGCTCACTATAGCTTTCCAATCCATTAGCAGATTCTGTTTCTACATTATTCTTCTGTGGGAGGCTTGCATTATTGCTTTCATTATCTGACTGGTGGTCTTTATCTAAAGTTAAGACTGCTTCAGGCTCAGCAATATCATCACCTTCCACTGAGCCACAGGGTGATTTTTCAGAACGTGCAGAACTTCTCAGTTTCTTTTTAACTGCAGGTGTTTGTTGCTTAACTGCTCTTTTAGACTTGCGTTTTGGAGGAGCATTCTCTGCTTCTGAATGACTTTTATTCAGAGATGGGTTATTGCTTTCAGGGGCACTACAAGCAGAACTGCTTGATCGAGGGGAGCTCCGAGACTGAGTCAGAGCCTCGTTTTTGCTGTTTCGTGCAGACCTTCTCGTAGGAGTAGTAGCAACTGATTTCCTCCTGCTTCCTCTAGTACCGGATGAACCAGAGGCTTCCTTTTTCTCTTCTCCTTCTTGGGTACATGCAACAGCATATCCTTTGCCTAAAGATTCTAATAGAAGCGGAAGACATTAAGATTTGATAATAACCATTTATCTGGATGTATTTAAAAACATAAAAAGGCCTTCTGCAGCATAACAGATATCCCCAAATAATACAATTTAAGATTTTTTTCTTTTTTAAATGAAAACTGTCTGTTTTAAAGAACAGAAACAAGGTAAAGTGACACATCAGACATCTGGACACACAGTTTAGAAGCAGTGCTGGCATGGCTACATGGACAGTGATAGCACGCACAGTGAAACTGTTATTTGTTATTTATGAAACGGCTGCTCAAAGATAGCCAGCATTTAAGCTGTTAGAAAAGTAATGAATTAACCACACAGCATATAGCAGTTCCTGTCACTATAACACAGGCATGTTGATATGAAGCACAGTACTAAAGAAAGAGACATTTTCCAGTGGCCATCAGTGGATGATCACAAGTGCAGCAGTTGATCAGATACAGCAATGACAGTGCAACTTATTCACCAGTTATAGGGCAAACTGAGCTTAAACTCTGCCACAAGACAGCCAAGGTGCCACAGCACCTACAGTGTGCAGCATACAGTGCATTAAAAAAACAAAAGCTCTACGAAGAATGACTAAGACACACCTAGCAAGCAGCTCAGCTCTTGTGTTGATACTGCACTAGTTTATTTCATGCCATCTACCATTCAACAAAAGTCTTGGTAGGGAAGCTAAGGGTTATATTCACTGCACAGGGAAGACTGCACTGTCAGCTATGAAAGCTTCTAGTGGACAGCTCAGGAATTAAAGATTAACGATAATTAAGTAAATATACTTGAATGTAATACTTCAGAACTACATTACTTTCTTGGGATGTCCATTAATTTGTTTCACACTTTGTGTAAATTTCAGGAAGCATCAAGGATGTGGTGTTAAAATGCATTCTTTCACAGCTTCAATTTCATACACAAACAGTGCAAACTAACTAAGAAAGATTAATTGCTATAGATTTTGCAATAAATCTCTCACATCACAAACATGTCATTTTAACTCTGTACATTATTTCCCATGCTTCTGCTACAGTAAAATATTTGGCTAAAGTATTCACAAACATATTTTAGAAAAGTAAGACTGGAATAAGAAAACTAAGTAACTGCAAAAAAGCCTCTTTCTACCACTTACTACTTTGTTAGCAGAATAAAAAAAACCCTATCACTGTATTAAATGCAAACAATAATCTCAAGAGAAATAATTCCATAACCACCTTGCTAGCTTTTAAAAGAGCACAGGACTACAATCACATCCTCTGACCTTCCTTGCAAACACACAATAATTTGTCTGAACATGAAAAAAAAAAAAGTACTGGTTCTGGGTTTTGCATGTCCAATGATCAAATAATCACTTGAGAAAATGAAAACCATCATCAACTGTACAGAAGGTACCATGTATTTAAAAGAAAATAACATGATGGTAAAGAACTTCCAGAGGAATTTCAGGTCTGACACTATTTCGGGTATCTACGCTAACAGTCTCACCAATCATTTTGTTACGAAGTGACTTTACAGTGGTTAAGCAGCACCTCCTCAGCAACAGGTGGCTTTCTCAGATTAATTATGTCTTCATACCTATTACAATAGCCAGGAAATCAAGTCACATGTTACATGACATTTCAAATTTTACTATCTGTGATTATTTTCTTCAAGGGAGAAGAAACCATCTTGCAGTAATAAAAAAACCCCAGCAGAATACCAGTGGAATATGGGAATCCCGACAGAATTAAAAGGCGCCTTATTTTTCTAGCACATTCAAAATCTACATGTGAAGCACAAACCCTTTTTTACCATGCCCTACTACTTGTAAAATTTTAACAGAAAAGCTTCACAAGATTTGGACTTGGACCAAACAAAAGGCAATTCAGCTGACTCTTTATTGAAAAATATTTTAATCACACAAAAACTGCATAATGCCAGCATAAATCTTAGTGGTATTCGTAGATTCACTAAAGCATTTTCAGCTCAATTTAGTAAAACAGACTATTTAATAGGAACAGGCTACTAAAACTGCAGCAGCTACAGGGATGACTCAGACACTACATTATATGGTCATCATTGATATCTGTATGCCTCCTTGTACAACTCTGGAAGCCAGTGTCAGCTGTTACTCTGATGCAAAACTGTATACTTTAGGTAAGATCAAAAGCTGAGAGAAGCGTAAAAAGAAAATAAAAAATGCTTATGCTATGATGTTTCAGGCACAATTTAGTATGAAATGAAAGAACCAGTTTGCATCTTTTTAAAAATGCATTTATTTTCTTCATTCTCCTTTTCTTCACCTTTTAAAAAGTCTGTGTCCTTTTACCTATCTATACATATATATATATACACACACACATACTTGCTGCGCACCTCTAACAATATTCATATAAGGTCTCTCTTTGCCTTTGTCTTTACCTTTTCTTATGCATGTCATCCTTTTACTCAGATGCTATATAAAAACAAAATGGAGTAGGAACACTCACTCAACAGAATGTGACTAAAATCCTCAAGGAACATCTTCATGTCCACCATCCCCTTGATTTACTAGGAAATTTTAAGACTCTTACTTCCTGCATGCTCCTTATCAATAGAAAGTATTTAAATAAAATGTGAAGATGACTTAAAACTCTGAATCTTTAAACACTGTAGTATGTTGGCTCTAATCTTAAAATTCAATCTTTGTCCGCAGTACAAGTATCAAAATTCTAATCAAGACAACTGACAAGATTCTGTTCTAAACATAATTTTTTAATGCTTCTGGTGCATCCTAATGAAAAAGATTGACTGTAGACAGGGAAGTCAAGAGGTACAAGTTAACATACTGCACTAATTTATTTCATGCAGTATAGTACAGTATATTACTATATACTCTAGTCCATTACTATATAGTAATACTATAGTCTCATAGTATATTAATATCTAGAATTCTTTATCTATATATAAGAGTATACTTTTATAGTATATTACTACATACTCTATATACTATTACTAGAGCATATTACTAGTATATTACTAGAAGCAAAATGGTTAAGGATCAGTTACATTGCACTGCCAAACATCAGAGACCTGAGGAAGCAATCTATCCATTTTTCACTGGGAAATGTGGAAGAGAAATACATACCTTTAAAAAGAATAAAAAATATGAATGAAACTTTTTCATTATCCTTCTTCTACTTAATTCCTTCCAAAAATTTATTTCTACATAATTTTCATAAGCCAGGAGACGCAAATCTATCCTATCTCTTTGCCTACTAGACAAGTGAAAATGGTGTGACTCCCAATTCAAAGAAGGTATTAACTCAAGCCTTATAAAATACGACTCCTTTGTTTCCACTTCTTTGAACTTGTGCAGCTTTTTGGAAGATAAACTACATTCTTGCTGAATATGGAGACAGAGGCTGTTAAAGTAACTGGAGGAAGGCAATTCCTTCCATATCTTGTCCTCTTCTGCTTTCCTGACAGACCATGGAGCTCCAGCACTTTTGCAAGGCTTTGCCCTGTAGAGCTTATAGGCAAACTGAAAGAGATCCATACACTTCACTGCTTCCTGACTAATGTTCTTCTCTGCTAGAAAGGTTTGTTCCTCACACTGCACAATATACCTTTGAAATATGCCACTCATAATGCATCAAAATAAGATTTATCCTCAAACAATGGGAAATGAAGAAAGAAGTGCATGAATGGAAAAATGTTGCAATTAGAAATGGCATTAAGTCACATAAATACTTATTAATTAATCTTCAAAAGAATAAGTTGCACCAGCTTTGGGGTGGATTATTTATGTTCTGTATTCCAAATTCAGAAATTAAGTAGCTGACTTTGAAATAGTACCAAACTGCATCAAAACAGATTTTTTTCCCCCATTAAGAGTAAATAGCTCTGTTTGATTTCTGATAACCATATTTTAACAACACTCCACATGAGCTATAAAGAAAACTTACAAAAAAAAAGTTTACCAAAGTTTTCCAAAGGCCTGATATTTGTTGGAAGAACTCTTCCAGCCACTGCAGAAGAAGTGAGAAGAAAGGTCTCAGCTTCATCTCCGTAAGATATTAAAGGAACACTGCAAAGTAAAAGCAAAAGCAGTAACATTAGTTGTTTTAGCTGTTTGCAGTAAGTCTTGGAAACAATACACAAAAGCAAAACACATTAGGTAACTACAATCTTTTTAACTTCATCAGAGCTGGAGAGAAACACAAAGCTGGCAGTGAACAAAACTTTCCTTGTCATATTTAATTTCAGATTTATTTTACTGCCTAATCTATTAAAACTGTTTGAACAAGGTATGTTATGTTAAAGCAATATACATCTGGCTTTCTTTAAAATCAAATATAGAACCATAATAGCTCAGTCCAAAGTAGTAGGTTATAGCACTGGAAATAAGGGAATGAGTGCTGATTTAGTACTTCAGCAGAACAGCAACCTTTTCTGCAGAAAAATGAGAAATGGTCTACATGAGAATTTAGAAAATACTCCTTTTATTTTATTCTTTAAACAAATAAAATAAATATTTATTCAGATACCCTCAGAAAACCTTGAACAAAAACAGAGTTTAGTTAGAGATCTACAATTTTTGCATTATCGCTGAGTTGGAGTGAAACTTCTCCTAAGAAAATGCACATGTAATAAATTTATTATTTCAATCCTAGATGTAATTTTTTATTATATTTTAAAAACTCTTTGCTTGCAATTTTAACTTTAATCTTTTTTTGAATACCAAAAAGAACAAAGATATATGTAATGAAGTTAAGATAACAGAACCAATTTATTATTGCGTTATTTTTATGGTTCTGCTCTATATTCACAAAAAAATATCCTTAGGGCATGCTTTAACACACATCTGCTCTCTGACAAAAAACCCATGGAATTATTTTATGTTCTCTGTTTCACTTGATACAGCTCCTGTTAGCTCTTTTTAGATGCAAACAGGGTTTTTTTGTAAATGATTACAGAAAAAGTGATAGAACCAACCCATGAAAGTAGGGTACAGGGTGCTGTGGGGAATCAGAATCAGATTGATGTTAAAGCAAGCACAGTCTGATATCTAGGGACAGAAATAATTTTAAAAGCTCACTGAATATTAGCTTCCAAACAGAAAACATATTCAAACTCACATTTCTGTGAAAAGGTGACATATTAAGATGCACGAGTTAGTGGAGTTACTATGCTTGTCACAAGTAGCAAAAAAGTATTAAGACATACAAAAAAGAATCTATTGACATAAAATCACCAAGCAGCAAATACACAAAATATTAACAAGTTAAATGCAAACACTATTTAGTCTAAAGAAAATAATATTCTATCTAAAGACCAATTTGAATCAACCAAACTCCAAACTTGAAGTATGAAGATCCACTACAAATCCAAAACACAGACCTTTCAACTCTAGCAATCAAAGATGAACAGGACAATTCCAGTTCTTGTCTCTTCTGTCTGATCCCTGAATTGACTTCTGTGAATTCTGTACTGAAAGACAAATTTCATACAAGAAGTTATAAAAAGTAACTTTGTGCTATGATAATTTTGTATTTCAGTAACTGCTCCTACCAATGACTTTAATTTAATTGTTTTACAACTTTCAACAGTCATGATTAAACTATGCATTGGTTATTGCTTAGAGGAAAAACACAGTCTCGGCAAACATAAAACAAGTCCTAAATAAATAAAGTGGATAGAATGGAAAACAGGAGATGAAATGTGTCTGCTGGAGAGCTGAAGGATGGAGAAACTTTGCATCCTTGACTAATAAATTCTGTTGCATGCATGGCAAAAAATTCATCTTTTACAGACTGTCAAAAACATAAATAGTACTTTTTTTTTTTAATTAGGTCATATTATCCAAATAACATTTTTTTAGACTGTTCTTTTTCTTCCATCTATTCAATGAACAATTTATTTACACACCCGTTCTTAAGGATTAGGCTTAATTAAGTATTTTGCTTAACACAAAATTGCTTCATGGATGTTTAAAGTATTCCTCTTGGAATCAAAGAACAACAACAAAGAAGATTGTTTCTGATACAAACCAGGATATTTACCATTAACTTTTTCAGTAACTGCTCTTGTAGTAACAGGGCTAAGCCTTTCCTATCCAAGGCTTCAATTCAGCAAGGAATTAAGCATGAACTAAAAATAAAACTCTTGTTAAATCAATGAGATTAAAATACTCAAGTGTGTGCTTCTGAAGCTGAACATATGACAGAAATTGGGGTGTGCCCTTAACAGTACTCATATTAAAATGTTTGTGTTTATCCTTTAACTGCTCTTCATCAATGAATAAATACTCTGCCAATCTTCAAGATATTTCAAGGCAGTATATATACAGGTAGGAGCAGAAGGAAGTTCAGAATCTACAGTACAGTTACCCACCAATTTATATGAAGCACTAGTACACTAACCAGTCATTTCTACAGCTAAAAAAGGATTCTTCACTGCTACCACCACCAGCCAGAAGTGTGCTGAAGAAATTAGTTCTGATGCGCTCATTCCAGCAGGTCTGTCTTCTCGGCTGCACAAAAAATAAATTATTAATTAAAGACACCCAAAATGAAATAATTAACACTAAATACATGAAGATGCACCAAAATTAAATTAGGTCAGCAAGACTTTAGCTCATAAAAAGCAGACACCATAATACCTCCACAGGTATATGTAGACATTTGCAGTTACAGCAAACAAATTTTCTCTATTCAGTCTCTTAAGTTTTCAACAACTGCTCTTTGCAGATAAACTTCATATTTTATATAAAGCAAAATCTTTCATGCTCCACACGGACATTATGAATAACTAAGCCTGATCTTCACTATTGCACAACTCTGCTACCTAATGCACCACAGTAAGTACAGCCCAAGCACCTTCACACCCCTGCACAGCAATTCACCAAATGTTTTGTTTCAAGTCACAAGAAAACCTAATGAGGGTAGCTGGGATTCTTCTTTGCCCTCAGGTAGGATTATGGAATATGAAGATTGTCTGGTGTGTCTAGTTACTGGGCCCTCACACAGAGGAACAACACTCAGAACCCACTTTATATTTCAAAACATACCAGCACCACCACCAGTTTACGTTGCTAACAAGGCCCAGCGATGCGCTGCGTGCTAGCCCGTTGCCGTTTGCAGGCATGCTGGGAGCTCTGCTGCTGGGCACTGCACTGGCTGCAGGGGAAAAGCCAAACCCCAACAACAAACCATCAACAGTACTCCGGACACTCTTCCCACAGTAATACACTCCCTACACTGATCCATTTTTGTCACAGCACCTAAAGGGCTCATACCATCTCCAATCTGACTCAAACTTTCCTGTTCATTCCCTAGGATTGGCATTTTAGAACAGGAATTTAGAATACTCCCATAATTTTAATTCAGAAAAATGAAAAATAAACTTTGGAGTGGGATATATAAGAATACATGTCTCAATAGGCAGTCATTATCCATGTGCTCCACCAAACTTTGGCACACAGAGCTGCTTCTGCAGGGAAAATGCCCTGTTTTATCAGTGTAAAAATTTTAAGTTTTGCCTTAAAAACTGTTGGGTTTAAGTTTCATTTTAAGAATAATATAATTTTTTAATATTAACTGTTCTCTCGCCAATTAAAAGAGCTATCCAGATGTTCCACAAATATCCTTATGAAGTAGTAGCTAGTACATCATGGTTTTCTTTTATATTCTGAACATTTCTTGGATAATTGAGTCCTGTGCTTCCTCCTGAAGGTTTTTAATGGTTCTACTTTTGTTTATGCACCTTTTTATTGCTACAGGTACTATTTGAGACATTAATGCTATTAAACACTTCACCATAAATCAGTAAAACTAAAAATGAAAGCATTCCCCAGACATGAAGTGACATTAGTGGCTGATCTACCGTTAAGCCCCATCTTTCCAGTTCAAAAGCCCCTCAATGCAGTGAAATGTACTTTAAGTTTACAGGGCAACAGAACCCAAATTTCCAAATACCTGACTTAGAAGGGGCAAACTGGAGCTAACAATATCCCTGACAACTATGGTGTAATGAGCACCAAACAGAAGTTACAATTCAGGCCATGAGCTGCTGAAAATACACAGGATGTGCCCCATACTACATGAAACAAAGCAGTAGCCAGAAGAGGAACTTGAACAAAGTTTTCCTCCAAATATTCAAACTTTAGGTAAGATAAAATGATGGCACTTTCACTGCAGAATTAAATTTATGGCCTAAAATTTTTTCTTGCACATTCATTTACAGGTACATCTATGAGTAAGAAAGCACTGATCAAAACCTTGTGTCTCAGAGACGCAAAGTATTTTTGAAAGGAGGGATGGTAGAAATCAAACGAGAGCCTTTACAGCTCCTTATAAATGTGTCATCTGGTGATCCTGTGTTTATAGGCTAAGATTTATGAACAAGAAACCTGGAAACAGAAACCTTCTTGACAGAAATCTCACATTTAAAAAACCCCAATTTGATGCAAACCATAATGTCTATGCCAGATTCACATAAATTACTTGGTTGATTATGTCTATATATTTTATTGAAAATAATGAAAACCATCATATAATGGTGCTTGGCTGACAGCTTGTACATGAAACCATCTTCCTTTGGATGAAAGGAGATGGATGAAAACAGGGTTCAGGATCTTATAATGTAATAGCCTAATCTAAATGAAAATATTTACCACCACAAAACTAATTTTAATCTGAGAAAGAAGCTCATATAACCTGGAACTATATTCTAATTACTTCAAGACAAAAAGAGACAAAATAAAAAAGGTTGAACCATACTAAAACTAACAAATAGAAGTTAACCTTAAAAATAAGCAGGAAGGTAGTCATTAAAGTGCTCTAATAAATGAAAGCATTTACAAATATTTCCTTATCAGAACCAACCTTGTTTATCTTCACAGAGAAAGCCTTCTTGTTTTGTTTGTCATGCAAAATGTTACCTGTAGAACAAGGAACAAAACTTTGATCTTAACTTTAGCATATTCTTGATTGTTCATCAAAATCAATAATGCAATGGGAGGTTAACAAAATGTGTATCTTGAGTGCATTTACAATGTTTACATACAAACTGAGTAAAATGAAAATGCACGCACCTTCACAATAGCTTTATAGATCCCAAGCAGTTTTTACCTCTTCAGTTATTTTCTTCATTTTCTAAGTTATGAATAAACTTATCAGACAACTTTTATTGAATAAGCCCCTCAGAACAGCAACCCCAAAACATAGCTAAGTGTTGCTTGTGTCTGAACTCCCACCAAAAAAAAAACTTCTCTGAATAACAGCTAGTCATTAGCTGTTCCCCAGTTGCCTGATGCAAAAAATTACTCAAGGCTGAAACCACATCCATTTGAGTTGTGACTGAAATTGAAAAGGCAGTATTCCAGCAATATAAAAATAGGAGTTTCACATGCTGCAATTCTGCTCTAGAAGTTCCACATTTCTACTACTTGGAATTTGAGTTTTGCATACAAATGTAAGCAATTTTAAAAAATTAAATTGGCTCATCAAGAAAAGATATTCTAGAGTTCCTTAAAAAACCACAGCAATTCTGGCAAATACCAACTTACTGTATTTTTTCTTCATAATTCTGCTCAATTTTATTGTCACTGGCCCTCTGTCTGGACATACAGCTCTTCTGCAAGACCAAAAAAAGATATTAAAAAAAAGCAGTTTCTAGGCATCCAAACAAAATCCTCTCCTATTTGAAGGTATTTTTATTTTGTGCACATAAACCAAGTTCTAACCGCTATGAAAACCTGAACTTGCATCATGAATATCATCTTTTGTATTTCAAAAGCCATAGTGCTTCAAACAGCTTAGAAAAAAAAAAAAAAGAAAACCAATTTACACAAAAGTTAATATCCTGTATTAAATCAGAATGCTCAGTTTTGTTTGATTTCATGGCAACATGTGAAAGATGTTATAACCTGCTTCCTTTTAAGAATATCAGTCAGTGTTGATTCAGAATGGTGAATCTTATTTTCTTATGAGCTATAAAAAGTAATTTACCTCCAGTTATCTTTGCTGTAATGAAGTCTGCTTCACATTAAACTTCAAGAATTCTGTATTTTTCATACATTCCAATAAACACTGACTTTAGATAAGCACTATTTAGGAAAAATTCATCTGTGTAATCCTCAGCTTCCCTTTATACAATGCAGCAAATGTTACAAGATAAAGTTTACTAAAACAGAAATGTTATTTCCGTATAACAGAAATGTTCCCTCAAGCTTACTAGAACAAAATCAGTTCTTGACTACAACTATGTTTTACAGAAGAGGAACATCACCAGTGCTTATGATAACATGCAAGAAAAGTGGATGCTTGTTTAGAGAAACAAAAAAAAAATCTATATTGTTAGAATTTGATGTAGCCATACTTCAAATGAATGTAAAATTTTTCAGAATTGCTAGAAAAATGCAACTTTCACAGAGATCAATGCAAGAAATACATTGCCCTTTACTTCTTCCTTGCTATTTTAACTATTTAAGTGGGAATTACAGCAATGATAAAAGTAAAATTAAACTACCACTCATGAAAACTACATATTTTAAAATAAAACAATTTTACAAAATTTTCAGGATGTACAAGTTAAACTAGTTGATTTTTTTTCTTTTGAATATTCCAATTCAAATGCTTGAAATTACATGGCTGACCAACCTCACAAAACTTCTCATCTTCACATGGCTGTAGCTTTTCTTACTGCAGGCACAGTCTTCCTCTTCCTCCTTCCTCCTTAGCTGTTTGGTAACCTGAACCTGTGTTGTAAAATAGAATCAACCCAATCTAGAATGTCATGACACATGGACTTTAAATTCATACAAGGTCACTTCAGGTCTGTACAGAAATTAAACTCAAACAGAAGGACTAGAAAACATTTCAAATTTTACTTCTTTTGAAGTAGACATGACTTTGACTTCACAGTTTGGAGATTTTTTTCCTTTTTTTTTTTTATAAAAGAGAAAAAACCTACACCTTGATATGCTATTGACAACGCCTGAGATGCATACTAAGTTCACAGGACGAAAAAAGCCCTGAACATTCTGACTGCCATGGCAAGTGCCTCAGAGCTATGCACTAGCTTCCATTACGAATCTATAAGCTAAGTTTTTTAAAACTAAGTTGGTTGTTCAGAATACACAAGGTTCACCTTGGGAAAATGCTGAACTACCACTCAATATGCTTCCTCATAATTAAAACATACCCAATTTTCTTCTAAAGTAAAATAACTGAGTTTTTTTCACATCTCAAAAACACTGACAGCAATACAACTTTTATTTCACACCGTGAAGTTGCTTTCATGGCTACATTGCAATTGTTTGCATTAGAAACTTTGTATTTCCGCATCCCCAAATCTGGCTTTTTATACAACCCCTTAACATATTAGCATGCTAATTCTGAATATCTCAAAGAGAAAGCTGCCAGTCTCCTGATAGCACCACTGATGATGCTGACCACTGTATCTGTGTATCTTGGTACACATTCCATCTATTCCTATGGCTCCAGTGGCTCTTTTTCAGGGAAGGACATTTTTCTCTGCCCACCTGTTTACACTGCAATTCTGTGAACAGACAATCTTTCAAACTGCATTTTGATACAGCCTTTACACTTTCCCAAATGTAAACTTCAGTTTATCCCATTTCAACTGCTTCCTAGATTTTTCAGAAATAAAGAAGACAAAACACACAAATTTATGGTTTCCTATGAGAAGGAAGCATCTCTAGTTGCCAGCACGGCTCCTTTACAGGTGACTGCCTGGGCCTTCAGAAATACAAGAAATGAGTAGTGGAAGCCTGTTTTCTAAATGCCACAAAGTGCAAGACCAGCAGCTTATGAACTACTTATAAGCATAATTTCATCATAAAATTTTCAAATTGTACATGGAATCACCAGCATCTTTCTATATGCATTTTCAAGAACAACTATCAGAAATGGTTTTTTCCTACTTGATAAACTACTCTCCATATCAGTATTTTTAAGAAGAATTCAGAACTGAAAAAAATTCAGATTTTGGTTGAACAACGTTTAACATTAATTGATCCTCTTGCCTTTATGTGTTTTTGTCTGGGAATTGGAAGCTGTGAACACAGAAGATTCACCTCAGCTAAAAAAAAAAAAGCTATACTGCAGGATAATTGGTATAGCAGTTGTTTATAAAACCTAGTTTAAAAAACACTTTGAGACCAATTACTATACTTCTATTCTTGGATATATCATGAATGCTCAAAGATACTAGAAAGTAGCACCAGCTGCTTTATGATTATTATTACTATGGTAAATAATTTTGCTCTGAAAAAATAATTAAGAATAATTCCTAGCTTCAAATATGTAATAGAAACATTGAAACAGTAATTACTTTGTTAGGAAAGTTTATTTAACACAACACATTTCATTTTATATGAATGAAAGGCTGCAGCATAACTTGGATATTCCTACAAGGGAAGTTATTTAAGAAAATAAGTCTGGAACATACCTTTATCTGCTTATCCAGTGCATCCAGCCTGCACACTGCTTGAAATGGTCTGCGATCAATAGGACATGAAGCCTGTGTCTGAAAAATTATTTTTCTTATTACAAACTTGGCAATGAGCTAGGAGAAACCCTAATTTTCTAAACATTTATTCATTATTATAGTAGCTTACAGAAGCTCACAAAATCCCAATTTGTCCACAGTAAGAATGCATTTGGAAACATTATCCATACACTCAGTATTTTGTTTTATATAAGCAGACTGCTCTTCCAGGAAAAATGTAAAAGAAACCAGAATATAACCCAGAAGTCGTGTTTAAAAAAGGAAAAGCATTTAATGCATTTTACATCAAGTTACCTTCATTTTCTTGTCTTTTAATTCCTTTTAGGTAACTGATTTTATACCAATGTGTCCTGATTTTGGCTTATTTTTCTGTGTCCTGATTTTATACCAATGTGACCTGATTTTGGCTTATTTATCTTAGTAGCTGGTACACTGCTTTGGATTCTATGTAAGATTAATGTTGATAACACACTGAAAAGCATAACAATACGCAAATGTCTTCTACATTTCATATTGTTCTAACATTTTATTTCTTAATTCTATTTTGAACAGGAAGTGTGCTGCATTCTATCTCCTCCAAAACATAAAACTGGTAATGCAGAAAGCAAACAGTGGTCATAACACATCTCTTTTGTTGCAGTCAGCAGACAACAGATTCCCACATGAAACACATCTAAAGTTTTACAAATTAATTTTCAAGAAAAGGGAACTGAAGGCTATTTTACCCTACTGTTTGATGGAAATAGCCATTTATTGTTTTTCCCTGATCACCTAAATGCTCTCATTATTGAGGCTGCACTACATCAGACAAAACACACACACAGAACACATTATTAAGCACAGAAATGGGAAATTTCAACTGAAGTGCCACATAAGTGGATCGTGTAGTGAATCAGCTTTAAGAAAAATCCACATTAGATATTAACTCTTGCTATGAGAGAACCCTTTATTCCTTTTAATTCCAGACATGTTTGCTGTGGGGGCGTGGTTCTTTGTTTGGTTTGGGGGTTTTGTCATCATTACACCCTCCACACCCACCTTAATCCCACTGGCCTTCAGAGGCTCAGTTCAACACTTGTAAAACAAAATAAAAAAACAAAACACACACCCAGTCTCCAGCCCTAATTCACTCACTGAACAAGATCCAGTATAGGAACTGCATGCCCTGAAGAGGCATATAATTTCTGCAACTTAGAGAGCTACAGGGTATCTATGCAAGAAAGATGCTGTACTAGAATTACATAAGCAGCTAGGAAAAACCTGCATATGAACTCTGCTCCAAAATCCAGTTGTGAACTTCATTCCCGTCTTTTCATCAGGCCTTCTAATTTTCCAGTTAATTCTGCTCTTTTCTCAATTTCAAGGAGTGCTCAACTTCTTTTTCATATACCAGCCCCCAAATATGGAGCATTCAGGAAGTTTCTGAGCTTCTAATTTCAACTGAAGTAGATAGAACCAAACAAGACTGACTTTTAAAAAATCCAAGCCCATTAAACAAACGAACAAAAAAATTCCCAGGGGTAGTTTCAGGAATAAGCTGTTGAACAAGAATGTAAGTTAAAGCCATCACCTAGCCTTTGATGCTCTGGTATTTTGTCCTAACTAAAAACTTCCTCTTTTGGGGGATACCATTGTTCTCTGCAGTGTCAAGGCCCCAGATAAGAAAAGCATATTGGGTAATTAAGCCAGTTCTCTAAGGACTCAGATCATGAAGACAATTCTTGTCCTGCAGTCAAGGCACAGCTAACCCACAGTAACACAGGAGTGCAATGTTCCATCAGGATATTTGATAGCATGCAATGCACTGTAGCTTCTGAATCCACTGCAAGCATCAAGGTACATACTTTCATTCTTAGATATGCCAGATTGTAAAAGATAGGTAGGAGGAAGTTATTTTTCTTAGCCATTTTTATTCTCGTTTCAGGATCTACCTTAGCTGAAATGTTTATCCAATACAGTCTCTTCCTACATTAAATTTACACATGAATGTCAAGTTATCTTCCCAAGTTTAAGTCACTGCAAGTTAAGCTTATTCATTGCAATAAAGTATCATAGAATACTGTTACTAGCAGCAATCCAAATAACAGCTGTTTTTGCTCCACTAGAAAAAGATGTTCAATGTTCAACTCTTCTGAACAAATGTTTTTACTACTGTGTAAAATTGTATTAAGCTGTTAAAGGAAGGAAACATTCTGGAAGAGTCCAAAATGACCATTAGGTTCATATATGCTCAGAAACAGCAGATGCTCTTTCCACTCCTAGTTAGTTGCTTTTTGTAGCCTTACCATTTTCTGTAAGCTGACATTATCATTAGAGAAACTCAGGACATTTGGTTGTACACTCCCAATCCCCAGGTGGAGTACAGCTGTTGGGTACCCCGAGGGAAACCAGAGGTTACTTCTCTCTAAACATGTATCAGTTTTCACCTGTCTGCTAACAAATAAAACCAAACTTTAAAATATTGGAAAAATGGAAGAAAAACCCCAAAGTTCTTCCCCTGTCCTTTTTCCCAACAGGAGGACAGGATTTATACTGCTACAGAAAGGAACAAAGGTAAAAAAAGTCAACATTCATTACAAGAACCAATTATGAGGAGTGGTGACCTTAAACTCATCTCTCATGTTTTTTGAGAACATGGTTCAGGTAACAAAGGTGTTGAGTCTTCTTTCATCAAAGGCAAGTTAGCAATTCCACTCTTCTGAGGTTTCCGTTCAGGGAGCATTGTAAATAATAGTGAATGTACACTGTACTTTTTGATAAAGAACATTTAAAACAAGAAAGAAGATGCTGAGATGGAACAAGTCTGAGGAGCAGCTACCACTTTTACTGTGCGCAAGGGAGAAGGTATATGAAATGTATCAAAACCTTAGAAGAACCACAGATCTTTACAATATCTTTCTTTACCATAGCTTTAAAAATTAAAACATGCAGTACTTAATATAGTCATCAATATCATTAGAACCTTAGCACGGGTATTAGTGGCCTGCTTGCTTTGCTTCTGAACAGTTCTTTCCTTGGAAAAGCACACACTAGTAGCTCAGCTTCAAAATATCTTTGATTGTTTTATTCTCCACATGGAACTATTGAGAGTTTTCCTGCTAAACCTGATAACTCCACTGTGATTTGTTCTTTCATCCATCCTGTGATACCTGAAGAATTCGCTTCATAAAATACATAAGCATTCACAAAAATCTGCAAGCCCTGGAAATTTATCCACAAGCAATATGTTTCATTTTCAGATTTCAAAAAAAAAAAAAATTTTGTGTATTTTATTTAGATTTTATGACCCTCTAGAAAAAGCTTACTTTAGCTCCACAGGCATAACTTAATTTCTATATTCCTGTAACTGTACTAGAGCAACACAGAACTGTGATCTCTAAACTCAAGGAGCGACTATTAGTCCTCAGTTTTAACTGCATCTCTTCAAAAAGCATTTGAACAAAGTGAGGAAGGCAAAGGGATGAAGCAGTTACTATATTCCAGCCAGGAATTTTCAGAAAGCTATACAAACAGGTGCAAGCTAACCCTGAAACATATTTGGCTGATAAAACAACTTTGACAGATACCCCCATCTCATCAAGTTCCATCCTATGAGGTTTCCTAACAAGATGCAAGTACAGAATTTGAGTTGCTGCAGTAAATCCCTCCCCCAATTTTTTTTTTTTCTTTAAGTGGCTCATAATAAAGTCTGTTCTCCAAATTTTGTATTGGAAAGCTGATACAAAAAGAAACATGATCCTGCACTCTTAGATAATCTGTTAAGCACAAATAATACCAGATTCTCCTAACTAAATTCAGACTTAAAGTGAGATTGAGACTGTCAAAGCACTGTCTGTGTATTTCACTTCACATTGTAATAACAGTACAGCAGAAAGCCCATAGTAACATCTCCAGCTTCAGTGAACAGGGAGACCATTACATCACATGTAGTGAGAAACACCCTCTCCACATTTTAATGAAAGTAGGAAGACACTGGGAAGTGCACTATTTTCTAGAAGAATGTAAAGCCTTACCATTACTTTTTTTTCAGTCTACTTTTAAAAAGCCAGTAAATTTAAAAGTTTTATAGTTATACTTTAAGAAAGCACTATTTCTGACAAGTCTTTTTGGGAGGGAAAAGACACTGATAGTAACAATACAAAGTGCAAAAGAACAGATTACAGTTTTAACAGCAAATCAGTAGACTACTTAGTTACAAATCTAAACAGCTCTCTTCTCTCTACCTACCTGACACAGCTGGCTAGTTCTTAAGTTCCAATTCAAAATTGCCACAAAGTGTTGACAAATTAATTTTAATTGTATTGACACTATTGGAAGAACTGGAGTAAAATGAAAAACACTCAGACTTTTGCACTGCACTTCAACAGCATTAACATTCATAAGTTGCTACAAAAATGTTCTTGCAAAATCACAAAGTGGCTGAGGTTGGAAGAGATCTCTGGAAGTCATCTTGCCCAACCCCCCTGCTTAAGCAGGGAAATAGCCAAGAACAACTGTATACTACAAAACAAACATGTAATTTGCAAAAAGGTATTTAAAATCTACAGTTTCCGAAACAATTTGATTAATACAGTTTTTCTGAACATCAGTTCTCAGATGAACTGTCTAGGTATAGATCACTTTGGGTATACTTGAACAATAAGGTTTGTTTTCACTGTTATTTTTGGGGTTTTAGGTTGTGTTTCTTTGAACACAATCTATGTTTTGTTTACTAGAGTCATCTTAAATCTTGCCCACAGTGCTCTGTACTGCAGATCACTGTGGAGGTTGCTGCCACTTAAGCTGATTCCTTCCTATATCCTTCAGAAAAAAAGAACCCAGATCAGAAAGCATAGACATTAAGAATCCCAGTTATCATACAGGTAACTCTCCTTAACCACAGAAGAATATACAAGTGCAGTAGTATATGCCACATACACAATGATCCAAACCTTGTATGAGCACAAAGACAACAACTAGTCTAAGAACTGAACATCAAAATCTATGAATAAAACACCTAAGAACATCCACTAGAAACATACTGCAAGACAGTTCTTTGTGCCAACTGCTTAGTGTTATTTAGTTTATTTCAACCACAGATCCTGTACAGGGCCTACCTGAATACGCCCCAACGCTTTGGAGAATTTATGACTGTACATACTCCACTTTCAAATTCTCCACATAGGGAAAAAATAATGTGGGAAACCAGGACCAGAGCATGAGATAAATAAGCTTGGTAGGTGAGGGTCACTGAAACCAATGACTGTTACACAAACATTGTAATAATGGAGACAACACACTGAATCTTTTCTTCAACACTCATCTCTCATGACAGCTCATAAGAGGAATTAATAGAAGAACAGAGATAGAAATCTCCAATACATTTCTTAGCACTCTGAAGAACACAAAGGAAGTTAAAAAGCCTACAGTAAATATTTATTGCTTCTAAGACTGTTTTCTTTGAATAGAATAGAAAAAACAAAGATAGAGATTTTTCTGCAATGCATACAGGCACGACACCACAGCTGCTAAAGCAGTTGTCTTAGCTGAAGTGGTGTTAACAACTTTGCGCATGTTTGCCACAGATGCCTAGTTAACTTTTAATCAGTTTCACTTAAATCCTTTCAGAACCAATTATTATAAACTAAAACATGTGCTTACCAATGAAAATACAAAATACAAGTTTATCAGAAAAAAAAGTTGAAAAAATTAGTTTTGACCCAAGTAGTTTAAATATACTAATAGTATTACAGATGACAGAAACACATTACTGTAATTGCTTCCTTTGGCGTAACATGGCATTACTGGGGTGTTTAAAGAGTCTAGATAGGGGATTTTCGTTGCTGGCTAGACCCTCCCCCCCTTTTTTATGGGGCCAGAATAATGTTGCCACATACATGCTCTTTACACTGAAAGCAACCCTGCACTTACACTGTCCTTCTACATTCCCACTGAAGGGTGTGTCCAGTAACCTCAGCTCCTGATTTAGCACCTTCTACTTTTTATGATCTTCCAGCACAGACTCACTGAAATACAAAGCCTCAAGCCTGAGAGTCTTCATTAGTAAATTACACCACCATCAGAAGTGGTTGACAGCTGGCACAGGATGACAAACATTTATGTTAATCTTCATGTGCCTACTGAGAACAGCCCCCAGCAATGACTGGGACAGCACTAGTTAGCACAGCCAAAAGCACGCAAATTGACAGCCTAATAGTATAGAAGAGTTTAATAGTGTAGGCAACTGATCTTGTGCATAGCAATGCTCTCAACTGCCACAATTAACACAACCAAAGAGAAGAACAATTCAAGGGACATATTAAAAAGTTACTCTGAAGATTAACTCCTTTGTGGGGATTCCTGGTCTGCCGCTCACTTTTCTTTTAGGCTTTAGACATCTTTCTTCAAAGGGAAAGAAAATACAGTACTGACTCAACTGTAATGCTATTTAATTCTGAAACTAAATGTTCACATCTAGCCCATGGGATCTAATGTATCAGACCTGTTCTGCGGCAACTTTCCTACCTCTCTTTACCCTTCAAAATAAAGGCAATTTTTATACATTGCTTTTTTATTGCTTTTAAGTGCTTTTTAAAAATCTATATTCTCTCACTTCTTAAAAAGTAAGATGTTCAAAGTGTTATAACTGCTGCTTTCAGACAGAAGATCTGCTGGTACAGGACACTTTACTGCAGCTGCAATGTTGAAAATCTCCTGTAGATTGAAGAGGGAGCAGAACAGTAAAACAGTAATCTTTTGCCTAAACTACCCTGGTTTTGATTAGAGTCTACACAGTTATATAAAAAAAGCCATAAACTCTCAGGAGAACAACGATTATGTACAATTTGAAAATAACACTTTAAAGAAGCAGCTTATCCTGTTATATTTTATAGTCCAGATGCAACACAGAAAAATAAAATAAATACCCAACTTGAACACAGACTGCTGGCAAAGCGTCTAACTGTATGGAGCAGAACTGAAGATACACAAAAAACCATGTCAAATAATGTGAATATTAGCTGTGGGCTTTTTTAAGATTTAATTCAATAATTTTATTGTCAATTTTGTTTTTCTCCAGCACTTAAAGAGGAAAATACTATTTCTAGAAGAAATTTGTTTATATTCCAAAAAAAATACTTAATCTTTACCCAGAATCAGGCACAGTATTTTTTAAACAGCAGGTAATTTTTGTATCTTTTTTATATCTTCATTACTCGGAATGACTTAAATTATGGCTATGATCAACCAGGAACCATGCAACATTTCTCAAAAAAGAACACATTCAGTTACTATATGTTAGTAACAGGCAAAAAGCACACAGCATCAGTATATTTTAAATGGTGACATGCTTATAATATTTTTCTAGCATTCAAATCTATAGAACCTCATCTGCTTCTCACAGCTGAAGCCTCTGAACTGTCACCCAGGCTTCAACACTTATTTTGTCGCTTTACTTTTAATTAAAACTACTAAATTAGGCAGTGGAGTTCCAAGAACTCAGCAGGCCTGGCTGTCAAGTAACCTCAGAAAAGGAAGCCTGGCTGGTTTTACCTATCTGATGTCTCTAATGAAAAGCAGCAGCAGCCTTATGTAGCTTTAGAAACACCCCCACATCTTTTTTATGGCATCACATCTACTTTACCTGTCAACTTTTAAGAGAAGTTGCTTTTATTCTATTTGAATAGCACCTCAGACCACAAAAAAAAAAAATGACGTGACAAGAAAAATGTCGTATCACTCACCTGCCCCTTTAGGAGAAGAAAATTTCTCTTCCTCATTTGGCTTAAAAGCATCTGTTAGACAATGTGAATAAACTCGAATCCAGCAGCAAGCCAATATACTGTACTGCTTCCCTGTGCATGTCACTGTTTAATGCTTTTCAGCTGTCATTATAGCAACCAGCTAAGTCACTCAGGGTAAAATTACAGGTGAGAATTTCCTCTTCCCTTACAAATCAAATTGTTCCAATGAATCAAATGCAAAACAGAAAATCTGGCAACAGGAAACTTTATTATCTGGTTTGTAAATCTAAAGCCATTTTAATGTAATAACCTTTTTTTTAATACTCTGAAGTTCATATAAATTCTTCAGAAAATTGTGTTACCACTGGCTTTCAGTAATAAATAGCACCAAAATTAAGGTTAAAACATAGCAACAATAAGCATATTGCATATACACATACCAACCAAGCGATACCAATGTTCTAAAGGGAATACTGCAACCAAAATCATCATTTACTTCAAAAGAATGAAAGAAACCAGTGGTTAAACTAAAGTGACAAACGAATTCAAGTCCATAGAAGCAGGGCAAAGGCAGCAACCCCTACTCATCCCAGTACAAAGCAATATTAATTTGATGTTTTACACTGATAATTGAAAAAGTTACAGGAAAGGTAAAGACACCAGACTGAATGCAATGATTGCATAACATAGCTGAGTGAAAATGGACTAAATAGAACAAGGTCATCAAGGATTTCTTCAACAAGACATTTTTCTTTAACGTTCCAGAACTATCTACGAAGTTATTGACATACAACAAAAACCAGCCATCATTAAAATTAATTTTTTTTTCAGAACAGCAGTAAAGCTTTTAGCTGAATTCTCTTTACAGGTAGAAAACTGAGGCTGCATCACTCATTTTGTAGACTAACATGAATATACATTGGTCCCAGCCCTGAGTTGACACTATGACAAACAGCCTAAGGGTTATCACAAAGTAAGATTGAGCTAATAACAATGCAATATTATAGCATGTACATAATACTGTCTGATCTTCCAAACAGCCAACACCACCCTGTTTACTTATCCCTAATCTCTAGCACCATTAAGTTACTAGAGAAAGATTGCCTAGTGAAAGAAAACTCTAAATACTTTTTTGCATTAAGAACAAAGTTTTCCAAAATCTATTTATAAATTGGTCACTTCTGTGCAAAGCCAAAATCTGTAACTTTAAAAAAATATATATCTGTAGGTATTTGATGCAATAGATTTCACTGAAAAATAATAACACACCTTGGTGCTCAGTCTTACCTCAGCCCATTTAAGAATACAAGTCATGCAGAAGATATGACTGCAGTTCTCAGGAAACCCAATCTCTTGTTCTAGAAGGCAGTTCAGACAGATGGGGCACGTGTTGTCATCATACAATAATGTAGAACAGGAACAGCTTTCCTCGTTTTCTTCACCTGGCATTATTAACACTGACACTTAGAAGTTTTGACAGTTTTTGAAATAAAGTCTTTCTAGATTTGAATAATAAAGAAGTAAGAATTCTTTCAAGTACTCCTCTGGATAGCTTCTTGGCTGCATTAGACCTGAAAACTTGAATTCAACTTGCACGTAACTACAGAAAACTGTGTTTCAGATGAAGAAAGCTAAGCAACTTATTTCATAGACTACTGTACCAGTCTTTGCCATCAAAACAAAGTTAATTACAGGCATATTTCAATAAAGCAGGTATCACAGTGTTTCCTCTTGGTTATGTAGTCATTCAGACATAATTCTCCTACATTCTTTCTCCTCGTGTGTTTGCACTCTCTCCATGACTTAAATTACACCAGCATATTCTATATTATCTTATATATATATGGTCTACCTTTACTTTAGCTTTTCTGTCTTAGAATTATCTTAATCTGAATATCTTCAACTATTTACCTAATCACATACATTAAACAAAAAATGCTCCCGATTTTGTTAGAGTTGGAAAGTGTTTTCAGAATACAAAAACATATTAACTCTTCTTTAAGGAATTTTACTCTGAATAATTGTTTTCTCTGAACAGCAATTGCTATCAACATTTTTGTTTTGCTACTTGAAGTTAACAAGTAATAACAAGAGAAGAGACAGGAAATTATTTGGGGACCTCACAGACCAACGCCAAATATTATGAGAGAGTGGTTATATTTACACAACTTCTTTCAAAACAAGCAGCATACTAATTGAGAGAGCAAATGAAAAAAATCAGACCTTCACAGTTTGAACCTGAATAATATGCTTCAATATTTTCACACACAAACTTTACCTTCCATGCCTTCATGTGTCTGATCCTCAGTATCTTGAATACATTGCTTTCTGTTCTTCATCTTACAAAATGTAGTCTGGAAAACACAGAAACAGTTCATTTAGAGTGCAACTTGAAAATAAAAAAATTAATGAGTATTCTCCATTGTAGAGTAGAAATACATGGTATCAGAAGTTAAGAGATTGTTTACAATTTATAAGCATCATTATTGCTGTATAGCAACTGATGTTTCCAACTTCAAAATTTGCTTTTGTTCAACAGATGCAAAGTTTCTGCAGTGTTTTAAGACTTCCACTGGTGCTTTTATTTTTAAAAATGCAACATATTGCTAAGTTTCCATGCAAACAATCCCATGCAACACTGCAGCAACTAACACCTGCAAACTGCCCTATGCAAATAGTTGAAGCAACAAACTTTAAACACTCTAGCACCACAAGAGTTGGTTGTTTTACAAACTTAGTCACCGCAGTAGTGGCAAGTGAGAAAAATGAAACCACCTTATATTTGTATGCCAAAAGCAAGAAGGAAATAATTCAAACTATTTGCACTCAGTAAAACATGTAGAGAAATTAATATCAAACAAGGGATAGGTCACAAGCACAGGTGCAGTGCAGTATCATGAATGGGGATGCACTTTTTAACTGCTCTGTGAAAGAGAACTGCTCTGTGAAAGAGATAGCACAGATGAAGTACATCCCAGTGATCCACACCACAAAAGTTGAAAGAATTTGACCCTACATAAGAAATAGCAAGTATACGTTCTTTGGAAGCTTACTTAAAACATGTAGAATGAAACACACTTGAAAAAAGAGTATCTATACCAAGGACTGAATCTCCTGCATTTCAATGCTCCTGTAGTCACAGCAGAGATAGTATATACACCTAAAGCTCCAACCCAAGCCCCACAGGGAACAACAGGTTTCTTCAAAACTATATGAAGCTTTAAAATTATTAGTATTTAAAAGGACAAACTAAAACTTCAGAAGACATTGAAGAAATCAGAGATTACCAAGGTCTGCTACTTAAGCATTCAAACCTGAAGCAAACCAGCTGAGATTTACTCTCACACTTTGACACCTTTGCTAGACAAAGCAGTGGGACAGAGCTGAAACTGCCACAATCACGCTCCTCTACTAAACTTCCTCCTATTTCACTCAGAAACTATAATACTTTTCCTTTACCACCACGACATCCAGAAGAGGGATACACAGAATTTGCTTCCTCAAACTTTTCTTCTGATCAAGTCTTTATTGCTTGATCTTGGCAGCAGAACTGCTTTAATGATCACTTTTTATACTAAGAAAAGCAATTCTGCTGCACATTCCCATCACATATACTTCTCATTTTCTTAGGCAACATAAGAAATCAGGACTCAGATCTGTGAGTCTTAAAACACAGGCAGTTTGCTAAAGAAATGGTCAAAACCGTGAAACTAATTAGAAATCTGCAATTAAAATTCAAACTGGCTTCAATATTCCTATTAGAAATTACTTGATTCCCCAAAGGGAACATGGCAATCAATCCAATTGAGGGTAGGGGAAAGTGAAAGGACCAGGAAAGAAAAGCCTAGCTTTAAGGGAATTCCCCCCTACACTGCTATCACATTTTTATATCTAAAATTATTACAAAAGTTATCATTAATACATGGCATCACCTGTAGGCTGGTTAGCAGCACTAATATTAACACTGCCCCAACTGCAGCCAATGCTGTAAGCTACAGGCGAGTTCTGCTGGCAGAACAACCACTGTGCAGACCTTCATCTTTTGCAAGCTAAGCAAAGGGAACCCAACCCAAGTCAAGTTGCTCCTTTAAAATTTAGTGTTTTCAATAAGTAAAATCTCTGTGAAATTAGGACAGGTAAGACCATGAAAACCACATTTGAATTTAGGAGACTGTGGTCTGTTGCTTTCATCTGATTTGCACAAGTGGCTTTGGCCCCTGAAAGTGTAAATCAGGCAGTAGAGTGCAGTATAGATGCTTTTATACACAAAATATAAGAACATCCCTTCTGCCCTACATCTTAAAACCTCAGCAATGCTTTGCAGAAGCCAAAAATTCCACAAGCTGTACTCAAACATGTTTCAACCCTAGAAGTCCCAGGACACCTTATAGCTGAGTCAGTTTCAAGACAAGATCAAGAATTCTGCTCTCTGCATACATCCACAGAAAATTATTTAAATAGACAACCTAGATACCAAATTAAGGAGTAGCTTTTGAGTTCACACTTATTATAAAAGAGGTTGTGAATTCACTAAAACAGATTGCAGAAACAGAACACAGAAGCTCTTCAAATTTGTTTTTCCTCAGAAAAAGTAACCTTTTACTCCATTGTATTCTTTCTAGACACAGACATCCCATAAATTCTGACACACTTATAATTAGAAAAACAGAAATCCTAAAATTCTGACAGAATATCAGTAATCCAAGACATGCAGCAACCGAAAACATTTATGTGGTGTTACCCCATTCTTCTCACAAGCCTATTATTTAAGCAGATACTGAGTGCTGCTAATGGATTTCACAGATCACTTTGCACAGCACAACTTTATCAGTTTGACATTGCATTTTGCAAAACACAGCAGAGGAATTTATTACTACAGAAATTTTTATAAATAAAGTAAAAGATACAATCAAAATTTACACACTATTTAACAAATAAATAACAAATAAAATTTACACACTATTTAACAAATAAACAACAGTCTTTGAAAAGACTGTTTTCTCCACTACTTTAAAAGGGGCATCACAGGTATTAGAATAGCAGAAGAGTTAACACTGGACTGTTACTACATTTATATGATTAAAAGCAGAGTTAGGAAAAGAGAACCTGGTGGTTTAGAAAGAGCAAAGAGCATAAAAAACAGAATACTTATTTTTCCCAAAATGTGATAAGACAGCAACAAACACTATACTATGTTTATGCCTTTGACACTGCCTCCCACAGCACATTCCTGGAAAAGCTGACAGCCTGTGGCTTGGACAGGAGCACTCTGCTGGGTTAGGAGCTGGCTGGATGGCCGGGCCCAGGGAGTGGTGGTGAACGGTGCTGCATCCAGCTGGTGGCCAGTCAGCAGTGGTGAACGTCAGGGGTCTGTGCTGGGGCCAGTTCTGTTCAATATCTTTATTGATGACATGGATGAGGGTGTTGAGTCTTTCATTAGTAAATTTGCAGACGACATTAAGCTGGGATTGTGTGTTGATCTGTTGGAAGGTAGGAGGGCTCTGCAGAGAGACCTGGAACGGTTGGATGGATGGGCAGAGTCCAGTAAGGTGCAGCTGAATAAGTCCAAGTGCCAAGTCCTGCATTTTGGCCACAATAACCCCCTGCAATGCTATGGGCTGGGATGGTGTGGCTG
>JAYDZK010000056.1:29237271-29250786 GCA_034509185.1 Euphonia xanthogaster
GACACAGTCTCAAACTGCATGGAGGGAAATACAGGTTGGATATTAGGAAGAAGTTTTTACAGAAAGAGTGATAAAGTACTGGAATGGCCTGCCCTGGGAGGTGGTAGAGTCACCATCCCTGGATGTGTTTAAACAAAGAATGGATGTGGCACTTGGTGCCATGGTTTAGTTGAGGTGCTAGTGCATGGGTTGGACTTGATGGTCTTGAATGTCTCTTCCAACCTAGTGATTCTGTGTGATTCTGTGCTGACAACCCCCCTCCCCCCCCAAAAAAAAACCAACAAAAACCCAACAAAAAAACCCCACCAACAAATCACACCCCTCTCCAAACTCTAGATAATCCTTCCTAAGAATGCCTAAAGACAGCATAACATTACAGCCAAGATGGTATTTTTCTGGTGCTTGTACATTCTCAATGGAATTACTTTCTAAGAGAAATATCTTACTTTATTTCATATTTGACGTAAAGACAAAGGTGTACTAGTATATTAAACTGAGAACAGTGATCAGAAACACTAGCACAGGTACACAACACTACCTCATTTCCCTGCTCCCTTAAAATAATTAAATGTTTAAGTTTCCAGGCTATTCTTCCAAAGAAATGAAATTCCTGTTCTTGTTTTCATGGAATGCATCTGCCAGCAGAAGTGCTTAAAGAGAGTTGACTGTAGTTGTGGTAACAGATTTGTCCCTCTCCATCTGAGGAACTCAGCTTCATGAAGAATTTAAACAATTCCATAAAGCAGACTAAGTGCCATGCACACATTAAACTATTTCCTATATCACAAAAGTACAACTGTGATCCACACAAACTACTTCATACAACTCACAGCCGAAAAACACAGATGTATTTCAACACTAAGTCATTGTGCATATGGAAAGAAAAGACTTGATCTGTTCAAAGTCATGCCTCTCAATTTCTTAATGAATCTATTATATTATAATCTTAAATAGACATAGAAAAAGCATTGGATTAAAAAAATTACAGAAGCCTAGTTATAAGTGACACATGAAATTAGCACATGCCTCCTTTCTGCCTAACTACAAGACAAAGTCTTTACAAGCATTCTTTATACCCTGTAAATATAATGCAACAACTAAATACACTCTTCCTCCAACACACTAAAGTCTAGAGACTTATCTACACAGAAGTACCCCAGTTCAGCTGGAAAGGGGGATGGAAATCAAGAACACATGCAACAAAGTCTCCAGTGAGAAAGTGAAAAATTATGTCCAAGATACCTTACTCATTTCTGCAACAGATTTAACTCAAGAAACATTTGTAAGCAAACTTTCAGCTTTTTAGATACATGTTGCACTAATACTCAGAGTAGCATTTACTTAAACTGTTCTGTTTCTATTAAAAATATTTTACTTTAAAAAGGATTTGGGGAACTCTTAGTTGTGTTTTGATTTTTTAATAACTCAAGAAACAATCAGTTTCAATTATGAAACAACAGTCAGACATATATTAAGTACACAGAATTTATTTGCTTAATAAACAAAAACAACACCCTTCAGTCCCATCAAATTTTTGGGCAGTAATAGGAAGGACTCTGTTTCTCCCTATTCATTTTCATGGTCATTAAGAAACCTGGAAAAGATGTTTAAGCCACTCCCTCAGCAAATATGTTTTTAAAGAAAACAAACCTCAACAACTAGTCACATTCACAAAACCAGATTTTTGTTGGTGGTGGTTTTTGTTATAGAAGTTTTAGAAGTTAATGACAGAACATGTATTCTTCTCTGTAGTTCCTCATAAGGGCTCATCCTAATCTCTGGACCATTACTGGGAACACGTCCAGCTGCTGATGAAAAATTTTAAACATTTTGCCACAACTTTTGTGTTAAGAGATGGGCTGAGAAGATACTTAAAATTTCCAGCGGCAGTTGAACATTTGAAAAGCTTTTGACCTACTTGTATCACTATATCTAACACAACACATACACCAAAAAAAGCAATAGGAACAAAACCACATTACTGAGTATTTGTCTAAGTACATCAAGAACCCTCATAGTTGTTTTATTTTTTATTTGGAAAAACACCTGATTTTTCAGAAGAGCCTGGAAGGTAGACTTGCTTCAAGTGACAATTGAGTAATGCTGTTTGCCCTTCAATAAATGAGGGCTACATTGAGAATCTGGAAGCACTTATCCTGGATTTTCTCCTTTGTGCAGTAAAATCTCTTGGTCCAGCACATTAGTGAGAATAGAACCTATGGTGGCACTCAAAAGCAGGCTTTTAAAGAGGATCTTTACTCTTTGTAAGCTCAAATTGCACCTTGTCTGCATTCCCAAATCAAATCCAATAGAACCAACAAAGATGAGGAGAAAGAAAGACCAGCGCTATGCCTTGGGGAATAAAGAGAGAAATCTTTTTCTATAGGTGGTTTAAGCCTATTCATGTAGATCCAGTGTCTTGGAAAGAATTACTGCTATTCAGGCAAGGAGATACTGCTGATTTAAAGACTCTTTCCAGACCCTCTAAGGATGCAATTACCAAGAGAGCTGACAGCTTGCAGCCACCCAAGGAAGCAGCTATGTTTCTCACCACTAGTAATGGTGACCAGACTCACTAAGAGCCATAGGGGTCCAAAGACATTGCAAGTGACAGAATGAGGGAGGGAAGACATAAAAAGGCATTGCCCCTTTTGGCAGTGGTAAGGCGCAAAAAACCTGAGACTTTGTTGTCAAACTGCACTCCCTTAAAGGACACAGCAATACCTAGCTAGATCAGCTGCCAGGTCCATGAAAATGCAAGGTAAAGTCACAGGAGAAAACCACCAAATCCAAATGGCTAGAACTATACCATACTAAACAGTACACTGCTGTCTGTTGCTCTTCTCCCTCCCTACACAAAAAACCCAAAAAAGCCACCCCACCCAAAGCAACACAGTGGATATTATCCTCAGATTTTCCACAATCTAGCAGCAAGATACCGACATGTATAGCTCAATTATAGATGCTGTGGCTACAGCTAAGTCCTTGCTAGAATCAATGCTTTCATTTTTGTGGCCAAATCAACAATAACAACATGAATAGCAGCTGCAAACACTCACTCATGTCCAGTCAGCACGGGACAGGACAACACCATAAACTGCCTCCTAAACATGGAAGGCAGGCACAACTCCATCAAAATGTGCTTGAGAACTGCTGCAGTGACTCAGATGCAGTGACTATCCCTCAGTACTCTGTCTGACAATCCATAAAACCAAGAGTTTTAAGAAAGAACCTTACGGTGGACACACACACACACGAACACACACACACAAGGTAATCTCCTTCCTATATATAATGCTTATAAACGGTCTCAAAAACCGGCAGTACAGATCTTGCTAAATCAGTGGAATAGGCAGTGCTCCTCAATGAAGTTTAACAAAAGAGTACCTGCAAGACTTGAGCAAAAAATAAGAGTAGTAAGAAAAATACCATTTAATAAGACCTCACATATTTGAGAATATTCTATAACTGTGGGGGACACCATGATTTTTACAGAATGTTGGGTGTTGAAGTGCTGCTACAAATCAGAGTGAACTCTTGAGTTTTGCAAGCAAAACACTTCTGTTTACTGGGCAGTGTAAAAAGGTAGAATGGATAGCAGACATTTAGGATCTCTCCTGATCTCATTTTAAAGGTGATAATGAACTGTGGAGAAATCTGCTGAAGTACACAAGTCAAAGTATATCAATTATCCCACAAGATTTTCAGTAACTGGCAGCAGCAGTGAGGTTAGCTCATAAGACCATGTGACATTACATGTCAAAGTATAGTTATGTGGCACCTCTATACTAACAGCGTGTTTCAGGGTGACCACTGACAACCAAGATGGCTCCATGTTTAGGTAAATTTAATTTGTAGACAAAAAAAAACTAGATAAAGCTAAACTTGCCAGTCAGCAAGGAACAGAATAAAAACAAAAAAGGGCACTTAGGGGAGTTAGTTGTCACAATGCAGCTTCATTTGATTCAAAGTATACACTCCCAGCTGATCAATCTAACCTGAAATATAAAATTAGGCTTGTGTCCCAGCTGGCTCTTTAGTGACACTTCTCAAGTCTGTGAGAAAACCTTTTCCTACTCTGCTAGAGGACAAATTGTGTTACTCAAGCATCTGTCAGCTCTTGGCAATGCAAAGGCAGCGAGGGTAAAGCTATGCAGCTTCCCTACGTGCTAAACTAAGGCAATCTTGCAGGGTAACTCCTCAGTAAGTCTGCACTGATAACACTTCTTCCCAAAGATGTTCTGAATTCTGTAAGTCAGTTCCAGACCTAATCTTTACAGAAGTGCACAGCTGGGCTCATAATAGCCATAAGGAGGAAACATTCACTGGAGCTGCAGTTAAGTCCCTTGGGAAAAACCAGCTTCATTTATACAGAAGACAGGATGAATAAAACCTTCTAAAGACTGATACAAGGTGATGAAATATGTATTCACAGAAATTAAAAGCCCACCTTATTTTTCTTTCCAAGCCAGTATTTTGAACAGAAGGCAACGTGCACTGTGCTGCTGTCTCTCCTGTTCATGCACGCGTATGATAAGACTCTCAACAGAAGAAGCACTACACCACAACCACCCCTGTAGGAAGAACATGTGTTCGCCACTGGCTAAGTCACATCATTTCACATCCTGACAACAAAACACTGAAATACTGTACTAATTACCATAATACAAAAAATATGAAAGATAAAATAGTGTACATAACACGTTCTCACAAAATCTAGAATTCAGCACTTTGGTGTTTCTTCTAAGTAGTCTGTGACTAAACTGGGTGAAATTGAAATTTACAAAAAACAGGAACTCAGTAGGCATTAGGTACTATTTTCAAAGTGTACATGGTTCAAGCAACTAAATTGAATCAGCTGAAAACTCAGGACCTTGCCTTCTGCTGTTCAGCCTCCTTAGTCACATGCACACTTTTGCAGCTGGAAGGGATAGCATTACATACCAAAGTCAGCAAAAATGGCTCTGCCATTTCCAAGAACAGGGTTGTTTTTTTTTAAAGTACTTTTTTCTAGCCACTTGGAAGCACTAGTATTTTCATGCTTTCCAGCAAAGTGCAGATATTTGGCAGTGGGTCACAGAGAGTAAGAACATGCTTTCCATATAAGTAACCCTTCCAAATACAGCCATGTCACAGATCTGGGGGGGGAAAAAAAGTTTGCATTTAGTCAAAAAGTCTTTGCTAGTCATTGCATTTAATTTTTCCCCCTCATAAACTTGATCTGTGCTTAGCATACACAAATAATTTTAAGTTCCTATCCCACTGCTACACGGCACATACAACATTCCCACAAGATGAATGAGCATACTTCAGCCACTGCTATGGCAACACAGCAGGACTTGTTGCAGTCATCTCTCTGATGCTAAAGAAACTAGAAAGACCATCTTTATTTTTCTTAATACCATCCTAATCATACCCAAATAACCAGACTCAAACATTAGGGATGCAGGAGCTAACCAGGAGACCTTACAAAGACAGAAGCAGAGAATAAGACTTTTTAACAGGGGAAGGAAAAATGGTGGACAAAACTGATGGAGTAAGACTGAGCGCAAATGAAAAGCTCAGGGGCAGCAGCAAGAAGCATATTTAAGATGCAAAATGTAATGGGGCAACAGAATGAGGGTGGTAGGTGATTAGAGGAGCATCTTGAGCTGTAGAGAAAAAGGACAAATGCAGCAAAGGAAGAAACAGAATACAATTGTCCAACTACAGACTACTACTATTTTTTCTTTTACCCAAACCCCAGCACTCCTATTTTTTAGCTTCTGCATGTTGAAGCTGTGCAAAATGAAGGACATTCTCTAACAAAATGTATGTAATGCACAGGCTTCCCCATAACTTTATGGTTTAACTTACATGGGGAAAAAAAAAAGGACTACAGAAGATTGAATAGAACGGTAGACACAGCCTTGATAAAAATACCCTGAACTTGAGTCCTCTATTAAAAGCATGCTGTTCTTTCAAATGAAACATCAAGTCAAGGTTTTGGACTTGTGTCTGTCATGTTTATGACATGTTCATGATTAAAAAAATTGCATTTCTGCAAAAAAAAAATCAAATTACAAGTAAAATATACAGACACTGAGTTAAAAACAAACAAAAGAAAGGAAATAATACACCCATTTAAAAGCACATGTTGCCTCTCTGAGGCATACACTTAAAAAACACAAACATACTAGATGAAAGCCATGGTGTCAAAAATACAGTCCTCGAGCTCCTTCTTGCTTTGAATAACAGCATTTCATAAGCTCAGGTCAAAGACCTACACTAACCTCTTACAAAACCTGAACAAAAAGAAATGTCATATTTGTGGAAAAAGAGAGCTTGTGAAGGATTTATGACTACTATAATAATTTTAAGTGTAATTGTATTTTTTACAAAATCTCCTACAATATCTATAGAATAACAATGCATTGAATGCCATTTCAGAAGTAGTAGACAGATAGGGAATAAGCAGTTTCATTTACTGTTGATTTTGTTTTCACAGCCCTTACTCAGCAATAACTTTCAAGACAGCTAAAATAAAATAAAGTTAGAAAATCCCAGCCAGGAAGAGAAGACAGTTTTGTAAGAAAAGGTCCTTCTTAACATGAACAGCAATGGCAAAGAAAGGTAACACAAACTGGTAATGCAAGATGGCAACCTCAGATCTGAGCTGGAAAATACAACCTAAACTCCATCACCTTTCCTTCCTTTCCTTCCAATTTGTGAAGTGAGTCTAATAGTCATGCTAATCACCTTTTTGGCTTCACCATATATATGGAATCAAGAAATTATCTACAACACAACAGTACTTTACTGTGAATTCTTAAGTGACCAACATCGGCTTTGTTATAATTTTCTATGTCATTGCAAAAAGAACTTAAGCTTTCCATATCAACAACACTAGAAGCTCCCCACAATCAGGAACTCCACTGTCTTTCAAAGTTTCTTGCCAGAATAAGAACCACAAAATAACCACTGGAACCCACTAACTTATCCAAGACTTGCATAAGGTACCTTTCTTGTCTAGGCTAATGAAATTGCATCTTAAAAATCACAACTGTACAGCTTTAGAGAGAAGAATATATTTTACTTTCATTGTTATAGGTATCTTCATTTGTAACATCTCTAAACCAAAACTCCAATGAGCTCAAGGTAGCCCTACCAGATTGATTTTCTCCAACTGTTTCATAGGACTTCCAATTACTTTTTGTTACACCCATCTAGCCACAATGATCACTACACTACCTCTTACCTAACAACTGATAAACTAAGAACGTTTTAAAAAAGCAAACCTGCATATAGAAAGTGCTTATTCAGTAGCTATATGGAAAGCATAGGAGAATTTCATTGCCCCTCCAACGTCCAGAACTGCTGAAGTTATTCACTCTGAATAGCGAGCAGGCCAATTAAGACCACATGCCCACATTCAGATTCTACCTTAACATCCAGATTTTCAGTATCAGTTCAACTCATTTTCATGTAAGTGTCTCCATCTCTCCTGTCGCATAGCAAGAAAAGCAGAAGTTTTCATTGCTCCAGTTTTGGCCAGTGTTGCTATCTAAAGATATGGACAAAGATGAAGACTTCTATCAGACACTGATCACATGGAATTTCACATTCTCTGTTACTGCTGGCAGTCTAACAAAAGCCAGGTAGCAAGCCAGAGACAACAAGGGTTAACTCAATTGACATTTCCAAGCAATTTTGGAAAAATGTTCAAATACCACTAAATGCATAACTCAGGTTTACCCATAAATAGTACCCACAAAGGCAGAACAGGGTTATGCAGTATTTTCCCCCCTAACCATTGCATTTTAAAGTGAGCTCACCAATTCTTAAACTAAAAAATGCACTAAGAGAGACATTACTAGTGTCTTTTAGAAAAAGTGATCAGATACTGCAACTTATTAGATCTTAGAAAACAGCTACTGGAAAACATTTCTATATCCCAGTTCTCTCGAGATATTATTTTATTCACACACACACATACACACGCATCTATATATCTATTTATATATATGCACACGCAAAATCTGAAAATCTTAGTAAGTTAAGAAGAAATACCGCCAATCACAGAACCATAAAATTAAAATATTACTTTTTCATTTTTGCTATGGCAGAATATTTTTGAGTTCAAATTCCAATTCTGTGTTCTCACAGAGGAAAAAAAAAGAAAGAACAACACTACTGCTTCATCAAAATAAATTTGTCAGACAGCATAACTTGCTAATAAAAAATAAATAGGTTAAAATACTCAACTTCGCAAAACATACACAAATATAAACCACAGATGTACAATGCCTACACAGCTCTGTGTGTGTGTGTGTGTGTATGTATTTGATTCCTGAATAAATTAGATGCAGCATTTTGATTGTCCTTTGTGAAGTCAGTTAACAATTTCCCAAGCTTAGAAGTGACAACTTCCACATTTAGTTATATTGGATTTGTTTCTGCAACTGCAAGTCTTTGGGAAACTTGATGCACTGCAATAAAAGGACATAGGAAAGTTAAATCTTTCAAGAAGAGGCAGCTTCCTCTTTTCTATTTTTTTTTAGTGTCATGATTTGACACTGGCTAAATGCCAAGCACCCACAAAAACTATACACTCATTCTCTTCTACAGTTGAGAAGAGTAAAGGAAAAGAAAATCTGAAGAGCCCATAGGTTGAGATAAGGATTAGGAGAAAACACTAAAGGGCAAAATAGGCTTAAACAGTATAAAGAAAATTTATTAACAGAATTACAAGAGAATATTGAGAACTAAGATAAACCTCTAGAACACCTTTTTCCTCCCTCCAGCCCTTCCTTCCTTCCCACCAACAGCACAGAGACAAAACATGGGAGCCTTTAGTCAGTTTGTTATTTTTCTTAAAAACCTTCAGTTTGATTATGGAAAGGAATTTTGTTTTTTTCTGCTGTGCCATGGGGTCCTCCTCACAGGAGACAGCTCTCTGTGAACTTTTCTAGCATGGTTTTCATTTTCACAAGTAGTAGTCCTGCCCGATCTGTTGCAATGTGAGTTCCTCCCACAGGCAAATAGTTTTCCCACAACTATTTTTCATGGGTCATTAGTTCATGGGGGGTAGTCTTTCAAGGATGAGCTGCTCTACTTTGGAAGCAAGGGCCCTTTATCTCTGGAAGCAAGAGTCTTCTCTCTCTGTTTGAGTTCCCCACTAGATTACAGCCTTTAAGCATCTACTTGCTCCAGCATGAGCACCTTTTCCCATGGGCTGCAAGTGGACCTCTACATCCCTCCATGCACCTAATGAATTACAGGGAAACTGTAGTATTATAGTCCTCACCACTTGTAGAAAAATCTCAGCTCCGATGTCCAGAGCACCTCCTCCTCCCACTCCCTCCTTTCACGGACCTTAGTGTCTCCATTGTGTTCTCCTCATGTGTCTTCACCTTTTCCTTTTCTCTGACTTGGGAGAGAACTGTTATCTGTAGGTCTCTTTGCTCTCAAATTCTATCAATCCAAAAGCTCTTATAGGGTTTTGTAGTGCTGAAAGGTTGATCCCATCTGGGCTCCGCATCAGCGGATTGCTCATCGTGCCCCTCACTGTCAGCCACGTGGTGCCCTCCAGCACTGCACAGGCAGCACCGGCCGCTGGTTCCATCCAGCGCCTCTTTTCATGCGGGGCATCAAAAAGGAGAAGCTGCTCCCGCCACCCCTGCCCTTCTGCCTGCAGCATGGCTGGTTAAAAGCAGCCAAGCAAGCACAGTTCAGCACAGACCATGCCCAGACAGCCCCGGCCGCACGGGCGCTCATGCTGACTGTATAGTCCTGGCTGTGCGGCCACTTGTGCCAGGATGGCCTCCAGCAGCATGGCCCCAGCAGCTGCCTTGCATGGCTCTTCTTTTTCTTAAATATGTTATCATAGAGCCAACTTCTCTAATTAGGCCAGCCAATATGTCCATCATCAGAGCCTTCAGGGATTGGCTCTGCTGGACACAGCAGAAGTTTCAAGGAGCTTCTCTCTCAGAAGCAGCCTCTGTGGCTTCCTCTGCCCCCCCTAAAAGCCAGGCTGCATTAAAGCAAAACAGTTGGTTGGTTTTTTTAACGTTCCCAATAGAGAAAAACTATTTGCTGGATGTGGTGTGGGGCACTTAAAGATTATGTGCATTCAACCTTTGAGAGCCCTTCCAAGGCATCACCCTCATCATGCCTTTGGTGCTTCACCAGAGCCAGATGCAGAGGTGACAAACCTCTCAAACACAGCTGTTTGAGACAGCAGAGCTGCAGCTTTAGCAAAGGGAAAGGTAGAGGTACACTCATCTTCCATCTACCAGCCAGAGCCCTCCCTTTGCTACTTCACAACTGCAGCTATGTTGATATACAAGAGAATCAATTGGTTCCGGGTATCAAAATTAAGCAACTTTCTTGCAAATTGTGTCTATATCCTCACCCTCAGCAGGGTGAAAAGAGATCGAACAAGTACGGAAGATACAGTATCAATGCACACAGACCCTCTCTAATCAAGCTCACGGCCTTTCAGGGCAAGGTGGACTAGTACATACAGATGAAACAAAATTTGTCTACACGGCTGAAAAGCGATGAACTAGCCCTTGTTTTGAAGCACTCAAAAGCATGTGCACTTAGAGATATCTGGCATTGATGAGTAGAGAAGATGCTTAATACTGCATCTCCAACCCGTAATTTAAGAAAAGGCAGAAAAACTGGACAATGTCAAGATTTTATAAATCTACTTCAGCCTTAAAGGGTTTAGCAGATTAACCATAACCATTTAAAAATTCATTCAGAAAAACTGATAACAATGCTTGACAACACTGAATAGTCAGTTTAGCCATCATGAGGAATTGTTTTGCATGTTTTTATAGATATTAACTGGAAAGACAATTTTTGTCCCTCACCTTAGACTGTTGGCAAAGAAAATCTGAACACTGAACAGTGGACTGACAGAAAGCCAGGCTTGCTTCAAGAATTTTGCTGTAGGTATGGCAAGTCAGCCCTGCAAACTTTTACCAGCAGTGTTTTTTTCACCCCATTAATAGAAAGTATGTTTAAATACATCATTATTTGAAAGACAAATTACCCTTTAATTACTATATAAAGCAAACTTAAGTAATTTAAAGTTTTTGCACAGGTTTTTTAGTACTCAGGACAGCGGAAGACCGAGAAGAAACCCTGTACCAGGATAAAACCAAAACCCAATAGACGTATGTAACCTGGGAAGAGCAATCATGTACAATGGGCAGAACCCTCTGCAAGTTTTATAAAACCAGGAGCTAGAAGCCATGCAACTGCATCAAACTACAGCCAGTTGAGAGCACAGAGAAGCTCTTCATCATCTAGATGTTTCCAAGGCAATAGCTGACTAACTGGAGAGTAAGATAAACTTACAACTGCTCATTGGCTCAAACTCAATAATCTTCACATATGCAACAAACTCAACCTTCACATGTGATGGAGAACCATAAAATCACGGCCAAAACACTCACCATATACCATGCAACTTTGGAAAGTTGCTTCCAAAGGCAATCTGAATATGAGGTAAAAGCTAGCCAACCCAGGATTACTGCTATTCAAGAAGGTCAGAAAAAACATTCACTTCCATGACCATTTAGGAAGCAGAGATTTCCTCACACAGACACAAAGCTGTTACCTGCTCTGCCTCATTCCAAAGCAGACTTTAAGGTCAGTGAAACATGAAAAAAAAGTATTTTTTATTTCTGTAATTTGTCACTCTGAAAGTTGACACATCAGCAAATGTAAACTGCTGAAAATAAAGCTTAAAAAGATGTAATATTCTTACTAAAAGCCTAAACAGCCTCCCCACCTCCAATATGTCTCATCTTATCTCAGGAAATCACAAAATCAAACACTCTATTCCCAGAAATGTTAAAGGAAACACTTGAAAAAGTATTTGGGATTATTTCCAAGTATCTTCCATGCCACTGAAGAGGATGCTATCCATTTTCTTTTAATACTGTGAGTTTCTAAATACAGCTTTGCCAGTTAAAAAAGAAGAGACATGGATTATCACATATAATCAACCAAATAACAGCAAATTTTTGTCACTCTGTCATTTCATTTAAGAAGCCTACTACTTATTTCTGCTAAGAGCAAATGAAATCATGACAAAATGACTCTCCCATGTGTAAGAGTCTGAATGCCTACTTAGTAAAATTTAAGTCAGATTATACTTAAAACTATGATCTACTGCAAAGAAAATCAAAAGCCCCCAACATATCAGTGATCTACAAACTTAACACTGGACACTCAGTTAGCTAGATTTCCCTTTAAGGTTACCGAAGCCATAAAATTCCAAACTTAAAATAGCTGTTCAATAATCACGGACATTCCAATCCATCATATAATAATTACTTAGATGGGCACAGCCTTAACTGTCTCTCGACATTTTAAATAAGTGACTCTTTGCCAACAGCACCTAGTTACTGATACTAAACACACGGTAACTACCCGGCCTTTCTCTCTGTTATCTCGTTCTCCCTAAGAATTTAAAATTAATTAGTAGTCTAAGAGCAAAACATCGTGAGAGGGCGGGGACAAATTTTAGTCCTAACCATACTGCTTTGTTTTCAAGCTATAAATGTGGAGATGGACTGTCAAAGATGAGTTACATTTCGTGCTCAGGCTAATAATATTCTTTAATAATCACCAAAGGGAAAAAAAAAAAAAAAGAAACTAGGACACCATGTACTATAAAACACAAGAAGTGGAGATTATCTCACTGGCTCGGTAAATTGCTTCCAGGCTCCAGCGCTCCCCCAGCACAACTTTGCTGATGTCTAAGTCGCGATCCCACAGCAGCACAAAAGCAGAGCCGGGCTTTGAGTTGAGCCTCTCCGTGCAACTTCCTCCACAACTCTAAGGTCCCAGGAGCTGCTCCTCCAGCAAAAGCCGCCGGTGTTCACAGCTCCAGGCGCCCAGTCGTGCGCCCGCCCCACCGGGAGCAGAGGTACGGCGGTGCTCCGCGGGCCGTACCTTTGTTCAGCCCCGCTCACGGGTCAGCGGGCAGGGCTGGGGCTCCTCCCGGTGCGGTTTCTCCAAAGCTTTCGGCACGGAGCGGGCCGGCGGATCGCCCCGGCCGCCCCGCTTTGTTTCCCCTCTCTCCCCAGGGGGGCCGGCGGGCACGGGAGCCGGACCCGCGTCCCGCCGCGGCGACCGAGCGTCAGCACCGGGCCGGGCCGGGCTCCCGCTCGGCGCCACGACGCGGGCGGCGAGGAGGGGCGGGAGGGGAGGGAAGGGAAAGGGGGAAAACGCGGTCGGAGCAGGCAGTAAACTCCGCCCCAGCCCGACGGAGCGGCGGGAGCGCCCCGGCCCGGCGGGCTCCGCGCGGGGGCGAAGGCCCCGGCCGAAGAGGGACTGCAACGCCTCCAGCCTGCCCTCCCCTCCCGGCCCGCCAGCGCCCGGCCCCGGCCCGCGGCCCCAAGCACTTACTTCCCCTCGCCGCGCGGAAATTCCCGAGGGAGGCGGCGGGCACCAACCGCCGGTGCTCACCTGGCGCCGCGGCGTTCCCTGGCGCGGCCTGTGCCCCGCAGGGAG
>JAYDZK010000056.1:29251055-29307591 GCA_034509185.1 Euphonia xanthogaster
AGGGGGAGGGCACGTGACCCACGGCCCCGCCCCGGCGGGGCGCCAATGAGGCGGGGGGCGGGGCCGAGGCGGGGCGGGGCCCCCCTCTGGTGGCGGCACGGCAGCCGGGTGCGGCCGAGGCATGCGTGCGCGCTGGTGACGTCATCTGTCCGCGACGCGGGGCGTCCCGAGTGCCAAACCTTTTTTAAATTTAATTGATTTTGTTAGTAGTAGTAATAGTAGCACTTTAACTCCGTTAGGCACTCTGGACGGAGCCCTGTGACCACAGGAGGGTGTGGCGGGGCAGCGTGGGTCCGGCCCTGCAGGGAGTGGGAACGGTTCCTGCGGGGCCCCAGGCGCCGCGCAGTCAGCCGTGGTTCGTGCTGGCTGCGGCCTGCGGGCGCACGGACACAGGGGCGTCTAACCCTTGTACATTTGCAGCCACTTGTTTTCAAAGCAGTTTGCCCTGGTGGCGTACGTCCTGATTATGGCAGACAGGGAAGCAGTTCGGTGCAGCTGCCGCTTCTGTGCGCTGGCCCCGTTGCAGCTGCATACAGCACCGCCGGCTTTGCGGCTGCCGGAGGCTCCAGAGCCGCGGAGCTCAGGCTCAGAGGCAGCGCAAAGCTGGGAGGCGCCGTGGGGAGCCCTCAGCTGAAGCCCCAGGGCAACGCACCTGCTGCAGCAACAAACGACAGGAAGGGAAAGCAGCTCCCCCAAATACGCAGGCTTGGTTTAGTGTCTCCTTGCGTTCAAAATGAAGTCACGGCCTGAATAGAGTAAAATGTGTCAGGATCAGTTTATCAACAGTTTATGATACCTTATTAGTTGCCATGATTGCTAAGAGAGTATTAATTTAGGATCATATCAGAAGGACTTGGATTAAGAGCAGGCTGTGCGACAGAATGTAAGAGTGACAGGAAGGAAGGAAAAGACTGTGTTCATTGGAAGGCTTCAGGGAAATGTAATAAGAAGTAAGAGTACTCCCATAGTTTGGAAAACATAGATTTAGGAACGGAGATTAAATGTTTAAGGTAAGTCTGACTTTAAAGTGATTAAGGTTAATAAATTCCTCTATTCTTCAATGGGATTATATAAATAAAGGAATAAGGTATTAGGAAAATTAGCATTAAAGCAAGCTTTGTTACAAACACAAGTGCTGTGTTTTGACTACACTGAGATCTTGAATGACCCTGGAACTAGACACTGGAACAATTAGGAAGGGACAACCACCGCAGCAAACCAGCAGTGCGTTTGCCTAGCCAGTCACAGGGGTTAGGTTTTGTTGCAAGGAGGGCATACTATACACTGCTGCTGTATGTTACTCTTTGTTACTGTTGAGTCTTTTAATTAAAATGTTTACTAAGTCACTTGGGACTCACAGGTGCAGAGAGAGCTTGGAATTCTCTGTTTCTGCCGCACGTCATTAAGATGTTGCTGTCGCCCACTCACTCTACAAAGATCATGTTTCACAGAAGAGCCAGGCAAGCTGAAGAGAAATGTCTGTGTGAGAGAGGAATGCAAAGAGAAACACTCATCACCTCTGATGTGCTGTCTGTACTTTCATTTGATCCTCTGATTGTCTGTCTCACATCCATCCCAGCACTGGCTTTTATGGCTACTCACACAACTTCAAGATATGTAATAACAGTCAGGTGGCTCGGGCCCTCTCTCACTCACCTTTTGAGATGGATGTGTTCTGTACACTGTTTATGATGGGGGGGTGGGGGTGACAGACATCCGTGACTTCCCTCCTGCCAGTTCTGGCAAATATGTCTTTTGTTTTCCTATGTGTACATGAAGTTCCAGCCTGAAGAGGTTTCCAGTCCAATCAAGGCTGAAGGACAGTCCTGTCCAGTTAGATGTCTGCTCCCAGAAGCAGTCTGTCAAGGATGAGCAGTTGGCCAGATCTGCCAAAGTTGAGCCTGAGATGTCACTCCTTCTGTGAGCTCTGTGCCTGCTGAAAGGGGGAGTGGGGAGTTTAGGTTTTGTACAGAGGTATAGAAAAAGAGGGTCATGAACTCTGATTTTTACTAATCTCAGCAAACCCTGTGATACAGGCACTTTCCTAAATGTATTGGTCATTCATGCAACTATTAGTATTTTTCTCAAAAATCAAGACAGGAGGATGATTTATCCTGAAGGGATACCTGAAATATCATTAGGAATTGAGGTGAAGATAGCAGGAAAATAAGTGTTAGCTGTTGCAAAGTTGATGGGAATGGATACAGAAATTGCTAACATTTCTGAATTAGTGGATGAGTTGTCAGCACCAGCCAGGTTTGCTGAAAGGAAGAATCTTAAATTCAAAATCTAAATATCTGGGAGCCAATCTTGTGATTTTCGACATTTGATAATTATGTTTTCATGCTTTACAGTGGTAAAAACATAATGGCTTTAGTCTGGTTTAATGTGTTCTGTAGTCTTCAGCTTCTTCAAGTGACTGATGGCAGAGGTTATCCTTAGTCAAGGTAGACACCACACCAATAAGTCCTTTGCAGGGGAAGGATAGGACTAGTAGAGGCAGTTAATATTGCCTATTGTCTTTTCTAGGTAGGCATGAGTAGGGCTGTTTCTTCATTTTCCAGCTAGATCCAGAATGTTCTGCTGAAAGACCATGAGTAAACTTCAGGCTGTAGGAGACACACAATTTTTAGTGGTGCTTTGGAGGCCCTTTGTGTGTGCCCTGTTTTGTTTGGGAGATTTAGTCTGCTCACATTTTCAGAGTTTCCCTGTATCCATGAGAGCTGGAAACTTCCCTGAAGCAGAGCCTCTCACCATCTTATGTTTCTTTCAGGATGCCAGCATGGTGTGGAAGCACAAGCAAAGCCGTATTCATGCCACAGCTCTGAGTATGATTAGAAGCCAGACATGCCAAAGAAAAACTGGAACACATACAGGGAGAGCAGTGTGAGTGAGGGCATGGTCATTTGGAAAGGGGAGAAACAGGGAATGTGATACTAGAAATAAGAGAGGTATTAGGGTGAGGGAGAGGGTGAGATCATGGCAGAACTGACAAAGAGATTTTGACCACAATATGGTAGAGCAAAGGAGGGGAGGTGATGCTTGATGGAAGTAGGGATGAGTCAAGCATGGGACACCTGGAGGACAAAATGGTAGTTATCCATGAGAGCAGAAACTAGAATTGTCATAGAGCACAGAGGGGAAAATGGAGACAACTGTTTATTTGTGCTCTGAATTTAAATTCTTAATTTGGAAGTATTCTTTGTCATCCTACACTATTTGCCATTAACACAACATTGCAGTGAAGGCACAGGTGACAACATTATTATTATTATTATTATTATTATTATTATTATTATTATTATTATTATTATTACTTTTTAAAATGTAATTAGTCTGAAATGGTATTTCTGGGGTCTTGAAGCTGCCAGTACTACATTCTGTCTCTGGAAGAGAGGAGGTGAAAAAACTTTAGCATAGTGGATTGTTCTTCCTGCTGTGACACTGTTGGGACTCATCAGTTAAACCACTGAAATATGCTATACCCAGGGAACAGAAGAACTACTGATAATACTTCTGCTGTCCGATTTCAGATGCTCATTTAAGTAATAAATGAGTCATCTATTTGGCTCTTGGATTTTGAGCTTTTAAAGAATGTAGATATATGCAGATGGCATAAAAAAGGTGGGCTCTCAGAGTTTATTCACCTTGAGAGCTCCTTCACCTTCTCTGCCCCATGCAGGGTCAGTCATGTATACAATGCTCCTTCACTCAGTCTATTCTTCAAGATCTTTGGTGGTGGACTCTCCTTCCAAAGTCTCCTTCCTCAAGCAGACTATTTCTCTAGTTTAAAAGTTATACTTTCGAAAAGCTGTACTGATTCATATCTATGATCCTTCCTACTGCATCAGAAGCCCATTCATTTATACCTGTCCACCATAAGTGCTGGTATCAGATTGTCCTCTTTCTCTTTGAAACAGATTTTTATTTGCTTTTACCATTTTAAATTAATTTTCAATCTCTTTTATGTTAAACAACATTGAAAGATCTACTAAAATCAAATATATGGTAAGTTCTTTGTCCGCCCTATCCAAGGGGCCTGATATTTTCCTATAAAAGAAACCAGAGTGATTTGGCAGCAGTTGTTCTTGAAAAATTAGTGCTGGACATTGTCTTCTTCTTAACTTTGAAATAATTAAAAATTTTTAGCTTGATAATTTTTTCAGAGATGTTTTTGAGGACTCTGTCTGTCCCTCTTTCCAACAATAAATTTTTGTTACTATTTTTAATTTGAAATTCAACTTTGTCTTGTGTTTATATATTATTCAAAAACCTCAAATTTACTGAAAATAAACTAAGTGGATTAGTTCATTGTTCCAATAATGTGGTGTTCTGAAGTCTCTGTCTTTGGTACTGGCATTCTCATTTCTTTTTAGGGAATTCTTAATTTTGAAATTCTGCTATATATTTATATATGTATCTCCAAGTAAGTAGATTGTATATTTTCATTGTCAAGATGCCTCAAATACTTGGCTGCACAGAGAACATTATTTCAGTGATAGAGCTTTTAATTTTTTCTTGTTTTAAAAACTTTGATTGAGAGACTAGTTTTTTATTTACATGCAGTATGTCTTTGCTTGCAAGTTTCATTGTTTAGAAATACAGTGTGCTAGTCTATAAATAAAAGTAAGTGGGATGAGTTAACACAGAGTGGTGAGGAATTTCAGACTTCTTTTTAGCCAAAGGTAATATAAAAGTGTGGTCTAACACCTAAAAAAAATCTTTTTTGAGAGTATAGTCAGTCACAGTATGGACAACTTTTCTGTTTCCTTTTTTCTTCTATTTCTTTTAATAAATCACAGAATCACAGAATATTCTGAGTTAGAAGAGATCCACAAGTATCATCAAAGTCCAACTCCTGGCCCTACACAGGACAAACCCAAGAGTCACAAATGCCAGCCACCATGTTGGAAACAAAAGTTATCAAGCCTCTCCTTTGATATTTTGGTTTGTTGGTTGTTTGATTGGTTTGGTTTTGGTGTTTTTTTTTTGGTCTTCTAATTCATTCAAAGGCACTGGCCAGTTGCTACTGGTTCTACTGTATACATTGGAACTGGCCGTGTTTGCCATTTAGTAAAGTACATACAATTGTCCCTGTTGGCCTAATCTTTGACAAAACTGAGTTTCAATAGATGGACGGGATCAGATCAGATAAGTGTTGACAGAACACATTTCAGATTCAAAGTATTTCTATATTCAGTACCCACATATCAGTTCCCAGGAGTTTCCTGTTTGAATAAAGTATGTTCTAGCTCTGAAGCTGAAGATCTTGGACAAAACCTTGGGATATCAGACTTTCTCAGTTCCTTGTGGGTAGCAGCAACCCTTTTGTATAGGATCAGAGGAATTTTGTAATGGTCTTGGCTGGAATTTCTCTCTTGTTATGCCAGGTTGTTGGTCACACTTTGACTGTGCACCATGGAGATAGACTGGAATTCTCTGGAATACATCCCACTGTAGAAATGAAAGATGCTATTAACAGCAATATTGAATATCTGGAAGAAGAAAAGGCTTCCTGTGTTTCGGGCCCTGAGGAAACAGGATGTGAGATAATTAGCCATAATTTATAATATATAGCCATATTGTTTCCTCAGCAAGACATGGGATGGATGTTATTTCGTCACCATTTTTAATTATTCCAAGAGTTCCCAAGAGCATTTTGCATCCTAGTACTGTGCTGTGACCAACCACATTTATTCACAGTTTTAAGACAAAAAATCCTCAGAGCTTTTAACACTATGTACATACCTAAAAATTTCTAATAAAAATCCAACAGTGCACTCCTTAGCAAAAATAGCCACCAGTCTTTCCTTGTTCCGAATTTTTTGTTCTAATTTGTGGGATGATGACCTGTCTAACCAATTTAGTCCATGGAACTTAAACTGAACCATATTACATAATGTTTCTCTTCACCACCCTGAACAGGCTTACTGGTTTCTCTCAAACTTGGTGTAACAACAGGTTGACATAAATACTGTTTAAAGTGTTGTGTGTAAGTACCACCCTTCATCTTAGAAGAACTGTAGGAGATAGCTAAATAAAAGCAAAGTTAAACTCAAATTAAAGGCACACATGAGCTTGAACTCATTGGATGAAAAGGTTTTGCTCTGGGACTGTGTATGACAGAGCGAGAGGAGGATGAGAAGGAATGAAGTTAACTGGTGTCATGGTTTAACTCCAGCCAGCAGCCAAGCCCCAGGCAGCTGTGCTCCGCAGACGGAGGAACTGCTTTTTATTGTGTCTCAGCACTCATGGGCATAAACAAACTTAGAAAACAGTGTTCCTTCCCTATTTTTGTTGTTTGTTTGTTTACTTCAAGGGATGAAAACATCTTATCTGACAAGAGTTTATGCAATTTGAACTATACTGGAGAACATTATAATACTGCAATCTAATAGCCTTGCTTCATGTGAGTCAATATTTTTGTACTCATATGAATATCTAAAAAATTCTTATTTTTTAAACAGATGCAAAATGTTCATTAGTTGATTTTTTTTTTACATGACAGATATGGACAGATTGATTTTTCTGAAATTCCTTATTTAACCTTTAGAGATTAAGAACATTCTTTGTCCTTTGCTGGTTCTACTGTAGAAGAGCTCCTTATATTTAATTTAAAATGCTGAATCTTCAGCACAGATTTACTTTCTCTAAAGTATTGATTAGCTACTACAGTTCAAAGGTGCTTTGAAATCTTCATCTTCCTTAGTTGTCCAGCATGTTGAATCCTGCAGCGTCCTTTGCCCTTCCTTGAGATTTTGCATTCACCAGACTTCTCAAAGTTTCTTGCACTTGCTGCTCCTCCTGTTGAGGAAATCTGTATCCATAACTTTGTGTTTTAGCCGTGGCAGTAGCAGGATGAACAGGAGTCTCTGAAATCCAATCTACCATGCCATCAAGTTGTGGTGCAAGAGAAGTTAATGAACATGATGCAGAAAAATGTCTCCAGAAAATGTCTTTTCATAACAAGAGATATTACTTTCCCCTCCTGCCTAACCTGTCCCTTTCCTAGCAGTTTCCATTTTGGAAAAAAACAATCACGCACAATACAAATAAATCACAAACTGATGGTTCTTTACAATATTCTGCCATGCAGTTTGAAACATTGTTTCTGCTCTCTGTTATGAGGTGGTAACCATGAGCAAAATGGAAAAGCAGTTAACCAGAGATGAAAATATCCTCTTTGATTCCTCCACATGAGTCAATTAAGCTTGTCACGAAGTACCCAGAGAAGGTAGAATACAATCCATGTTCACTTTAGGTAATGTTTTGGTGAGGCGGTGATGAGAAAAAATTATTTTACTTAATTGTTTTGATTTTGAGATAGTTAATTTCATCTTTTCAGCAAGTCTGAGTGAGCCAAGCTGATTCCCTGTGATGATTGCGTGGGTCTTCTTCACAGAAGGCAGAAAACAGAAATGTAATTCAGTGTCTCTCAGGTGGAAAAAGGAATTGCTCTGAGGCAGCAGCTCTCAAGGGCTGGGAAGCTTCTTGGAGCACTTTCAGGCCATTTTTTCTACTAACTACTTTTAGAGTTGGGTGTGTTTCTTTAAATGCATTCAGAAAATGTCACATCCTAAGCATAAGAGGCAATAATCCAAGTGACTAAAATAAGAACAAAACTTCGCCATAACTTTTTAAATAATCATTTCAGGCTTCAGATTATTTGCTGTATAGCTCATATGAATTACGTCAGTTGCCAACACCACCGCCATCAGCTTTTCCAAACAATCATTTAGTTTTGTATTATTATCAAATACTTTATCTTGACAGCATAATTAGTGATTTACTGCACCCAAACTAGGCTATGTTATTACAGTCCCTAGACAGTAATCCCCAGCTGATCACCCAGTGAAGTCAGCCGAGAGGTTGCTAGCTAATGGTCCAATGCAAACTGAAGTGCTGTTCGCTATCTAATAAACACATTTGTTCATAGCACACTCGCTAATAAGGGCACCACTAAAAAGAACATCCCTTAATCATGTACAATGATTAAGGGATGGAGTATTTTTAGTGCATACTAAACAATGTTTTTACCCAAAAGAAGAACTAAGGATCCACTCTACTAAAAGTATACCCCACTTAATACACTCTGAGAACAGTATGTTCAAAATCATGTTGAAATTAATTATTTCTGACATTTACCCCAAAATAACACTTTAACAAGCCTCTGCTTCTCTGCAGCTGCTCAGGATGACATTATGGAAGAAGGCAGCTAGGTGGAGGAGTTGTTAGTGTTATGGTGCTCACATTCATGCAGCCACCATCAAGGCAGATCTAGAGGAGGTGTTAGTTTTATCATCCATCATCCCATGCTCTGGGGTTTTTCTAGGTTGTTTTGATTTATTTTGTTCTATAGTTACATTAAAAATATTCTTGTCACTTAAGCCACGATTTTTTGCAGTGAAGCTTTTTCTACCTGAAGTTTGCTTGTCCTTTGTATTTAAAATGCTGAAAGAAAAATTTAGCCAAAACTCAAAGCATTTTCATACCTGTAAATACTAACTAAAAATAGGAAAATAACCTTCCCAATAATAATTCTGTGACTTGACCACCTTCTGATACTCCCTCTGCTGCAGTCTTTGGCACCAGAGCTGTGTGACACACTGCATGCTGTGGGTCCCTGTCCCTGCTGCTCTCAGCTCTGCATGGCAGAACAGTGAGGTTGCCATGGTATGAACCCATCACCAAAGCAAGTTTCATGGGACACAGAAGTGGAAGAGAAAATTTGGAGTGGTGTATGAAAGGAAAAGCCATAATCTCTTCAATAGACTCAGCGGATCAAAAAAAGGACTGGGTTGTAACTGTTGTATAATGTCAGAAATCAGAAGGGATTTGAGCCATCAAACCTAATTAGCCACCTGTTGAAGGAAAGAACATCTTAATTTTGTTCTTCCCCCCACACCTTGCTGTTACCATTGACCTGTTTAGGTAGAGTGACTGAAGGTAAATGGTCTCGTTGCCCACAACTACTTAGTGAGATGTTGTCCTTCATTGCCTGTGTCTTCTTTTTACATTGGATATATCCTTGTGATATGCCTACACAGAATGGTTATGTATCCATTTGTTTATCAGACAGAATTCACAGAATTGCAGAGTTCTTGTGGTTGGGAGGGACCTCTAGAGGTCATCTGGTCAAACCTCACCTTGCTCAGGAAGGGCCACTTAAAACCGGTTGCCCAGGACCATGTCTAGATGGCTTTTAAATATTCCAGACATGGAGACCACAGCCTCCATGGGCAGTCTGTGCCTTGATATTCAGAGGGAACCAGCTGTGTTTCAGATTGTGTCTGTTGTAACGAATTCTGTCTCTGGGCACCATTTAAAAGAGCCTGGCTCCATCTTCTTTACACCTTCTCTGCAGGTGTTCATACACACTGATTTCATACACTGACGAGATCCCCTTGAGCTTCCTCTTCTCCAGGCTGGATAGTCCTAGATCCCTTGGCCTAGCCTCCTATGTGAGGTACTCCAGTCTCTTCATCGTCTGTGTGGTCCTTAGCTGGACTCCCTCAAATAGCTCAATATCACTCTTGTAGTGGGGAGCCCAGAACTGGACGCAGCACTCCAAGTGAAGCCTCTCCCCAGTGTAGGATCACATCCCTCAACCTGCTGGCAATACTTTGCCAAACGCTTGCCTTCTCTGCAGCTAGGCCAATTTGCTGGCTCATGTTCAACTGGGTGTCCATCAGGACCCTCACAGCCTTTTCTTCCAAGCTGCTTTTCAGCAAGTGTGAAAAAAACAACAACTATCAAATAGAATAGTTCTATAAATTTCCAAATTTACAAAAGAGCTAAGCAGATCCTATTAAGGCCATCTTCCCAGGTTAGTGAAAAGGAAGTGTTATAAAGTGTGAATAAAATAGCCACATTTCTGCCAAGGGAGCACATTGTATATTTTGTAGCTATTAATAACACTGAACTGTTAAGGGAGTCAGTAATGACCTGCTCAATTCAGCATTAAAATTGTAGCTGAGTCTATACCTGATCTGTGGCAAACCTTGTGTTTTCAAGTATTGAGGTACACCGCCCGCTAACATTCTAAGTACATAAGAGTATTTCTTTTTGCCTGCCAACTTCTTTCCAGCTCCTTTAAAGTCTACGATACAAGTGGTGAGGAGACTTCAAATGAAATTTTGTACCTTTTTCACAAAATTGAGATCCAGCACTGAGACTGCCCCTCTCCAGCAGCCAACCCCTCCAGAATGTTAGATATGTTAAACATTCTCTAGCCCTGCAAACTCAGTGTTCCCTTGATGCCATTTTCCCTATCACTGCATCAAAATATTAGTTCATGTGGGAGGTTGGTGTTGTGGTGGCCTGGAGAGCGCTGCTGGCCTTGCATGTGGCAACAAGAAAACTCCTGTCAGCCAGCTTGTACATACTCCCCCTCCCTTTCTTCCCTCCAGCTCCTGGGAACATGTCCTGTGGCAGTAGCTTGTGCAGATTCCTGTACCAGTTTTTGTAAAGCAGATCTCTAATTTTTAGAGGGAAAATGTGAATTTTCATTTGATTCTGAACTAATAATTCTTGACAATTTTAAATGGAAATAAAAACTGCATTTGCTAGCTACAATTGTCCATATTTTCTCAAACTGAAGTTACCTAGATAATTGTGGGAAACGATGCAAAGTCCTTTTTGAAAAGGACCTCTTCCCCAGCTGCGCATCAGGATGAGCAGTTGGAAAACCCCATCAGAGAACCTTCCTGGGGCAGGTCCTAAAAAGCTGTTGTAGCAAGCAGCTATTGTACTCCTGCAGATGCAGAAGATGCCCATTAACACAACCAGCCACATGGTGGAGGTAGGTTTGAGGAGACGGAGGTCAAAGCATCCCAGGAGATGCTCCTTCTGGCTTGGGAGGAGAGGTGCTGCCTCCCAGAGTGCTGCAGGTTCCCTGTTTGTTGTCGTCCAGACTTAAATGATCAGTAGGCTTTAAAAGAGAGAGCAAACACACAGAGAAAAAGCAGTTGTCAACAGGGAAGACTTTTAGCAAGCCTTGCAGCAAAGCTAAATGGTGAGATTGAGTGCCAGCAAGCACAGGATCCTGGCTACACACCTAACTGCTGCAATGGAAACAAAAGATTAGGGGAAGAATTTAATTTTTTAGATGTTGAATATCGTGACTAATTTCCACCAAGAAACCATATTTCTTCAGGATCTAAAACACAACCTATGACTCTTACTATGACTTACTATGAATAAGGCTGCAGTTGTTTCTGTGGACACTGCTGCTGTGTCTGAGAGGTTTAACTGAGCAGTAGCATCCTGCATTTCCAAGGGAAAAAAAAAAGAAGAGGATTACAGCAGCAACTCCTTTCAGACAACTCTTCTGTTCACTGCAATGAAATCAGTTCAAAATTAATTCTTATGTTAAGTATCAATTAACCTCACCATTTGAAGGAGATATGGAGTTTCTCCCTTCTGATGGAGTTTCTCAGCAGCCAGTCAGAAGCTGTAGGTGGCACCATGGCACTCTACAGGAGGGCAGTCTGGTGCTGGGCAGTTCTGACTCATAACTGAGCTGGTGAAAAGAAACCACAGACGCAGTGGAGACACCACTTTTATGTCACTTTGCAATCTCCCTCCCAACAGCAGCCCTTCTGGCCTCTATACATGACCCATCCTACATGACCCATCCCTGGTTTTCCCTGCCGGATAACCACTTATTCACCCTCTTCCTTCCACCCATCATGAACACTTCATTGCACAGCACTGATACCACTGGGTTTTGCTGGAGTTTTATTCTGGTTATCCTTTTTTAGAGAGGGCTAAAATCTGTGATTGAGCACAATGACTCACTTAGGGAACGGGACAACTAAAGATATTATTAGTTCCTATTAAGTGGCAATGCCAAAACTTCACAGAATCAGGTTTTATATGACTGGATATATTTAGTAATTTACCAGTACTGTAAGTGAGGATGTGCATCATTTCCTGGGATTGTCAAGCCTTTGATGGCACTCTTGGAATGCAATGAATAATATTATTACAATACTGTACTTTCTTAAACATAGTGGGCATAATTAAAGTCCCACCCACAGAGGTCAAATCCATCTGACTCACTATTGTTAAGAGTTAAGATACTTCCATTTATTTCAACAATGGTTTGTTTAGAATATGAAGTCAGTGGATTTTTTGTCTTTTTGGAAGGTGTCATTTTACTATGTCAGGGACAATGTGGAATTCTGGAGTAAAGCTATAAATAGAGTACAGATACTATTGGATCTGGTTGTTACTTAACGAAAGTTAAATCTGCTTTGATTAAATCAATTAAATAATTATTTGCATTGGGGTATTGTCTGGTCTAGTATATTTAGAATGGTTCTATACCTCTAAAGATAGGATTGCTAAACTAATAACAGTGTATGAAACAATAGCACCCTAAAAATCAGGTTTCTCAGGTATTTTGCTTACTCCTTTCATCACAGTGAACTAGTTCAGAGAAAAAAATATATTTCTCATTTTTATGTCAGTTTTACCATCTGGAGCTTTTGCAGAAGCACAGAACTGATACGCTGTATTTGTAGCAAGCTTTGCATTGGGACTTTTCAGGGGATCCTATCAGGAGAAAAAGAATTTAAACTTTTAAATAGCAACAGAATAATTATTAATAAAAGCCATTAGCAAAAAGCAATCTCTATATTTTGGCTGATTAGCCTATGGATTTGATAGCTGTTTGTGTAAAATTAGTTTCATGGGCTTGGTGATATGGCTCCTTAAATTCAGATCTTCAAGGGTATTTCAGTTTGGAAATCCAGGGCAAGCCTGGTGCTTGTGTTTATTATTAGGAGCCTAAATAATTTTGTGGAGTCAGAGGTCCTGCTAATGGAAACATATTAATGTGTACCTTACTCCGTTACTGTGAACAGTCTGGCTGTCAAGCTTAGAAAGAAAAACAATGAAAACCAAAACTTCTTTTTTGCTCTTAAAATAAGGAAAGAGGGCTAAAATGTTCCATCCAGCAATACGGAAGGTAACAGCAGGTGAGTGGCTTTCCACTTAGAAGCTCGTGCTCCTGCAGATGTTTTTGCAGGGTAACCTACCCAAACTGCAGGGGTGGACAGGACAGTTGGAAGCTGCAGTGGGGATATGGGTGGGCAGCCCTCCTCACCCTCTCAGTGAAAGAACCACAAAGCAGCAAAAAAGCAGGAATTCCAGGCTACACATCTTCTAGCTTTCTTAAGGCAAAGAACTGAAGCACCACAGAGACCTGACATCTGTGAAGGAGATGTTCTGTAACACTGCAAACCCAGTCTTCTCCACTGCCCACCACATGCCATCCCCGTCGTTTCACCTGTGGAAGCTTTGGGCTGGCAGTTCTTGTCCCCATGGTCACCATGTTCTTCATGGGCAAACCATCACCTTACTCCTGACCATAATTACTGATAACTGAATGAGGAGCAGATTTAATCAGCTGGGGCTGCAAGTATGTGTTATACTACTTTTCTTTCATACTTGCATGAGAGAAACACATCAGCACATATCACTGCATGTGGTACTGGTGAATGTACTGGATAACCAAGGCAGAAGTTGCTGGCAGCATCTGGCAGTACAAACAGCCAAGACACAAAGGAGTAGAAGCCACTTCTCAAATCATTGTACAAATCTCTTCAATTTTTTTCCTCAAGCTGAAGGCAAGAAGATAGGGTTCAACACAACACTGGAATGAGTCTGGATTTCATTCATGATTGATTTTGCTGTCTTGCTTACATAACCCACCTAATCCTGCCTCCTAGCTTGGTAAATCACAGCTTGCAGTGCTCTTCTTAGTCATCAACCCAGAGGATCATGATGAAAAGCAAATCTCATTAGGTATCAGCAGTGTAAGACACAGAAAAAGGAAAGTAAAGAGAATTATAATGTCGCCACCTCAGTGGAATCAGTTTTATCTTCATTTTTATCAGGTATTAGTTCTCAGATACACAAATGTGCTGTGCCAGGAGGGTGGTAAATGAGGTAGGAATTGGAGTACAGGATTTTTCATTTTAGAGGAGCCCAGATTTCAGGCTGAAGGTGTGGAATTAGTGGGTCAGGGGCCATGCTTATTTCAGTCTCCCCAGTTAAGCCCTCAAGTAAGTAGGCAGGATTTACAAAGAGATATTGAACCTTCCAGAATAGCACTCTCACTCACATATCTTGGCCAATAATATCAATGTAAGGCACTTAAAAATATGCTCTTATTTATTGATCTAAGCAGGAGATGAACTCTTCTGACAATTTATTCCCAGTGGGAAGAAAAATATCTGAGACATCTGACCTTGTACACCCTCCCTTGGTACAGGGGAGGTGCAGGTTTGTCTTTCGTTCTTTTGTGCAAAAACAAGGACAGTGCTGAAAATATGTGGGGTAGGAGAGGAGGAGGAGGCAAGGCTGCTCCTAATTCAGTCACTTCAATCACCAAGTTATGTGAGTAACTCTGGTCTTGTTTCTTCAGACAGTTGGGTTTTTTTCTTAGAGTAATTTGCTGAGATTGAAGAAGAATATGGCCAAACAGGCCCACAGGGAGGAAGGGGAAGGGTGAGCAGAAGAAGCACTTGGGTGGCAGTCATTCACAGGAGCCTTTACACACTTTATAGTGTCTGAGGAAGTGATGCTAGCTAAATATTGGCTGTCCTCCAACAATATGCAGCTGGAAAACTACCCTGCAGGGGAAGGGCTGAACTAGGTGTTCAAAGCAGCCCCTGCAGGCCTCAAAGATGAAGTAAAGTAGGGTCTCCTAGGGACACAGCATCATCTTTCCTAGGCCGTCTTTCACTGAAAGCTGAATCCAGCCCCTGACAAAGCAGGGTCACGGGATCTTCCCTCCAGCCTGCAAATGACGGACAGAAGCAATGCTGTCAGAGCGCACATGACCCATCTTTCTTTGACCAGTTCTGGTTAGGAACCTTGCGTTTTGCAGCAGTAGCAGAACAAATGCAATCAAGAAGGCCATGTGAAATCAATTTTTATTGAATTCTTCATTACATATTTCTATGCTGTACTGAGAAAATCATTCCAAATCCTATAGTACCCAGCTACTTTCAGCTGCTTTCCTGAAGGCAAGCATGTGACTCTGGTTTCAATTGCTACTGTAAATATACAATTATTTATAAACTACCTCAGAGGGACCATATGGTCCCCTTTTGAATAAAAATGCACAGACGGAGCTGAAAAAAACCAGTGAAAGAGAGGCATAGTAAATTGATACGTAGGAAACCATCTGCTTCCATGTGCGAGTGATGTTATAACAAACTGCAGGAGGCACAGTTAAGACAACTGTAGAAAGCCAACTCCTTCTTGATGTTTGCAGATCTGCTGGTCTTCTACCTAGCATCAATTTTGTGTTGTCATTTGCTCCAGCAGTATACCAGGAAAGCTATATTGGCTACCTTCTACGTGCCTGGGACTAACAACCCTCTGTGGTTTCTCTTGCATATGCTTACCCAGTGAACACACTTCAATTTGATTTAAATTGCTCTGATTTTTGCTAAGTCTATGAAACACACTGGGTATCACTAATTGACTGTGCTAAAATTAAAATATTTTGAACAAGGCTATTTCTGTAAAGCAGTAAGGAAACTGATTTAGACCTAATTTATTAAATTTTTTTCCATGAAGGTCCAAACCTTACTATGACTTTGCTTGGATGATGTCAGGGTAATATTTGTCTTAGGTCTCAGTTATTACAAAGGAGCTGTGAAAGCTGCAGAGATCTGGTTTATGTCATTGCTATCATAGTATTGGGATAGCATAAGTACAGGTGCCAAATGGGAGCATCGTTGATGTCACTTGGGTTACGCTGCAGCAATGTGAACCTTTAAATGGGTCACTGGCTCTGCAGGGGCAGGGTGGCTCATTACCACCACAAGAGCAGTGTAGTTGGTTGTGGGTGTGAGCACATTGTCCCATGCTTTGCTCCATTCAGTGTTACAGGAGCTAGGCTGCTGGCAGTCCCTTGAAAGAACAAGGGCAGTGATGGAAAGCTAAGGGTTGGTTATGGCAAGAAAAGCATGACAGGCAGGACAGCAGTCCTAGCACCGACTCCATGAGTTTGGGAAAGGTTCAGTGAGCCTGTCTGGTGCATGCAGTGGGTTACTTTTGCTCTCCCATGGTTTGTGAACTCATCTAGGGGCCAAGAAGCCATCTCTTCCCTTCCTGCCCCGCCTCTAAGAGCACGCAGGTAGAGATACAATGTGCATTTTCTGAATCATTATGGTTATCCTAAAAATGTAACAATATTATGAATAATATAAGGATCAATATTACTAAAATTCATTCAAATGTTGTGGCTTGTGTTTTGACATGGGAATTCCATCTATGGGGCAGAGACTGAGTCAGACAGAAAAGGACAGAAGCATTAAGAAGGGGATTATAAATAAACTTATTTGCCTTATTCTCTTCCCCAGTCCTCCTCAAGGCTGTCAAACACAGGATCACAGTCAAAAAAGCCTTCGGGCCAACGTCTCCTTGTCTGGCCAATTCTGAGGAGATGTCTCTTGGAGGCACTTCCTTCCTTTGCAATCTGTTTTGTGCTTCTCTTCAAAGTACATTGAACAGAGACTTCACCATCTTGACTGTCTATTGGGGGGCAGTTGGAGGCTGTCTCATGAGAACCAGCAGCATAAAATGCCGAGATGAGAGAGCAGCGCATTACTAAAAATGAAAGCATGGTTCATCTAGAGACCTACATTTCCACACAAAGCTTTCTGGCCCTCTTTCAATCTTTCCTTACTTCAACCAATAGTAAAATTATGTATGTGCAACCTTGTCTTCTTACTCCCCTTCTAGGTTTCGCAGGTGAGGTGCAGCTTGCTGGATCATCTCTTTGCAGAGTTTGCCAAACTTCTTTGGCTGTAAGTCAGTCCTTCTAAAAAACATAGTCCTTCTAAAAGCACTATCTTCTGACTTGAAACAGAAAAAGCAGTAGGCACACAGAGTCTTGCAGAGAAGTTAAGGCTGTCACAAGCAATGTCAGCTGGGCTGCTAAATGACATGCACATATTAGTGCAGTGGTATGGCTATTATTTTTTCAGCTGCTGAAGCAAAACATGTGACTGTCTCATCCCAGGCCTAATGGTTTGAAAAATTATTCCCAGTGAGGATTGTGTTTGCCCTTCATTAACTTGGTTGGGTGAAGTAGATTTGTTTCATGGGTCATCAGAAGCTTGAACATTGGAGTTTACACATACACTTCAGTTTCTGTGTGCTCAGATGTAAAACAATGGTGAAAGAGGAAATACTTTTGATGACCCAGTTTCCCTGGAGCTGAGAACAGATAGATGTATTTTCTATAGCATGCAGTATTGCTGTAAAGTGGTGAAATGCTAAACTGCTGGTGTCTGCTGATTTGCCTCCTGACTTGGATAAGAATGACAAATTTGTGATAGGGATTAGTCTTCATGTGTAGCCTGCAATGACAAATCCTATAGGCAGGGATGGTTTTGCTCTGCTGACTGTGGAGATGAGGAAAAATAGCATCAATAGCTAAGGACAGACTTATAAATATAAGTGTGTATGCAAAATAATGTTTCCCACAAGAACAGAGAGGATTTTGGTGCCTAGTTGTGCAATTCTCAGTAGCCATCACTAGCCATGTTGACCACCTCCTCAGAGCTTGGGCCTTGTGCATTAGATGGTGTTTCACTGAGCTCTATTACCACTCTTGCACTTACCTTTAATTTTTTTTTTTCTCAGTAGAGATTTGAAGTAATATTGTCCTAAGAGACCTGGAGTTCATGCAACTCCAGTGAATTTTCATTCCTGAAGATATTTTCCTTAGCAGTGCTGTCTGTTTTCCTGGGTTTTTGTTAACACCCTGCATTGTTTACAGAGTCAGTTTAGATACTTTTTCATTTCTTACCAAGGTTGAAACAAATAAAATACAAATCCTTTATCAGCACTAAAAGATACAAAGGCTTGAAGCTTGTATAGCATTTCTGCTATCCACTCCAACTCCTCAAAGCAATTAATATATAACTTAGTAGGAATTCATTAAGGTAGTTCTTCAGAAGTCTAAGACATTTTATCAGGTTATATAAATGTAAAGCTGCTTCCATTGATCACAGTGGACCTGAACCATTTCACAGCAGGGTGTGAACCTTGGGAAGTCTGTGGAAATAGTGCCTAGAAGTAGCTCTGTCTATGTAATTAGCAAATTAATCTGGTGTGCCTACCACTTAGTAGTGCTTGCTAGTACCTTTTGTGAAATAAGCTCTATACCAACTCAAGGTGTTTGTGGCTAGATTTCTTTGCTCATAAAACTTGTCACTTGAAATTCTTGTGGGGCATGAATTAATTCTTTAAAAAATGGGCAGCATTCGAATATGGGTGCTATATAGCTAATCTGGACTCTTGTAACTAGGCTGTGGTCTTTCTGTCTTGAACTCATCCAGATCTTCCTGGAAAGCCTCTGGGAATGAAAATTTGCTGAGGTGATCCATAGCAAGGATACAGGAAATCTCTTCTGTGGCTTTGAGCCATGGAACATCCCAAAGTTGGTACTTCCCCAGCAAGGCAGCAGAGGTGTTACCAGCTGTGTCTTGGGACAATGCTGCCTTTGCTGGAGGTTCACTGATGCAGCACCTATAAAGGCAGGTTGGAAACACTGCCTGTTCTTGTGGGTAAATGCCCTCTTCTATAAATGCCCTCTTCCATGTCCCATTATGAAAAGTATTTCTCAGAGCTGCCTTTGATGAATCCTGCTCTTTGGGGGTGTTGTTTTCCTGTCTCAACTGTGCTGACCACATTGTTTCCTCAAGGGTAAGCGGGTAGGTAAAGAGTGTGTTGCAAGACTTCTTTTCTAGCTATTAGTTTTGACCTATTTTGTTTATTGGTATCTGGACTGTTTGTCCAGATGTGAGTAAAATAAAAAATACCCCAAAATATATGCTTTCCAATTTTAGACAGCTGTTTTGAGCCCTCAGAATGGTATCCAGTTGCCTGAGAGGAAGTATCACTTATTTCTGCAGTAAACAGAACTAGTGGTCTCTTGTGCTTGACAGAGGGTTATAATGTAAATATATAAATGTTCTTGCTTGAATGAACTGATTTATTACTGTGCTCTCTTTTAGGATAGTGAGTGTCCCCAGAGAGGTTAAGGTGTTGGTGATGCGCTTGCCTGAAGTGCTGAGGTGGAGGCTCACTCGCTCTGTGCTCTAGCTGCCTATGTGGGGTTTGCAGACTGCACAGGGTACATCTGCTCTGGTACACCTACTCATCTTGGTATATCTAAACTCATACTCTGGTCATCCACTGGGACAAGCTTTCTCCTCCCAGCTGTCCAGAGCATGAGTCCTACCAAGAGTCCTACACTTGCCTTGGTGTAATTTGTACCAGGCAGGCACATGCCAGAGCACTACATAAAGGATGATAATTAGGTGGCATGCATTCATCTGAGCACATTTCCCACTCCTTAGAGAGCACTTTGCATCTTGGTGGGCACTGGCAGCTTTGGACAAAAGATTTCAGGCCCGTTTCTATTCTTTGGCCCAGAGCAGGGGTGAGAATATCATCCGCTCTCTGGGTGAGACTGGTCTGAATGGTACAGCCAGTAACCACATGTTACTTTAGAAGATCAGCATGCCGTTTAAGAATGACAGGTCTGCTTTTGTAGTGATAATGAATGTGTTTTGAAGCCATCAACACAGCTAGGACTCATTTATTTTGTCTTTTTTTGTCAACTGAGTTTAATTGTTTCACAACCAGAGCTCTTTGAGAAAACAAATTCTGCATCTCCCAGTACCTGCATTCCTAGTGTTTATTCTATTAACTACAGGGATTGTGGATTCTGGTTAAAATAATTTGCTTCTGGAAATTGAGAAGTTGACCCTACTTGTTCTGCACAGAAAGATGCCAATTAGTTCTCTACTCAAGTAAAAATTCAACAAAGACTTCAATGTTCCTGTGCCTGTTGCTTTACAAGATTGTTTATCAGTTTACAGAGAGGCCACTCTGCCTTTTCAAAGTGCTGCTGGAGGGCTGCCAGCAATAGTAACAGAAACTGTGCTCATTGTTTAAGTGCCACTGGATGCAGGAATGGCAGACTGATGCCTGCTTTCCTTTAATTTTGTGATGATCTAATTGCAAGAGATATATAATTCCCTGTTATGTCAGGGAAGTTGTTTCTCCAGCATCTGGTACTTCTCTGATTATCTACAAATGGTATCTGAAAATTAATAGGAAATTCAGCTATTATGTAAGAAGTACTGCAGAGAACTGCTGCCTGCACTAAGCCTGAGAAGACTTCAGAGACAGTAAGAACTGGCTGTGTCAATGAACATATAATTTTCTTTTTTTTCCTCTTTTTTTTTTTTTTAACATCCTAGTAAATTACAGGCTTTGGTTATGGTTTGTAGAAATGTGTTCTACAAATGTTGTAGCATCTGTATGCTGCTGTTTTTACTGCAGCCATTGTAGAGGTCATTAATCTGATCCCACATCATAAAAATTTCTCCACCCTCTTCATGAGTTTCTTTGTTATCCTAACACTTTCCAATACCTTGACGCCTGACTCTGCTACGTTCCCATATAATTACCTGGGGTAGAACAACAGTTTTTTTATCTTCAATGCACTTGGCTCCTGCAGTGGTGCTCCTGAGCACCATGCTCACCCCATCTCTGTAACAGACTGCACATCCAGCTCTGACGGGCTGGAACTGGTGGCCAGGGAGACATCTGGGCGACAGACCCTCCTCTCTCATCCCCATCAGCTGCTTACCAGAATGAGCTCATGACATGAGCCTGAAGAGGCTCATGCAGCTGCTCCCATGTCTGATACTTGGTTTTCACCCCTGTAATCACTGTCAAACAACTCTGTGCAAGGGTTGTTGCCATCCAGTGCTGTGCAAGGGGAATGGTTTGGTTAAGCAAACCCCTGCTAAACAAGGTGAGGGGAGCTGGCAGGTTTGTCTGGGCTGTGGGGCAGGTCTATAGTGGGCAGTAACAAGAATGGTCCAGCTGTTGCAAAGCTTAAAGTGAGCGATGCTGGGAAATCAGTGGGGTTTGGAAAGAATAATTTTTGGGAACTTATCTGAGCATGAGTCCCAAAAAGTGTCCCGGAAGGAAGACCACATGGGAGCATGTCAAGGGCATGGTCAGTACTTAGTACGTTTAAAGAGTTTAGTCTGAAGTGATGATCTCCACCAAAAACAGGTAAATTTCACCAGTTTTTCATAACTGGCAAGAGAACAGTGCTTCAGGTTTGCTGCCCAATGGGCAAACATTCTCCCAAGGGTACATGTGTCCTAGGTAACCCAAAATACTATTGTATTCCATATCTGTCTGTGTCCAAAAAATCACTGCTGTCTGTTTATGACCCAGCAGCACAGCCAGAACAGCAACTACGGGACAGTCACGGGGCACAAATCCCTTTCAAAGGTTCGGGTCTGACACTGGTTTCCCTTTGTCTCCCCATTTTCAGTTGGCAGTGGGGGCTGCTATCTTGGAAGGGGCGGTACCCTGCCAATTTGGGCGTCTCTGTTCCTGTGGAGTTTGTGAGATTTAGCATTTTTGTATTTAGTTATTACTCGCTGCTATTTTTTGCCTGTTGCTGTTTCACTTGTTAGTAACTCATCTTTTCCACTTGTATCAGTAGATACAAGTATTAGTATTAGTTCTTTGTTGATGGAAATAGATTGATTGGAACTAAGGGGAGGTAACTTATTTTAGAGTGTCCACTTCTTTAAATTGTCTTAAACCAAGAAAATGTGGCAGGCAGGATGAAGGGGATCTGGTTACCTGTGGGAAAAGGACCTGACATCTTAAGCCAGGTAGCATTTTTAAGGAGGGACGTGGTTCTTGTCTCTGGGGTACATTCTGACTTATGTTGATGATACTTTCCTCCATTTTTCCAGGACAGCAGCTTCTGTGGGCCCATAGCTCAGGGAATTCCCAGTGTGGCTTTATCTGTTGATTGACTCTCAGACAGGGCTGGCCTGTGCCACCCCAGCCTTCATAGTTTACTTTCCCAGCCATATTGTCTAAGCCTCAGCTGATCAACACCATTTTCTAAGAATACCAATAACCTCACATTTTTCAGGCAGCGAGCCATGACAAGGTTGAGGCACACTAAGCCAGCAGCACAATCCCTTTCTGGTGCCATGATATTTAGTAACACTGACAGCTTTAAGAGTCTTCATTTTCCATAACTGTAAGCTGAAAGAGAAATTCATGGCACTTAATATTTGCAAAACGCAGATGCCAGGTTTCTTGAAAACTCGTCTAACCACACTGGGATTTGTGTTAGGAAGTCAGTATTTCAGCCACAGACCCTTAACACAACTGACTGTGACAAAAAGGGTGCTGCTCTCCTGCATGGGGCTGAGAACAGGGAAGGAAGCTTCCTCACAGGAAACAAAGCCCATATTAAGTTTGTGGTCCGAAAGTCTTAGAAATGAACTTATCATCTGTGCCTGTTCCTACCATCTCCACTTTCTCCACACTTCCTGAAATTGGCATAAGTTCTTACTCCCAGCTCTTAGTGTAGTGGAGAAGGAGACATCTTAACAGTGGCTTGAATTGGGCTTCAGCTTGAAGACTAAATGCAATTTTACATGAATTTAAGTCAAGCCAACAGCCCAATTGAACCATATGGAGGTATACGTTCCTTCAGATAAAAGCATTGCTTGCCCTAGGAAATAGTAATTTTTTTTTCCCCCACTCACAAAGACTAGTCAGATGTACTCAAGAGATCTGGCTGACTTTGGGGATACAAGTAGAAGCATGTGGCTGGAAAGGAGATTGGTGTTTTTAACTTTGGCTGTGTGGTTTTAGGTGAACTTCAAGTGAAGCTGTCAGACTGCACTGCAGAAGGCAACAGATATTTGTGGTAGTCTCTGCAAACAAGGAGAAAAAAGAACTATAGCTTCTCTTTTTTCCTTTGCTCCATAAAGTATGTTCCCATGTCTTAAGATATGGCTATGAGAGGATTAAGTTTGCCTGGGTACAGAAGTGTGTGCAAACGTATGCCAAACAGAAGAGACTATTAGACCAGTCCAGTGCAGAAGCTTGTTCCTCTGTGCTCACAGGTTTATGGCTTTAAGATACATTCCTGGGCTTGGGGACCAGGCAATGGCTTTCAAGGATCCTGATACACAAATGGCCTCATCACTTCTGCAGAGGAGCCTGGGGAGCTGTACTCATCCCATGCAGGCAGGTACACTCTTCACTTGTTTGGACTCTAGCCAAGAAGTCTTTTTGTAGGTGGTCACTATAATCTGAACACTAGTAAAATTAGTGGTCAAAGGCAAAAAAGGTAGCACTTTCCAGACCCTTTAAAGCTTTGACAAAGGTACTTTGGCAGAAACAGCCACCTAAGACATTACTGTCTTTGGGTATCCTCCTCATACATCTAACAGCTTCTGCTTCCATAGCTGGGAAACGTCTGGCAGGGATTTGGTCACTTCAGGCACCAGTTTGACATCTTAAACCCAACTTAACAGCAGCTCTTTAAGTTAAATTGCTTGATTTGACCTTGAAACAAACTAGCAAGCACTCAGGCTTTGAGAAGCAGGCGAAACAAGTACTGGCCTTGAGGAATGCTGTCATCTTCAGCAACTGCAGGCTGTAGTAACCATCTGTCCCCGCTTCAGGTCCCTCTGTTTCAGAAACTTCACCTTAATGTTCCATAGCTGCTTGTTGATGCTTTGCTCTATATACTGCATCAAAAGTAATGTAGTTGGCTTTGCAAGAGCTGCATGCCCTAAAGTCAGTGAAAATACTTGGATAAAGAGTAAGAGAGCATTTGCTGTTCAAGCCATTAAAATGATACATCATCATCCCTTTGGAAGAATTAGTATGGTCCCAACATTAATTTAGATCCCAATTTTAATGTTTAAAAACTAAGAGGTAACAGAGATCATAGAACTTGATACATTTTATTTACACATAAAAACTGAAAAATTGTGTTGTTTATTTGGATATGAGCAGCACAAAGTTAATAGGTGATGTTAAAAGGAGCAAAATATTACCAATGACTCACATCAACAATCTATTAGACATGAGCTTGTATGAAGCATACATCATTCAAACAACATTGTTTATACTGGATCTGTGTGAGCCTTAGCATATGTTGGGACACTAAAACCAGGTTTCTATAAACAATGTAAAGTTCAAGTCTAGTGGAAAAATACCTTTTCAGTTTATATTTTGTTGGCTATAACACTGAAAACAAAACATATACTGATATTAATTTGAAAAGCTCTGTAGAACTGACTGTATATAGGGTTTTCCCCTCAAATTTGTGCTCATGATAAATGCAAATGTTATTTCAAGTTTCATTTTCATCCAAGCCCATAAAGTAAACATGGAAAAAACCCACAATTACTTTTAGATGCATTTCTTAACCTCCATTTTTCAGCAGTCCTGAAAAAACATTTCCATGCTTTACCAGTAAGAAAGTCTACGCAAGGCCTCTAATGGATGCACTCTCAGAACATACCCAGCCCTCACCCCCGGACACAGCTATCCAAAGAACTCTGCCTGTTCACAGAGTGGGATGTGCAAGCAGTCCCTGGCCAGGGAAGCTCTTGGCAGCCTCAGGTGCCAGCATTTTGGTTGCATGAGAGCAGCGGCGTCTGAGGCGGAGCAGCCACAGGACTCTGCAGGAAGGGAGGGGGCTGGAAATGGCACCAATTGCTCTGGTTCCTGCTGACCCCTGACTTGTCATACTTTTTTTTTTTCTGACCTACTGGCAGTTCTGATGGCTGAAAATGGACACGCAGAAGCTCTGCCCTGACTTCTGCTTGTACTAGTTGGGTAAATACACGCCTGGATACAACACGGCATAATGCTAGGTCAAATTGCTGGCTGCAGTTTGCCATGGCTTCTTCCATAAACCCTTCTCAGCACTTTACTCCCAAATGACCCCAGCTGAAAAGGTAAGAGGCATCTGGGTACCAAAGGGGCCCTTTACCAAGGGAGATATTTTACCCAACAGGAAGACTGGCAGACTTGCTGTTGAGAAAACAGGGAGTCATGCACTGGAATTAATCCTAGCAATTTAACTGGACCTTTTATTTCTCTTTTTCCTTTAGGGCTGTAATTATAATTTCAAGTTTAGGATTTAACTTGTGAACTCTTGGGAGAAAGAAAAGGATATACATTTTGCTGAGAAGCTAAAGTATTTGTATTTCTATTAAAATCATTCTTAATATGCAGAGCCTATCTCAACACTTCTATTCATAGGGGATAACCAACTGCAAAAATATACAGCATCCTATTTATTTACAATATATATGTACATAAAAATGAAATTTCCTACGGTACAACACAACTGCATAGATTTGTCTTCAGAAACATAGGTATGTGTACAATTTGTGAATTCTAGACTTTCCAGCTCTGTACCTTTTATTATCTTTTTTTTTTTCACAGTTTGTTACAGAAATCCTTACATTAGATACAAATAAAACATTCTTTGCTGTACGTTACAGGAAATAAGGATTTTGTGACGCCAAGGGCTCTGGGGATTTGTTTATGAAAGCACTGTGGCGCCAGCTGATAAAGCCATCTCATGGAGCTGCTGATGGAGCTGAGTACATTCTGTGGTGCCTTTCTCCTACAGGCACTGGGGTGGGGCAGTAGGACTGGAGGTGGGACACCACCACATGAAAAGTTTTGTTTTGACCAAGGTGCTCTTTAGCCTTAATGTAAGGTTCAAGCAAAGAAATGTATAAATTTAAAGATAAACTAGACATACCATTAATTGTTACTGTTTAATACTCAATACCAGAGAGCTGTGTTGCGCTTATGCACTGTAAGGCAGATGTACAGACAAAACCCACACACCATCCAACCCACAATTGCATGTGTGACGTATTACAGGTGGAGCACAGGCTTTGGGCTCATATGTGGCTCAGAAGAGCAGCCCTCAGAGTGGATGAGCACCCCCATCCCTGACCTAGCAGGATGACACCAGCTCTTGTGCCCTAGGCTTGCACATGTGCCAGGCACCCCTTGGTCCGTGTCAGCTCTACAAAAGGTCTGTGCTGGTGCACAGATTTGGCATTGGCCCTCTGACCAGGAGCACACATCACCCAGAGAGGTCACTGCCCCGAGATACTGCTCCCACATAACAATTTACTATGTTTTACTACCTAGGCACGTTTGCCATCGGACAGAGAAGGGCAGCTGTATTACAGCTGCTGTAAGCCCATAACTATTTTCTTTGCAATGTGCTGTGGACTAGGAGAGGCAGCAAGGCTGTCTTTTAAGTGTAGGATTAACTCTTACAATCTTATTAGTAATCCCTGCTTCTAATTAGTCCTTCCTTGTCCCTCACCACTTGATTGTTGCTACTACGCAAATAAGAATTTTAAAGTTTTTTGTTGCAGTTATTAGGAGCAATTTTGCATCCAGTCTATGACATTTGCAGTGTTCACAATAGTGATAAACTCTCTATGAAAAGAAAGCATGCTATCACCTACTAAGTAGATATGGTACTCTGGATCCTAATAATTTTACAACAGAGAAACTCCTATAGCATTTCACTGTGCTCTTAAAATCCTAACTAAAATGTGGGACTCGTACAATCGTGGCTACAGGTTCACTATTCCAAATGAACTGAATAACAGCAGTACATTTTACAGATAACCTCATACAAATATTGTCATCCATCACTGATGTTGACAGTTACAGCAGGGTCTATTGCATTCTGTTAAGAATGTATAAACCTGATGAGAAAACAAAAAGCACGTTATTTCACGTTCATTAGCACAGACATCAAAAAACACATGATTTCTTTCCATAAATATCTATAAATATGATGCCAGTAAATCAGCAAAATTCTTGATTTTTTTTTTTTTTTTAATTTTTATTTTATTTTATTTTTTTTTAATTGAGGCCCAGAAACTAAGTCTGTTTAAAGACTTAATATTTTGGGTACCTATTTTTCAGTATATAAGACATGCTTTGGTGGTTCAGTACCTTGGGTAATTTCACTTCTATGCACACTCAGCTCATTCTCCCTATTTATTCAGTAAAACTCCAGTATACAAATAAACTGGGGAAAAGGAGAAGGCAGAGTAGCAAAGAGGAGAGAGAGGAATAGTGATGGAGGAGATTTAGGAAGATGAACAATCACTGACCCAACAGCCCTTCAAGTCGAAGGAAGCTGGGCACCAAAACTCAATGGTTCATATTTCAAACAGCAGACTACAGACTATTTGCGGGGACGGGGGGGAGGAAGGAGGAGGGAGATGTCACATATGTGACCTTGCTGGAATCCTGTGCAGCAGATCAGACCTCTAGCTCATACCTGGATACTTGAAAATCTTTCCCAGGATCTCATCTCTCACAACCCCCCAGTGCACAGCACTGTGCTGCTCATTAATCAGTAGTAGAAGAAAGACAAAGGGGGAGGAAAGAAGGAGAGCCTGGTAGCATCTTAAGGATAACACTGCACAGCATTCTCAGGTCTGAGTTAGGTTTTTAGGATAAGATCCAGAGAGATTATAAGGCACCTCAAAACCTGAAATGCAGCCTCAGCAAGCTGAGTCAGAGAATGGAGTGAGATGCTGGGCTTCTGCTGCAGTGACCACTGGGGGTTGGGTGCCTGCAAAAGGAAAACCACAAATTTACATCCCAAGCTGAGAAGATGCCTAGAATGAGGGGCAGAGAGATAAGAACAAAGCACAGGCTCTTCTCCCCAGAGCTTGCCTAATACCTGGTCTTGTAGGCTATGGTATGGACTTCTCTGTGAATAAGGGCAGGGATCAGTCCCATAAGGGGACAGCACAGAAAGAATTGGCGATCTGCATCATCACAGATAAGGGTCTGAGACCACCCACAGGAAAGTACAAGGGATCTTAGTGTAGGGGTCCCAGGTAGCTCAGCAGTTTGTATGTTAAAGGCTGGGCTAGGGTGTGCTTGGGAGAAAGAATGATGCACCAGAGACCTTGCTGGGAGGTTTCCAGTTTTGTTCTTGCTGCTGGGCTACTCCAAGTATTTTGGAAGCTTGTGGAATCCACTCTGCCTTATTCCTGGATCACAGTGAAGTAGCATCAGAGGCAAGCACCTCACTGCCTATGCTAAGGTACAGATCTGGCAGTCTGGGCTTAGTAGGCTCAGTTTCTGCAGCATGAACAATCTGCATCTCAATGCCCAAATTTCTGGGAAGGCCTCAAACTAACCTCTCTGGATGTTATCTTTAGAAACCAACTTTCAGGGTCCTGAGATGTGTTCCGTGATCTCAACTCTCAGTGACTTCAAACGATGGTAAGGTGTTACATTACAAGGTAACGGCAACTGAGGCAATTCAGTAGCTCACAGAAATCCCAAGATCCCAAATATTCTATCCCTAACCTTAAAAAGAGTAAGTTGCAATGACAGGTTCCTCACAGCTGATGATGGTCTGCTTCCACAGTTAGAAAGAGAGTTGTCAATGAACCAGCCACTGAGAACAAGAGGGTCACTGCATACTGACAGGTATGGCTGGAGCATATCAAGGGCATCACAGCCCTTGGGCATGAAGCGGGGCTCCCTCTAGCCATCAGCTCTTTCAGGAGGAGCCACGTTCATATTCTGAGACAGTCTTTAGCTCACAGGGTGAATGACATAAAGTGAACACGTTTATGCTGCTGGCAGTGCACTAACAGAAGATGCCTGCTCAGGATGGTGAGTGATCACCTGCTTAGCTTTTGAGTCTCTACATGTGGTTCTCTACACCAGCTATAAGGCATTAGGCAAATGCTTATTCTGTGGACAACTGTTGCAAGTTACAGTGTTTCTGCTAGTAGAATAACACTAGCTATGTTGCTTCTAAGTGTTATGTTCTACATAACACTTAGAAGACTAAGTGTTATGCAGAACTAATGAAAAATGTAAATGAAATCTTTTAAATATATAAAGTATTTCTGTTCATTTAAAGAAATGTTGCAGATTTCAATTTCCATTAGAAATCTAGTAGTTTGGCAGAGTGAGTCAAATCCTGCTCCCACTGCTGTCAAAGACCCCACTGACTTCAGTGGGAGGAGGGTAAGACACAAGAGAGGAGCCAGTCCCTACAAGGTATGGAAAAGGCATGAGGTAAGATTAAATGCGTAGGTTTTGATAAAACTGGAGCTTGGTATTTTTTTTCTGAGACCAATGGGGCATTACTAAACAGTTTAATGCTGAAGAAAACGCAGACTTCTTATGGAAATCTCCAAATGTCTGCTTCTCTTCAGACTCAAGTACTCATGGTTTGGGGTCAAGTTCTGGACAACCTCCAGCTCAAGTGTGCCCAAGGAATAGTGGCTGGTGGTGGTGGTTGTCCTTCTCCTGCTCCCTGCTCCACATCACAAAGACACACACAGTCTGTTCCCCACAGCTACAAATGGGCCAAGCCCTGGGTCTGGTTCGCCCCCCAAAACATCAGAGAGAAGCACCGGATTTAGGACCTACGCTTACACAGCACTCAGCTACGCTCTCGTGGTGCTTTTCATGCCTGTATCCAGAATGCTACACTTAACCCAGTGAGGCAAATGGTGCCTGGAACAGCAACAGAACAAACAAACAAACCAACAAACCAGATGCATACAATTAGAGAGCAGAGTTTTGGCTAAAAGAGGGCGGAAGGATGTGAACGGACAACACTCCAGTCGGAATTGATAGCAACAGGTGCTACTGCCCTAAAGGAGCAGAGCTTGTGGCTGGAGGGCTAAGGAAAATAATGGAACAATGCAATTCATGGGTGGAAGAGGGGAAACTAATTGTGATGAATTTCTATAAGTGATGCTCTATATAATCTCATGGACAATTAACACAGACTTTTTGCGGATCAGAGAGTGACATGCCTGCTGGAAGAACGGGACTGTTTTCTGCAAGAAAATACTCCCATGACAGTATTTTCAGTACTGGATAATCATTATTTGGATTTGATTTGAGTAAACTCACAAAAGGTGGAATAAACAGAACGGATGGTTGCGATTTTGGTGTGTAGCAAACAGGGTTATCTTCTTTTGAGAAGAGAGTGAACTTCAGTGGCCTTCGGCACTGCTTCCTGATTGTACCCAGTCATAGATGACCAAGGGAATGCTCACCAGGGAAAACAATATCCCCAGTGCCAAAAAAAGAGAAGCCTGAAACAAAAAAAAAAGGAGAGATTAATGAATAAAAAGAAAAGACAATTAATTCAAATGCGTTAACTTCTCTTAAAGAGATGTACATGGTGATGTATTAAAGTTATCAGCTAAAATGAGCTAGCACTTCTGGTAAAGACAAGACCAACAGATAATTAAACAGATTAGCGTCATTAATAATTACTTGCTGAACACCAAACTAATCTTTTTTCTCCTTTCAATTCACTTCTTAAACACTGATCACCTCTAAAGATGATTAAGTGAGTCTGTTTTTAGGACTGATCAGCTCTGCTCTTTCCAAAGCCTCGCAGAAATCAGTATATTCTTCCCATTGGATATGTGTTCACCTAAGTTCAGCCCTTTCATCAAGGGATCTGTGGAAGCAGCCAAAGTGAAACGTTTTCTACCTGTCCGCTCAGAGAAGAAAGGTCTAACTGTACAATGCTTCCAGTGCATGCCCCATTAGACTGGGAATACACAGAAATGTTGCATCTTTTCAGGTGCAGCACTCTCTGAGGTTCACAGGAAATCTTTCCAAGGTCCATTCCTATTTGCTCATGCATGCCAAACGGCTAACGTAACACTTCAGCTGGATGCTCCGTGTGGAACCACCCTAAGTCTGACTCAGGTCCATTAAAACCATGAGGAATACAGCAAATGGAGCACTTTGCATGCTTTCTGGATCAACACACAGAAGCAGAGAGAGCTTGCTGCACTGAAAGGCTTGGTGAAGTGGGCTGGAGGGCTTCCTGCACCCTGCTGACAGCTGCTGCTGCTCGCCAGCCAGGGAAGTACCTCATCCCCCAGAGAAGGGTTGCCCCAAAACACAAGATGCTGTGCATGGCATGGCCCCTCCACCAGGGGACTCCCAGAGTAAGCAAAGGAGAGGGGCAAGCACAGCTGCCAGCTGACATTACAGAGGGAATGTAATGTAAAGGAGCTCACACATATGTTCAGATTAAGTCTGCTTTGCACCTAGCACATTAAAGAGAATGACAAGATGAAGGTGTTTCATTGATGGGAACAGAATTCATACCCAAATCCTCTGAGTCAACTTTGATCCATCCTGCTGTATAATTTTTAAATACAACGATGAAGGAAGAATGAAGATCAGCATATTGGCAGAAGTGACCCCTGCAAAATTCAAATGAAAGAGTTTTGTTAACTGTCAGCAACAGCTAATTATTGCTTTGCTGATTAGCAACTGTTTTTTTATTAGTAGTAAAAAACCAGGATACTCTACCTACAACTCCAAAAATATCCTTCATGGATGGGATAAAAATGACTAACAGGTTGATGATAACCAAAAGAACCAAAGTAACCCAAACATGACGGCATAAGTCAAATTTTGTTTTTCTGGCCATCTCGAATAATGATGAACGCACCTGTAGGGGGAGAGAGAGAGAGAGAGAGAGAGAGAGAGAGAGGAAGTTTTCTGTCAAGAATAGTCTATGACCCAATTCAAAGCTTTCCATGTTTACTTTAATTGGTTCTTCATGTAACAAGTGCTGCATAGATCCGTCAGAAATTTTGGGTTGCCTGAAGTAATGTTCTTTGAAATACTCCTTAAAATTAATTTGTTATTTCAGAACTGTAGGTACATGTACATGTGCAGTAGCATATTCCTCTCTTTCTAACATGCCTTTTTGAATCCTTCTGCACTTTAAAAGGAACTTCACCTCTGAGCCTGCTCCAGTAAAGTGATGTGACATAAGAGAGGACCTTTGTGGATTCAATTTAAAACAGATTTAAGACCAGAAGTGATTTATTTACTTACTGTATAGAAAACTTCTCCAGAAGTGATTTATTTATTTACTGTATAGAGAACTTCTCCAGAAGTTAGTGGGCATCTGGCATGAGAAAAGACTAATCCAAGCTCAAGCTCTTTTTGTAGCTGCAACACGGTAGTCTCAGCCACCACTGGATTGTGGTTTGAAGAAATGTGCTGTGTACAGCTCTTACCAACTTCCAAACCATGCAGACCTTTTTACTTACAGTGAAAAACAGCACAGGCACGGTGAGAATCACCGCCATGATCACAGCCAAGCGCACGGTCAGGATGAGGATGTCGTCTTTGCTCTGGTATTTGTGAAGCAGATCCGACTGCACATTCTCTATGGGAAAGACAGTAAGGTAAGTGTTCTGGCAAAAAGGCAATTAGTCCACAAAAATCATTGCTTAACAACAGCCTTCTTGAACAACAAGTGATTTATCTGTAAACAAAAGAGTACGGAATGAAACATCCTTGAGTTAATACAGCACTTTGAACAAAATCCCAATGATCCCATTATTCCAGATTAATCCTTCGGAGGCCTGATTTAGGAATGCATCTTAATTCATGACAGCACATGCCTAAGTCTAAGGTAATTTTCACTGTAGAAGAGACAACAGTGAGACATACACGAAAGCTTGCTTGCATATATACATTTATACAAAAATAGGTAAAGTGAAATCAGCTATTTTTAATTGGTTCTGTGGACTTTTTTTGAAGTTCCAAATGATATAAAAATAAACACATGCACTGCAATGGCTGAACTTAATATAAACTGCAAGGTCTTGAGCTAAATTCGTCTAAACAGCAAATAAACTTCCAGCAAAAAGCAGTGCCCCTGTTCTCAACTGAGAACAAAGCCTATCTCGGGTCAGCTCTCAGCAGGACACTCTGACATTTACACTCAAATCCTTCAGCAGCTCCTCTGAGGGCTGCCAGCAGAGCCTGCAGCTCAGCTCCACGCTGGCCAGCAGCCCCAGCAGCCAAGACAAATCACAGGGGGTGCTTAAGAGGGAGGTGCTGGCAATATTTTAATACAACCTCCTGCCAAAATGTTTCCTTGAAGCTGTGATAAATAGTGCAGAGCAGGTCTGCGTGTACTAACCAGCAGGAAAACCAAGTTGCTGGGGGACCTACATGTTTGCTTTGTAATTTTTAAATATCCAGGAGCAATAACCTAAAGGGGTGGCTGTTAAGCATGCCACCAAACACACTTGCTGCCCCTTTTTAGGCCCATGTTTTGTTTCTGCCTGCTAATCTTAGAAAGCTGGTGGTAAAACGTAACAGCTCTTAAAGGGAACTCAGTGGCCACGTTTAATTTACCATCTTTGGCACTTGGGAAAACCTCATGTATTCCTGGAGGCAGAGGGATCTGTCCTGCGGCAAAATGCCTACACTCCCCCCAGGGCGCCCTTCTGGGTAGAGACCACAGGTCAGCACCACCTACGCAGTGCCTGAATCCCCACCAGGAGAAAGAAAATGCTCTCCCACCTCCCTGCAGATCAGGAGTGGGGTTTTCAAGCCGGGCACATGCACAGCTTCTGCAACACAGAGCTTACTCTGCTCCTGCAAGCACAGACTGCAACTTCTGTACCGCTCACGGGCTGCAGCCAGGTAGGAAGTGAAGGGCAAGGCTTACAGTTGAAGGTCTGTTTTCCTTTCAGCTAGATACACCACAGAGCCCAACCACACTGTGACCTTTTAGGGGAAGAAAAACACCTCTTTTCTGTAATTCTGCAATGTAAATATAGTCATCACTGCAACACTTTTGAGAAGACAGCAAACAGACAAGTACTATCGGTGTAATGAAGAAATGGTCACAATAAAAATACTGTTCTTACCCAGGTAAGGGTAGAGAAGAGGGTTAGAACACTGAAAGTGAACATATGAAAGGTAAGGTCTTTTTGCTCTCAAGGGGAAGAATGAAGGAATTTTATGGAGGAATGCTATATTCCCTCAGTGTCTTCTTTGCAGCCTGTCACTGCACTGACACTGCAGAAGCCCCAGCAGAGCTCTCCACAGCTTCCACCTGTGGGCTGTCAGTGCTGGAGGGCAGGGATGCCTAATGTGGGGAGAGGCACACAAGACACCCCAGGGATTCCTCCGCCATTCCCCCTCAGGAGGGCCAGAAGGACGCAGCCCCTACCTCCTCCATGGACTCCAGACCCTCGTCCTTGAGGGATGTGGGAGATTCCCAGAGAGGAGCGCCACAGATCTGCCTCCTCAGATCCCTGGGGCAATCACATCAGAATCTCCTCCCTGCCAAAGCGAAGGGGTCCATGCTGATTTACACCCACTTGCTCCCTGGGGCTGCTAATTTGATGCATCTCTACGAAAATGTGTTAGATGGGAGCAGCTGGATGAGAACGGCTGATGCTGTTGTCACTTGCAGCCTATTTGTGGGTTTATCGGGAAAATTAGAACAGATGACCTCAAGTTACTTCAACACATGTATACTCAAGGCCTCATAATCAGAATGAGAGTTTGAGAAAGCAAATATGAGACAGGTACACCTTTGGAAAAAAAAGCCACATTTCATATTTACTTTTTTTTTTCTCTTGCAATTGGTGGCTCACAAGGGACATTATCATGAATGAGGAGGTTGTAACAAAAATGCCACTTAGAATAGGGTGGTGAAGACTGATGGGTGACTCTGAGGTAAAAGGCAAACATCAGCTTTGTCGCCTGTCTTGTAACCCCTTAACAGTCCATGGAGAAAGACACTACTTTTCAACATTCTCACGACACTGAAATATGGGAGTTCCATGGGCAACATTCAAATTTTATCCTACTTTCCTTAACAATTGTGCCTTTAGGGCATAATTATTGTATCCTTTAGTGATACAAAATAATTTGTTTGTTAACTGAATTGATAAGCATGGAAAGAGACAGGGTGGGAGTCTCAAACAGAGATAATCATTCTTTGATAATCATCCCTTTGCTGAGCTGGGACAACACTCAAAGCTTCCACACCTTCACTGCCAGTTTGTTTAACCAAGACCTAAAGAGGTCAGCTCTAGGGACACAGGGAAAACATTTGGCCTATTGCCTCCATGATGAAAGTGTTACTAAGAAAGTGAAAAAGCTGTAATGGCCAATTTGTTACTCATTTCCTAAGACCTGCTCTTAAATCTGTCTCAACTTTTGCAAACATGCATGCTTCAGCCATTACCAATGCACACATCATTCAGGTAACGACCTTGGAATAAAATAAAATCTTAGTGGGGCCCAGCTAATCCCCAATTCTGTAAAACAAATCTCTCCCTCATATTTTGAAAATGCCTTTTGCAAATAATACTTTCACTTGTGCTTTTCATCCTCAGGGGAAAAGGATGAAAGGATTTATACCTTCAATATGAGAACTACAAGGAAAATTATTTGGAAAAGTATTTTAATATAAGTGGATGGGACTTTCCAGCTGGGATACAATATTGATTTTACATGTATCCCCTTTCTACTCCGATCAGTAAAGAACCGCATACTTACCGTAGAAAGTCAAATAGCCAAATATGGCAGTCATAAAGTACATCAGAAACATGGCAAAAAATGAGATATTTGAAACCAACTGCATTTTTTTCTGTGAACGGCTGGAGAAAGAACAAGAAAAGAACACATAAGAATGGTCGGGCTGGATTTTTCCATAGCTGTTTCAAAATGTATTAGGTGTTTGCATAAGCACAGTAATTCTGGGGAGACTCATGAAGGCATTTTCATTTAAAACAGAAACTCACTGACAGCTGCACAAGGAAGAAAAGGACTGGGGAAAAGGACCCTTCTCGGGGCTTAAGTGAAAAAATAGTGGGTGTGACATGTAGGTCTGTGCCATGCCTGTACCTGCTTAAACAGTGAAGCTGTGTGCAGACAGGATGACCCTGAAACACTTGGTAATCAAATTAAAAGGTCAAAATGAAGGAAGCATAAAATTATACAGAGAGAAAAAAAAAACCCAAAATGTTCTGAATGACTGCAGAGAAATATTTGTGTCCCCATGGGTAGAAAATACTGGATTTATGGTGACCTGTAAAATAGGGTAAGTGTAAACATTTAATTTTTAGATATTTATTCTGAAATATTCACACTCCAGTACATAAACTCAGACTTTTAAATCCACACAAAGTTGCCCTAATAGGTCCCTGGGAACCTGCTCAAGTCGCTTTAAATTTAAAGCACCCAGCAAGTGTCTGAGGGCAGTCATGGGTCTGACTGACCCTGACCTCTCCCCTGGGGCTTCCCCGTGGCCCAGTACCCCACTCTAGCTACCAGGGCTGTCAGCAGTGTCACAGCAGAGCTGGTCTCCAGCTCCCCACAGCCCATCCCAGCGGGAGATGTCAGTGAGACAGCAGTGCCAACAAAGGTTGTTGAGTATCAGTAAGGCTGAAAGCACTTTTATTTTCCTGGTACTGCAACAGACTTTCAGTTGCACTAATGCTGTGGAACAAACACTGTTAGTGGAACACAGGCCTCTCCTATGCCAAATATCAACTGGCAGAACTTGGCTCTCCCCAGGCTGCTGTGTATTTCCAGGGAAAACTCCCAAGTATTGCATTATTCTCCACCTCCCTTGCCCAGGGCACAGCATGCCTGGGAGGCCAGATTTCCTAGCTGACAGCCACGCTTGATTAGTGTTACTAAAGGACACCTCTGAGTGGTACAAATGATTCAGAGCACCGCTGTGCTAACACTTTCCATGTAAAATGGTTCAAAACAATAAACTCTTAAAAAAAAAAAAGAAAAAAAAAGAAGGGCTTACTCTTTAAGTTCGCTGTAAATCGGGAGGACTGATGGGTGGCACACAAATGCAAAAGCAATGGTGGGCAAAGCGTACACGGTCTGTTCAGAGAGAATTTCAGAAAATAAGTTAAAAAGTATTTTCCCCAGTGGTCTGAAGAAATGTTCCATGTTCAACTACCTCAGCTCCAAGCTCGCTGGACTCTTGAACCGGACATTAAGAGCCTTTCTGAGAAGGCAGAAGACCTGTCAATTAGCATGTGTTTAACGAAATGTGGAAACCAGCGCGCTTTCAACAGGAGGACAAAGTCTTGCGTTGGTGGCGTAAGCGCAGCACTGGCTGTGCTCACAGAGCACAGAGCTGGATGCCACGCTGCTGCTGGCCTTGCCCCCTGGGATGGGTCTGCCTGCCCAGCTACCGCCAGCGTTACTAGCACAGTGTCACGAGTGAAAGGGATGGATGGTGGGTCACCGCTACGCTACCCTGCCTTGGCATGGAGAGGGGTGCGCACCCATGGTGCTAAGGCTGAAGTCCTGAAGAGGAAGCCCGTATCCAGACTGTAAGAAAAGAGAACAGGAATGCAGAACTTACAAAGAAATGGATATTTCAAGGTACCAGACTGAATCCCTTAATTTCACAGGCCAGCAAAAGGACCAGGAGGGCTGTGGAGGGAGCATGCTTTTTCTTGGGGAAAAAGAAAGACCATTATGTCACCAGAAAGGGCAGGAGGCCTCCAAGTGGGACCTCAGCCCCTTCTCCACTAACAGCCTGGGTGGGTTTCAGTCCTCAGGCAAACTTCAAAAATGGTTTCAGTGCTCAGGCACTTCCATTCTCCTGAGGGAACAGGTATGAGCAGAGGTCACATACCTGAAATTATAGGTAATTATAGGTCCTCCTGTAAGGACAACATGAGTCTATTCTACATGCAGCTGTGCCCTGCCCTCTGAGATCTGCTTGTGCTCATCACAGGCATCCCCTTCCCACACAAGACATCCTGTGGTGCACCCCAGGCCTGACAGATTCAGGAAATGTGCTGGTTGCTCTCCAGAGGTCCTTTCTAGCCCAGGCCTTTGCCACCTGTCCCTCACTCACAGCACAGTACTGTTGTGGTGTCTCCATCTGAAGGGATATTCAGAGGTTGCCTGGACACAGTGCTGGGTGGCCCTGCCTCAGCACAGAGGTTCGACCAGGTGATGTCCAGGTCTCTGCCAACCTCGGATATCCTTCTGTTCTGTGAAACTGTCTGGTCTCTCCCCTCACACACTGAAGTTGCTAAAATGACTGGCAAATTGTTGGCCCTGAGGGCAAGCCTCTGGAGTTCAGCTCCCATGTGCCCAATTCAGATGGACCGATCCTTCTGAGGTGCCTCCATTGGCTCTGAGGCAGATGCTGACACTCACTACAGAAGAAGACTACCCTTCAATGCTTTCTGAAACATACCTATGCCTAAGCTGCCATGGCGCAACAAGTTAACTAATTCTTGGTCCATCATGATGGATCTGGGGTGATGGTTACACCCAACCAAGGAAAAGGGCTTCACTTGGCTTCTTCAACTGAAGCTGGTGGGTTAAATTTTAAAAAATACTTTTTGCACACCTCTGCTATAAATGTGCATTCCCTATGAAAGCGACCAAGGCCCTGAGGACCAGGCCCTGATGGATAAGTTGCTGTTTCACTGGGAACACTGCATCCCAGCACAGCTGACAGGAGCCATCCTCCTGCTCCTACAGTTAGAGACAGCTGCCCTCTCACATTCTCTTAGACCAACTTTTTCTGCAGCTGTGTGGTGATAGAGGGAAACATCCAGCTGAAAGGCAACCAAATTTTTGCTGGATTATCTTTCAAGAATATCCTTTTCACAATCCAGTTCACCGCATGGCTACAGAAACGTGTGCCCTGTTACAAAGAAGTGGTTTGTGTGAAGAAGGACAGAGGTTATGGGCTTTGGATGCAGATGTGGCCTACTCAGCCTCTACTGAGCAACAGCCTAAAGGCACAGTTGCAGCATGGATAGTAAGCAGCAGTGGAAAGGGAAAATCCCCTGAATAGAGCAGTTATTGTCCAGTGGTAGCTTGGGCTCATAGCCTTAACACATCCACTACCAGGGCAGGACAAGACTGCAAGGAGACACGTTCACCACGGCATCTCTGTAAGACTGGGTGAGGACAGCTGTTGTGCATTAACCACTGGATCACAAATGGAACCATGGAGAATCGGGTCCTTTGTGACAGAATAAGAACACGGGGTGTAGATGCATATATTATGTGAATTAAAAGTAAGTATTATAAAAAGAAACATACCTTGGAATTAAAGATAACATACTTTGGCTTACACGTATGTTCTGAGCTATTTGATAGGATAGATGATGTTGCATTTAGCCCTTGTCCATCACAGGGAATTTGAAACTTCTTGTAAATAACCTAGAATAAGAGGAGAAGATAGTTAATTGCTAAAATAATAATGAAAGGTAATCAGAATTAATATATAAGTGGAATTGTGGGCATCCTGGCCTGTATCAGCAATAGTGTGGCCAGCAGGACTAGGGAAGTGATCACTACCCTGTACTCAGCACTGGTGAGGCTTTCCCTCGAGTGCTGTTTCCAGTTCTGGGCGTCTCACCACAAGAAGGACATTGAGGTGCCACAGCATAACCAGAGAAGGGCAGCAGAGCTGGCAAAGGGCCTAGAGTGAGTCATAAGAGGAGCTGCTGAGGAAGCTGGGGATGTTTAGCCTGGAGAAAAAGAGGCTGAGCAGGGACCTTATTACTCCCTACAATTGCTTGATAAGAGGTTGTAGCCAGGCGGAGCTCAGCCTCTTCTTCCAAGTAACAAGTGACAGGACAAGAGGAAATGACCTTAAGTTGCACCAAGGGGCATTCAAACTGGACATTAAGAATTTATTTTTTTTAAATGGCAATGGTTGTGAAGCATTGGAAAGACTGCCCAGGGAACTGGTGGAGTCACTATTCCTAAAAGTGTTCAAAAACACACAAGTGGATGTTTCACTTGAGGACACAGTTTAATGGTGAACAAGGTGCTCGTTTGACAGTTGGACTTTTCCAGTCTCTTCATCGCTGACACCTTAACAATTCTGATTCCAAGTGATTCATCCAACAAAGAAAGCAAGCTGAACTTACCACTACCAGGAAAAATACCATGCAGCTTAATGAAAATCCACTGGTGTAGCCAAGGTATCCTGAAAGAAATTACGAGGAAGTCTCATATAGAATAATTTTATTAGTCTTATCTTGTTTTTTACTGCTTTTTGCTTCTGCATGAAAAGTTCAAATATATTAAACATTTGATATGTATTGTGAACTTCTGGGCAGGACAAAAGCATGTCCTGTTGGTGTGGGAGTCTCCCAAAGTCTTTCTAGTCTCCTAGCTTTCGGGCAAGCCTAAGCCTTTCTCTAACCTGTTGTGACTTCCTCAGGGTCACCTTTACCACAGTTTAACTAACTTTACTTTTAAAAGAGGCTGTGACAATTGAAAAAAACTTGAAAGTGTGCAATTGCAATCTGAATATGACCCAGGTTCCCTGAATCATGTCAGCTGAGTATGGGTTTTCGTCTCAAAATGGAAGCTGTCAAATGGACTTTGGTGCCAAATGGTTTTACCAGCATGGTTTTAAAAAAATACACTGTGTACCTACTGGCATTGCAGCTGGATTCAAACACATCTGAAAATGCAATTCTCTGTACCTATCTTACTTCAAAGTCCAATACTTCCAATTAACCTCACCAGTAAAAATTTTCAAGCAAATAGAAAAGTAACATTTTTTGTAATCTCACCATTTAAGAACTTGTTTTTATGGGCTGCGCATAAAATTTAATTACCTTATGAAATGAAGACCCTCTTAACTATAATTTGTAAAATCAATTTCCACAATTGTATGGATAAAGCTGGTTAATACTGAGCTCAATCACTGTGATAATTTAGGCCTCCTTGTTTCAAAATGCTCAGAACACAGATTATTTCTGGATCAGGGAGGCTGCTTAGATAACAATGAGAGCATGTTTTTCTTATTATAGTCGAATTGTCAGCTTGGCCATAAGTGGCACAATATCTGGGCTCCTCTTTTTGATTCTCGTGATGGCATTTTCATCTTACCTAAGTTCTTCAGGAGACATAAAGGGAGGATTATGCAAAACGTCACTGCGACAACAAGAATCCGCCCATCCACGTACCATTCCCTGTATAAAACATTAAAAAAACCATGAACATCTTCTGGTTTTCCTCACTCAGACATCCTCTTTGCTATACTTACAGAACTATCTTTGGTCTCCTTACCCTACAAATTCCTACAAAAGGAGAGAAAGGATCACATCTTGGCTTTGTAGACTCATTAGGTATCCATGGCACTGCTCTGACTCAGGTAGGGAAGACTTCCAGAGGTAGGGAAGTTTTCCATTACCCTACCATGGAGATCAGTGCGTGAGTCTGAGAGGCAGAACCATCACCTCTGTGACCTGATACAAGCCACCCTGCCACTACAATGAAAGATCACACAATGGGCCACAGAGCACAGTGGGGCTGGGGGGCCACCACGAGTCATTTGCCAAACCACCCAGGCACATGACTGGAGCAGCAAAGCAGCCTCCAGCAGGCTGGCATGCACCAGCTAGCCCAACTCTGCATCTCCTCTACCAGAGTGCTTTGCATTCTAGTGTAAAGAAAGAAAGAAAGAGGAAAGGGGCAGTGCTAGTGATGTTCTGTATGGCCTATTTCCATTGCTTGGTCCAGTATAGTAGGAAAGCCTAAGAATGGAATCTCTATGACCTTCTCCTACACTGCAGCACACCACATAATCCATATTTACTGGTATAAAAAAATGTCACCCCTCTACTAAAGTAGCTGGCAAATGCCAAAGAGACATAAGGGGCAGAAATCTTATTTATACAAACATTCTGCAGTGGTCATATGCTAGTAGCAAAGAATTTCACTCTGTGGACATTGTTTCAGGGGCAAAATAATGTAAGAGGCTGAGAACTCAGGGAAACACATAGTATCTTTAACTTGCATTGTTCCCAGTATTTCAAGTGTTGCCTAACATTGTAAAATATTGGATTCTATTATAAGAGTTTTGTATAATTCTTCATGAAAAGCTGGTGTGCAAAAAGGGCAACTAAAATTTCATTTCCTATCCATCTTCTCCTTCGTAAATTTGTCTGGTCTTTTATTAACCCCTTGAGATATTCCTATGAAAATCTACTTTGACAAACCTAAAGGGTATCCAATACTTCAGAGCTTTTGTAAACATATGCTTAAACTTAACTGTACAATGTTGAATTCTACAGTCTAAGTATCAGAACTAATTCAACTTACGAAAAAGTTTCTTCTTTTCCCATTAGAAACTTTATGGCAGAAGGCAGCTCATTTTTGACTATGAAGAGATAGCTCAACATTGCTGGAGGAAGAAGAAGATAATGTTAGAAAATGGGTAAAATAGTTTCTTGAACAAGTACTGAGAAGGATTCTTAATCTTTTCCCACATCAGTGTCTGATGATAGAAGACCTCAAACTATGACTGACTGCAAATTACTGATCACTCAGTAATGCAGTATTTTTAAAGGGCTGCATGCAAAATGATAGCCACAACTATACTGAGGAGCACGAAGGTTCCTGGATGTCATGGAGAGAAGTAACCTGACCTGTTTCCAGCTGTGAAACTATTGAGCTATTCCTGGGCCTTGTTTTTCAATATTCCTTATTTCCTTTACCTCCAACATTCTGAAGAGATGTAGATCCAAAGACAATCATTTTCCCTGGGGTACCAAAGATCTGCTCACCAAGCTTTTCATACACCATGCAGCCTGCGTGAGAAGAAGAGGAGAAAGGTAACAAACACACTACTGAAAGCTGTTGTGTCAAAGCATTTATTATTCCTTTTCAGCCAAAAGGAATCATTTTCCTATCTATGCAGCCAAACCTGCCATTTGCAAGTAAATAGGGAGCTCTCTTGTAATTTCTAGGGCTGAAAATTATCTAGGTATATTTTCCTGACTTCTAGAAATGTTATTGTTGGCTACCAGTCACTTCTGAAATGGAAGCTCTTAATGAGAGTATTACACACCTTTAACGAGTCTGTCTATACCCCAAGTGACACGCTAAGTTCTGGCATCCTCATCCCAGCATATTAAGTTTTGCACATGCAATGAGAGTAATGTAGAAAGGCTCCTCTCCAGAAGAAACCCAGCACAGCAGGATCCACAAGTCAGCCCTGGCAGCCTGGACACACACTACTGCCATTCTGCAGTTCTGCTTGCCTTGACTGAATGATCAAATGAGGACAGCCACTGGTTTAGAGGATCATTAATGGTTTCTAATGACAAAGCCTCAACTTGTGAATTCTCACTGTTGTATGTTTTTGGTAAAGCAGGCAAAGGTGTAAAAGGTAACTAAAATTTCTTTTCAAATATCTGTCAATATCTTGTGAAACTCTTCTGTTAATTATGAATTGGTTTGTGTTTATGTTAAATGGGGTTTTTTGTTTTTGTTTTTTTACTTGGCTGTGATGTAGGCTGATAAAAAGAGTGGGCACTGTGAAGATGGTGAGATACATAGGAACAGAAAGAGAAATACTGCAGATGTTACACTGGGCAGATGATTTTTAAAATGTATCCCATTATCTGGTCTTCTCTATATTACCTTACAGCTGGCATTTCTGCTTTAAAGTCTGTGTAAAAAGTAAGTTTGAGCTTAAACGTACCAGCAACATAGAAAACAGGACTTAGGTTTTGGGAGTAATGGGACACAAATGTATCTGCACTGAGGAAGCTGTACCTAGTTGAAATAGGCAGTAGCTGACATTGTACATACTATAACAGTAATCATGTGTGTCCAAATTCCATATTTAAATATTACAGTATTCTTATGCACAGATTATTTTTTAAACATGACTTTAGACATTGTTAACAAGGAAAGAGGCTCTTGGACTTCAGAACACAGTGTCATTTGACATAATACTGTAGGCAACTTCTAATTTCTGTTTTCAGATAGTGTATCTGTGTTACAGTTACACTTCTCTCTGTGAAGGAACTGTTCCCTCTTATTTTATTCTAAGAAAACTCCACCACAAAGATTATCAGGAGTTTCACACTAACCACTAAAGACAAACTGTATTTCCAGGTAAGCTTCACCATAAGCAAAGATTCATTATATTTCATTTGAAATTTGATTTGTAATGCAAAAAACTATATGAGCTGTTCCTTCTAGCTCACTGAAGATAACATTTCTGGGCAGCTGAATTCATTCTTTGTCATAAGTATTTCTCTTTACAGTGATGTTGCTCTCCATTGCCATGCCATAATTTCTTCAAATTCTTGTTAATTCTAGGCTTCTGACCCAAAGTGTGTCAGCAAAGTGATAAAAACTCCCCATTTTACACAAAGCACCTGGCCTCATTTGAATGCTTGTTACCTCCTGATTTTTACATTCTACTGAATGGTGTAGCATCTTAAATTACCTGTTTCCTTTGAGCACACCAACAGGAGATGTATTGAATAAATAGACAGCAGCGTGACCGAAACCAAAAGCAGCCTAAAAAAGAATGGAAAATAAAGTTTACCATATGAGATGAGGTCTGACATTGCAATATGTCATGTCAGGTCATGTTCCTATCGACTCTGAGATAAATTTTTATTCTCCTGACAATGCAATAAGCCCTAAAATACATGTGATTCACATCCTGTGTGCAGTTCCACCATGGAGGTAGAAAACTCTGCATGTAGAGGGATACAACCAAATAAGACTTAGCAGAGCTGCAGTTACATCTCCTCATATTGAAAAAAGCAAGAATAAAGATGTTTCATCAGATAGGAATGAAGATTTATCAGAGCACAGACAAGCCAGATATGTCACTCAAAATCCATTCTAAGGCGCTTTATTTTTTCTGGAAGCAGAGTGAAAATTTAAAGCAAAGTCCTTTATTTAAGGACTTCCATACCAGTTGGAAGCATCTTTTCTCAGGATACATTTTATATGCTACCAAAGGGGTGCCCAAATGGCTTTCTTTGTACCTCAGAGTGCCTGAGGAGGAGGAAGATGGGGGCAGTTAAGGCTAGACTGGCTTCCCTTGGAAATAAAGGCTGCAACCAAAGGCTTGTACTTTGTCCAGGTAGAGATTCATGTCCCCTCACTGATGTCAGTCCTGGTCTGACATGATCCATAATTTAACTTCACATAGAAGAATTGCAGGAAGTAATGACCAAACTGTTTGTGTAGGGAACTTGCTGGCACAAATGATAATTAGTCAGTGCCGGGGGCCAAGTGCATAAAAGCACATTTTCTCATTGCTCAATGTCTTTAATCCAAGCACCATGTGTGCCTTCCCCTCCAACACTCTGACACACAAAGACCTGATGATGTTTTCATGATGTGTGCGAAGAGCATTCAGACAATCTGTTGGCAATCCCTCCTTTTATTATGACAACTACCCTCCGGACACCGAGAAAAACAAGGCTAAAATTCAAGAGAAAACAAACTGCTGCCATGGATAGGCAGCAACACATCTTGTTCATAGGAATACATAGAAAGAGCAGAATGAGAAGCCTCCTCCCCCCACTTTTTTTATTAGTTTAGACTGGAAATACTTTCGTGCCAGATAATGACCAACTAGTTTCTTGGGGCCAGAGGAGCAGGGAGAAACATAAAGAGGTGATAGGAGGAACTGTCCTTTCGCCAGCAAAGAATGATGGCTGACAATAACAACACACTCTTTGTATAGCCCTAAGGGTGTTTCTCCTTGAGAAGGTGGAGAAGGAAAGGAAGACTGTATTAGTTGAGGTCACCCTGGTCCATTTTTTATGGATTTGCTAAGCCCTGCTCCTGCCCGTGTTCCCCGCTGAGCCGTTCCGCCCCTGTCTGCCTACAGACACGGCGCTCACCCCAGTGCTCAGCTGCTGGGGCTGACTCACTCCCAGCCCCAAATGGCTACAGCTCCACATGCCAGCATCCAGTCTGTCTTAATATTAAAAGCTTCTGTTTTTCAGGCACTGAGCTCATGGAGCCTTTGCAGTGGTAAAAATAACACTCCCAAGCAGCCAGGTATTTATCTGATCTGTTGTCCTTAGCTCCCCATAGGGTTTCTACAGACACTTGGCATTTTCATTAGCACTGTATGAAAAACTTGTTTGTGCTAGGACTGTGGTATGGACAGGAATATTCGTGCCAGAACCACCCCTTGGAAAGGAATGAAAATGTCCATGCCACTCACTCTGCACAAATTCAAAACAGAAGCAGGAGAGCTTGCACTGCAGTCTCAAAAGCACTCCTCTACTTTTTATTTTGTATGCTTTCAAAGAAGTGCTGGTAGCTACGGAAGTCAACAGCAGATACAAAAGTTACCTTCCCCCAAAAGAATAAACAGTTTAGGCTAGGGAACTGATACTGTGTTGGGGAGAACAAAGTTCTTCTGCAATGCCTTCTGCTGTTTTCTCCCAGATGCCACATTTACCAGGTAAATTGAAACCTGTGCTGTCCCTCCCCTCTGTGAAGTCCTGGGCTTTGGGGCTATAAGACCTGCGAGGACTATGCAGTCACAGGAATTATTTCACTGAGCAGTTCTGAACCCTCAAAAGGTGCAGAAGATGGAAGAGCACAGGGTTTGGTCTCGTACAGCCTCCCTGCAGGTCGGCCAGCCTGCCCTAAAACGCTGCAGGAGTTACACTGCAGCTTCCTGGCCCCTTCCAGACACACCCAGCAGAAGTGGCTGCAGTGTGAGACTTCAGCTGTAGTCTCATACTATTCCTGATCTAACAAGCCCCTCTGCCTCAGTAAGGCGTTTCAGATCACATGCAGTCCTAGGTTAAATGCAGGTTGAAAATGCCTTATGCTTGGCCAGTCCCTATTTCTCTGCAACATGATCCATCACTTTGGTCCTGGCTCTCCAAGATGAAACCACAAGCAACAACAACTGCTCCTGCCATCCCTAGGTAGTCCAACTCATCTCTAGCTTTTCAAACTTTTTCTGTTGTCTTTCTACAGCAAAGTTTTCTCTCCTTTTGCATACTGGAAATGATGCTCTCTTTTGGTTTGGGCAGTAGTTATCAATAACACTGGGATTAAGTTCCTCTGAGTTCCCACCCTCAGTAATTTTGTATAGTATAAAAGTATAACGCCTTGTTATGGCACTGTTCAGCAAATAACATGTGTCATTGCCATGTTTATTTTGCACATCTTTTGCTTAGGATATCGCATCTGAATTGATCCAGATGTTCATGGCAGTACACACTTCACACTGCAGGAGGCCAAAAGTTGTAAGAGTGGAAATCAGGCTGGGTCTGCTTTGTTAGTGCTGAAAATAATCCCTTAATTTTTCTGCATCTGAAGAATTTTCAGCAATGCATGCCAATACTAGATAAAGCAACCTAAAACCTTTCCAGAACTGTGCTACTCAAAAGCAGTGAATTTTAGATCTTTCTCATGTGCAAAAAGCAGTGAAAGTATTGTTAGGACTCTAATCACCTGCAAAGCAGAAATGATCTACCTGCGACAGTGACAGCAGAACTATACACTTATGGGAAAAATGAACTGAATTAGTGTGAAAGAAAAAATCTATCACTAATGGGCTAGGTTTAATGCTGAGATTATGGCATGAGAGCAGAACATTTAAGCAGTTCAACTTTCAAGCCTAACTACGTCAGGATCCTGCATCTCTAGGCTTCAAAGAGGGAAGCTCTACTAGCCTGCTCAGGTAGGTCCTGCTAACTTACTTCCTTTGATCTTAGCTGGCTGTTCTATCTCAAGGCCAAGAGATCTAAAGGCATCATAAAGCTAACAAAAACTATAATCCACTTTTAAATACACACAGTTAACTCTATAGAGAACAATGCTGTCATTTACTGAATGAGACCTTCACATTCATATTTGGCAGTTTTTTGTGCAATGTGTTGGTACAGATCTACACACTCCCTACTCGAGCCACCAACACACCTTGCTAGAAGCTTCTCTGGCGTTCAGGTCACCTGTCTGATCTATGTCACCTAAAAGAAACTGCATTTTTATATCCTTTAGAACAAAGGGTGTAACTCTCATAAAAACTGCTGAAAGAATGAGAAGAGGATGGGATTATAAAAAACTAAAGCAGTAAGGACAAATTGAGGCTGCTCCTTTGCTGAGAGCCTGTTAATCAGCCTGTATCAGGCGACATGCCTGAAAAGATGCAACTTCTTTTTCTCTCCTTACAGTGATGCCTTTTTAGAACTACCTAAAAACAGAGGCCTAAGGCATCAACAGCAGCTATTGCAACCACCAGTTTGTACTCTCAGAGATGGAGCATGGGTGGAATATTACATACAGGTTAAGAGTACTGGGTAAAAAAGCAGCAAAAATAAAATAAACTCTGTCACTTTGCTAACAAAAGATGTAAATTATAGTCCAGCCTAGCTTAGTGACAACACAATAATGAGACCTTCTACACTCTTAAAGTAAGTAGATTAACTCCTTTGATTACTACCTAGATTTTACCCAGCCACAGCAAACTCTAAGCTAGCAGCATGGATCTAGCTATCCTGGCACAAAACTCCAGAGCAGATGGCTATATGTACCACTTTGGCCATCTACTCTGCTTTATACAGGGCTCAAATTATGTATTTCTCAAAATCCTAAGAAATGACAAAAGTTCTATATTTTTAGATTTGACATTCAAGAAATGACATCTCTTTAGAGCAATCTGTAAACTCAATAACTATGTTTCATTGTTCTCAGATATTGTAAATTATTGTATTTCCTCCCTCAATTAACATTTATCATTGAAATCTGCACACAATTCCCAGCTCATTTCGTAACAATCACTTTTCAAAATGAAACGTCTCATACTGAGATCCAGAATAACACTGTCTTAGTCATTCAATGGCGCTGTTCATTTTTAAACTATGAAATTCTCCTTTGTAAAAAAACTCTTTTTTTTTTTTTCCGCTGGAGTTAAGTAGTCTACCTCAGTTCTTTTCTATACTAAAATCTTGGCTATATTTATGTTGGCTTTCAAGGACTCTCATTTAAAAAACTGTGGGAGTGAGATGAAAATATTATATGTAACATACAAAGGAAATAAATATTCTTGGTTTAAAAAAAGTGCTTATTGCACCATGCTTTGAAGAAAGTTCTGGAAATCCCATGACAGAAGTAAGAACTAGGTACTAACTCACTGCAACTATTACTATAGAATATTTTTGATGCCTATGTAGCTTGCAGAGCACAGGAAAAATCCCTGTCTAGGTCTGTAGTAAATAACATGGACTTAATTTTCTCTAGCACTACAAGTAGTGGTTTTTTCTGCAAAAACATATGACTGAAAAAAAGATGTCTGAAACCCGTAACTAATATTTTCAGGCTTGAATGCTGTACTTGATTACACATGGACTATAAATCCCTCCACTTGCTGGCAGTGCATGCATTCTTTAAACACAGTGAAATTCCATGGAGATCAGCTACTCACCACACGAATACTTACAGAAAAAGGAGAATTCCTGTGTTGGCCAAGGCAAAAGCAAGACCCAAAATCCCACTGCCCATAATTGCATTGCTAAGGTTGAAGACAGACATTCCCAGTGAAGTAGTTCCTGGGATCTGGAGAAATAAAGACAGATGTGTCAGCAATAGCTTGGAACAGAGCAGGGAAATGCACCTCTGCTTCAAACCCCATGTTTTGTGATGTATCAGATGTAAGTAACTACTGCTATGAAAAGGATTTAACAAAAATTGTTTGAAAGAGGAGAAAGCATCGCTGAACTGTCACAGCTGCACTGCTTGCTGCTCAATAGGTTTTGTAAACTGACCTAAATGGTACAAGCAACACACAGCTCCTACTGCACTCTCAGTTTTAAACCCCATCTTCCACTACACCTGAGAAACATCCTGGATGTGCAATACATATATGGTAAAGCCATAAGGAACCACCACAACTTCCTGCCCAACACAGGCCAGAGGGATTCCCTTGCCTCAACCCAACCAATATGCTTGGGGGTTTTGTTTTGGGGTTTTATTTAAGTGCTGACCCCAGGCAGTTCCTACTGGAAACTGAATTCAGTTATAGTTGTGTGCGCCCAGCACTTTTGAAGACAACGTTTAAAGGCCTTTCATATACACAACATGCAGTTCCTTTTGACAGACAGCAGAGCAGTGAGAGAGACTTACATATTCATCACATTTCTTCTTCTCGAGGTGGCTGTTTGTGAGACTTCTTCTGCTTTCTCGATCCGAAATAAACTTGCTGAAAGAAGTCAGAGGATTTATTTCCAGCAAGTGCTTAGAAAATATGAACACAAGGTCCTGTGAAGCAAGTACAACAAGAAACCAAACAGACTTCTTCTTCCCCTCCCTATCAACCTCAAGACTCCTTGGCAGCTGCTCAATTACTTCCCGCCTTCCCAGGCTGGAAGGTCCCAGGCACACAGCCCAGCAGGCAGTGGTGATGACCCCTCCACAGAAGAGGAAAGCATAACAGCATCCTGGGCACTGAGTATAGAATCAAGCAGTTACAAGTCCTAAGTGGGGAACTTGGGACTGCAGCCATCACTGGCCAGAGACAACCCCCTGTCCTCTCCATCTTCCAAGGATTATGGGAGAGGCTCATATTCTTTTACATGATTTTTGAGTCGAGATTAGGATTGTGTACTGATACAAGAAACCACAGATTAAGATCTGACCCTATCTGCTGATGATCCAGTTGACTAGAAACTGTAAGTCAAATTGCACTCCAAATTCTGTATTATGCTACTTATAGACTGCACTGCATTGATTCTGCTTGTTGAAATCCTGTACCATTCTAATCACAAATTCTGTGCTACACTAATCATAACACCCTGCTAAAAAATAAACCTTTAATCGTAACTATGAATTACTGCCATCCTCATTCTGCCAAGGATCACTAAAAGATTTCACTGACCCCTCACTGTCAGGTGGCACTGCAAAACCTTATTGCTACTGAAACCTTGAGCTGCCTGTCCTGGTTTAGGTCAAATTTGGGAGAAAACCTCCAAAGGGGTGCCTCTAGAAAGCAAATTCAAGTGGGCCCTCCCCCCAGCTGGTTCAGGAAAAGATTTCCTTGGAGGTAAGTGGAAAAAACTGTTTATTTAACAGCCAAAGCATTCACCAGCACAGAAAATGAACAATATTAAACAATAAAACCTCTTGCCAATCTGAAGACATGACAAACTCAGAAAGTCCTTGTCGTGGGCTGTAGCTCAGCTCACCCAGTCTGTTAACAATCCCTCTGGTACTGGAAATGCCACGGCCCAGGCCCGGCCCCATGGGCCACAGGTGCGAGCTGCCGGTGCTCCTCAGGGTGTTTAGTCCAGAGCAGGTTTAAACAGGTCCAAGAAAGAAAAGAAAAACCACAGTCCAGGGTACTTCTCTGTCTCAGCTAGCTAAAAGCTAACTAAAACCAAAGGAGAGGTCTGTCTTGCCGTCTGTCCATCTGCAAACAACACAGTCCAGGAGAAGGATGCGGGGCAGGAAATGCAGTTTCTGAAAACAAACTGCACACTTCTTCTCTCCCCCCCTTCTCTCTCAGAACCAGTCTTAAAGATGCAAAAGTTATTTCTGGGCTAAACAGACAAACGGGGATACAAGCATCATAAAGTCACCCCAGGACACTGCCACATAGGGTTGGTGTGGCTGGAGCTAAGAGGAAGAAGATGAGACACACATGACACTGCTGGCTGGACAGTCCTGAAGCAGGCAACCTGCTCTGTTGGTACACTGTTCTGGGCTGCTGGATTTTCATGTAAGTGTCTTTCAAAACTCAATGCTGAATTCATCATACTGCAAAATTAAACACTTCAGTGCAGGGAATCATAGAATAAACAGCTTTTCTTTCTCTTTACCCTTTGCTTGTTCTGTGTCCTTGATGTATCCACATTTAGGAACTTACTGTCCCCCAGTGGCAGTGTTGCCATCCTTGAGATTTACAACACTTCTGATTTGGATGTGCTGTTATTTTCTCACGGATCTTCTCTTCAGCAAACATGTTAGTTTGTACAAAGCATTCTTTCAGCTTTTCATCTTTTGAAGGTTTATGCACAATTAAGTCCCTGGCATCTTTGCTAATCCACAGATGGTCCTTAGTCTGCACTGGCTAATGCCTCAGCCATGGTACACGTCACATACCTAACCAGGGGCTGTCACCAAGTGTCAGAGCCCATTTTAGCTGTAGCTACATTAAGCTGGCTCTTCTTAAATTGAAGCAGACAAACAACACTGAACACAAACAGCAGCACTGCTGGTCCTTTCCCACAGTGGGAAACATCTGCTGGCCAGGGATGTATAGTTCAAACTGTGACTCAAAACTTTGCATCATTTCAGTACATCCAGCAGTATTCAGGCTAGTAATAAATCCATGAACTCGTAAATACAAAGTTTGAGAAAACTTCCCTACTGCCCCAGCTGTGGCCTAATTACTAGTGATATGTATGCTAGCACAGCTTCTAAGGCTATGCCAAAATCATGCAGCTATAATGCTGCTGACTTGGCTGCCACAGCTGACACACTGGGCCTAGTGTCTTTAACATTTTGTGTTTATGCCTTAAATCCAGGCACAGATGGCAAAATGTTAGTATTTTAGCTGGGTCTTTTGCAATTTTGACTCCTGCCCATTGGTCTGCTTTGATTTCCTTTATATCAATGAAAAAGAACTATAGGCTTCTCCTGTATTTTTTAAATACTAACTTCAGCAACTAATTTGCTGCAAAATATAGACATGATGTCAGATTCACCAGTTCTAACACAGTTGGAATAGATGGCTGAACTTCCCCCACCATTTTATGAAGGGAAAAGCAATCACTTCTAAGATAGACTGATCTGAAATTAGCTTTCCAAAGCTCACCTTGTAGGTATTTCATCCTTGTGGAATAAAATCTCAACCTGATTCAGAGCATGTGCTTTTTCTCTTTCATGTCTGTTTAAAGCCCATCTCTTGAACACAGGCAGCAGAGTGTGAAAGGCTTGAAAAAGACATCCCGGCTCTCTCTCGAAACACCCTGCAGGCAATTTGTACAGGCAGGAGCACAGAGAAAAGTTTTGTCTCTTTTGGATTTGTAACTGCTGCTGGGAACATCTGCAGACTTTGCCTTCTTCTGTCATTTATGGAGATCATGTGTCATTTTAGATTTTGTCAAGAGTTATGATGGAAGTCACTAGTCTGCTCCCCCCAGTTCTGCTCATCCCCCTGCAGCCAGTTCTCCCTTATGAATTACAAAAATAACAAATTTGTGCACACTATTATTATTGCCTTCTGGCATTAAATTTCCACGAAAATTATTGTTAAAAAACAAATACAGGATAAAGACAACACTTGAGTAACATTGCTTGAATATAAAAGTGACCACGGGACTTTCCATTTGAATACTTCTGACAGAATAAACAGCTTCTGCAAAGCTGGTATCTTCCACAGCCAGCAAACATGTTATTTCCTCCTGGATGCTACTTTGAGAGAACTAGTCTGATTTGATAAATTGATCCAAAGTACTTTCTTTTGAGTTAGTTCTAGAGTAAAAATGGAGTTGGCTTGTTGCCCAGCTGGGCTTCTCATCCACCGCACGTTCCCCACATCACACTGCACTTTTCTCCTTTTTTCTGTGATGTGTACAGGAGGGCAGAGTCAGACATGGGAATGAGGGTACTGGAACCCCAGACCATGAGGTACACAGCACTGAGCCCAGCTTTCTTATGGGGGACTTCCCAGCCCCTGGCTCCCAGCCCCAGGACGGCTGGCCCAGACAGCCCAGCAGCGATGCAGTACAGGGGGTTGTGGGCTCTGCCTGTGCTGCATTTGCTGCTGCAGGCAACCTAACCTGCAAGTCCAGAGCAGAGGTCTCCCTTGGGACAACGCCTGGTGCGGCCATACTATACACCAGACAAGTTTTCCACAAATGAAAAATATTACTGATCTTAAATGAAATAAAATGGAAAAAAAAAAAGTAGGGTGGAAGGTAATCCAATGAATTCAGCAGAAACAAATTTTATCAAGTTATTGCTTTTTATGAACTTTGTTTTTTATTTCAGGGTGTTTTTTTCTCTTAGAGCATATGAAAGGAAACATATGAAAGGAAACATAACAAATTCCGGCTGGAGTACTGGAATTTCTAGTTAAACTGTGCTATGCATCTGCTCTGCTCAATAGACATGCTTAGAAAACAAGCCATTCATTGTCACAGAATGTTGTATTTTTGACCTTTACGAAAATGACACAAATCAAGTGAAATGCCTGTTTACGCTGCCTCTCCCAGCCCTCCCAAGGATCAGAGGCCAACTGTGAGAGGTGCTGTGGCAATGCACTGTAGGACTGTCTGTGCCATCAAAGCCTTGAGACTCCCTGCCAAACATGAAATCCATTTGCATTGTTTGTTGTCTTCATTTCATATGCTTTACCCATCACTGAAAGACATAACCTGTTCTTACATATTTCTGCTTTCCTGTTGTGTTTCCTGTATTATAGCTGAGTATGAACAGACTATATAAAACTTTTCAGATACATTAGTGAAATATCCTGGCCAAGATATAATGAGCTCATCCTTGTGATGCATGAAGCCTCACAGCTGGCCTGGAAAGAATATCTTAATCTAATTATTTTCCTGGTTTGATTTAGTGCAAAGTAGAAACTTAGCCTTATTGATAAAGTGGTTTGAAAAGGATGACGTTTAACTATGGTTTCCAAATTTAATTTATTTAAGGACTTCAATGAGAAATGTTTGATTTAGGTGATATCCCCAAGCTAACCACTTTGGCTAAGCAGAGTTAGCCAAAAACCATTTAGCCATCTCAGATACGTTTAAACATAATTAAATTAAAATGGTATTTTACAATGCCTTAAACATTTGTTAGGGAAAGCGAGTTTTGCCAAGATGACAGAACTTTATCCTTAGGCAGCTTCTTAAACTACATGCTAACTTGAGCAGTGGCAAAGATTTGCAGGGCAGGCATGAACAAGAAACACAGAGGAAAGCTTGATCTGACTTACACTATGAAACTTGGACCAGATCTTAGCCTACCTACTAATAACCTTGTTAACTAAACAAGGGGTGCTGATAACTTACTAGCAGCTGTAAACCAAGACAGGCATTCAGACATCACCTTCTTGGGAGCATTGTCATAGTCATAGTCAAGGAGTAAGTTATCTAAATACTGATTTACAATTATGTGCAGAGTTGGCAAGGTTTATAGCCAGGAGACATAGTTAAAAGTCACAAAATCCATGTCTGGGTTTCATGCAAATCTCTGAACTGACATTTTTAGAAGACATTCCCATTCAACATCTGCATACAAAGAAAAAGCCTTCTTAGTACAGCCTCTTCAAATCAACATCCCCTGCCTACATATATTTAGGCCCAGAAAAGGCTGGAAAGCCAAAGAAACATACAGGATTCTTCTATAAGATCAATAAATATTTAGAGTTTACAGACAGCTTTGGAATCAGCTTTTGCCTGGTGTACCATCTCCAAAAGACCCTTAGAAAGTGGCTTTACATCGAGCTTGAAAAACTACGTCCTGAGAGAAAAAAAAAATTAAATTAAATACAGAGTGCAAAATCAAACACGTTGAAACAACAAAAAAGTAAGTTGGTTGAAAATTACAGATCTAATCTAAAGCTCAAGTGAAATCAACAGAAAAAGTCCCACTGATTTTGATGGACTTGGGCATTTCACAAGGCCTCACATCACATGCCAGGCAGCACAAAATGTGTTGCTCCCTATGCCTGTTAGCCTCTTACTCCATGGAAAAAAAGGTGTTTGCCAAAATAGCTATAGGAAGGGACTAACCACATCCTTTCAGGATGCACGCATATGCCTGCAGAGCAGGATATGCCTGCCTGCTCGTCACACAGGATGGCATGGAGGTGCTCGCACAGGGCAGCAGCTGTGGGTGGCTCAGGGACAGCCTCAGCCCCAGGGCATGCTGGCAGGGCTGCACTGGTGCCCACGTGCTGCTGCACTAGTGCCAGCTGCAGTCGGTGTGAGCTGCCTTGAAAGTCTTGGTTTGGACATGGAGGGGGTACATGAACAAACTGAGATATACAGGGCAAAATAGTCATGAGTGGGATGTTCCATGAGTACCTGGCCAGAGGACTAAGAGGACCATAACAGGATATATCCTATAGCCAAATGATCGATTCTCCTGCAGAGGAAGCAAGTTCTCCAGAAAGGAATAGAAAATTGTGAAATATGTTAACCTGCCCTAAGAGCCAGAACAGTAATCAGAAAATCTGCCTCTGAGTTTCTGACCCTCTTTCCTCACTCCACTTTTCTTCTTCCTTTTGCAGGCAGTCTGGATCCAGCCCAGATCTTGCCACACTTACTATGCCCTAACTCCACAGAGCACACACATTGTGACCACAGAGGTCCAGGCATATACAGCACGCTCCTTCCCCACCCTCCAAAAACATTCACTGACAATGAAGCGCCATCAGGGTTTTTCCCCATAACAGTTACTGATGGCATCAGCCAAAGTGCTGGGGAGGCACAGCCAGCCTGGTATAGCCACTCCTTGTCTCAAGGATATAAATCCTCAACAGCCTCCAGCATTTACCACTGTCAGCCCCTAAGATCCTCTCCTTACAACATGAACCAGCAGGAAAGCAAGCAGGTTCATACTGGAACTGTTTAGTTTTGGCAAACTTGGAGGGTTTTTTTTCTTTCTCTTGCCTTATTTTTTTTTTTAACAGAAGCGGTTTGTGTTTCATTTTGGCACTTGCCATCAAAGCAGTTGCATCAGAAAATTCCTGACCAGCTCTAATCTTCATCAGCGCAGCTGCGCTGCGGTCACAGCACCACCCACCCTGCCGGTGAAGGCCCCAGGACTTCCCCGGGGCTGGCGGGGACAGGCTGCCACTCTGCTGCCCCCACCCCCGCCACCAGCCGGGCCCCCTGCTCTGCCCCGGGGCTGGTGGGGACAGGCTGCCACTCTGCTGCCCCCACCCCCGCCACCAGCCGGGCCCCCTGCTCTGCCCCGCGCTACGGCTGGCTGGTTTTGCTACTTGAATGGTGGGGACAATGCTGGGTGCTTATTCCCA
>JAYDZK010000056.1:29307691-29318108 GCA_034509185.1 Euphonia xanthogaster
GCTGCCACTCTGCTGCCCCCGCCCCCGCCACCAGCCGGGCCCCCTGCTCTGCCCCGGGGCTGGCGGGGACAGGCTGCCACTCTGCTGCCCCCACCCCCGCCACCAGCAGGGCCCCCTGCTCTGCCCCGCGCTACGGCTGGCTGGTTTTGCTACTTGAATGGTGGGGACAATGCTGGGTGCTTAGTCCCACACCTGTCACCAAGATCCTTGTCCACCCATGCAGTTGCGAGTCTCACAGCTGACTCTAACCTCACCTGGAAAAAAACAGCTCTGAATTTCGTTTTAACGCTAGAAAGTGAGTTTCTCATGTAGCTGGAGAGGATACTGCCAACAGGAAGAAAAGGCAAGAGAAGATTTTAAAGATCATAAAATAGGTGGTGGCAGAAGGGAAGAAGGATCCCCTGCAGAAGGGATCACAACGATGTGCTGGCACAAGCTTCCATCCCTATGCAGGCACTGACTGGCCCTGTGCTCCACCTTGATTTGCAATATTTGAACAGGAAGTTTGATCAAAACAGAGCTTCCTATTTTACAGCTCACAAAATACAAACAGGGTCTGTCAGCAGGTCTTTGCTGTAAACTGGATGGCTCAGACCTGTTGGAGGCTGGCAGGAAGGGCTGGAGAACTGCTCTCTGGAGAAAAGGCAGCTCTTCAGAAATGACTGTAAGCTTACAGAAAAAGCCAACAGCCTAATAATTGTATTGATAATAATTTTAACTAATAATTTTCACCAATATTGATGTCTTTTTTAACCTTGATCTGAGTTAGGTGTAAGACACTGTTCTACCATCTTCTTGCCACCTCTGCCTCAAGGGAGCAAACCGCTGCCCAGTTTATCTTGTCAAATTGCAAATACAGACTGGCACTACAATTGCTACCAGCCACTCCAGCTGTAACTCCCCAGAAGCTTGCATACATGGAGGTGGCCAGACAAGCTAAAATTGTCACACCAGAGATTAAAAGCCAACTAAGAGACTTCCCCAAAATTATGCCATCATATTGTTATTACTTCTTTGCTGTGTGGAAGCAGACATCTAAAAATTTTGGCTTTTTGCTGCATTATATGTTTATGAATTTTATTAGACTAATTTGAAAGATTCAAAATGATGAATAAATTGCTACTCTGTTTGCTTTATCCGCTATTGCAGGATGTTACATATGAAATGCCCAACAGATGTTACATATGAAATTCAAATTACATCTTCAAATGGAGCATGACTTGGTAATGAATAATTCAAGATATATACTGAAAATTAGAATGCTGTTTTTAAACAGTGTGTTTCTTAGCAGAGGCAACGTCAGTGGAAAAATACTCACCTATTTATCTGGCCGTTTTCCACCTCTGTGAAATCGTTTGAATCATTGCTGATGTTATCATCTTCGGGGACAGTCATATTCTGCAATTCGGTCAGTTCTAATCCAGCTTTGAAAGGCATGCTGGGTGAGGAGCTGTGCCTATCCAAGTGGTTCTTCAAATACTAGTGTTTGGTTGGTATCTCGTGAGTAAACTGCAGCCACAGTGTCAGCAACCTAAATAAAACAAAAGCAAGAAATCCAAGATGTACACCACCAACAGCAGGCAATATCACCAGGAGAAACCAGTGAAACCTGCACAGGAGGGACATCTAAAGCAACCAATTTTGAACTGTTAAATGGACCTCAGGTTATTATCTAAATACATTGCAGAACAGTAGTAACCTTGTATGTCTTAATGAGATCAACCTCACTAACCTTATAAATTTACCCTGTCCTGCAATCTATTGCTGAAGACAGCAATTTTTTTTAAACTTGTGAGCAAACCCAGCCTGTTTGTTTCAGGAAAAAAGATTAACCTCAAATTAAAGAATAAAAACTATTTGCTTGTCCAAGTCCCAATTCAATATCTGGAGTTTGTCTTCTGTATGCTCTCCATTCTTACTTAAAAATATAAAATACATGTCCATGCTGATGCTAAGTGGGATACAAAGAGGGATAGAGTTATCCCGGTACTCTGTTCTACTAATATATGTATTCCAACCTGTTAAGGATTTTTGGGTAAGCACAGGTTCAGTGGATGCTTTGTTCAAATTTTTGGATGGTTAAACTTGTTATGAACAAGGAGAGAAACAGAAAAAACCAAAATGCCTAAGCTCAAGGAGAGAAACAGAAAAAACCAAAATGCCTAAGCTCATGTATCACAGAAAGAAAAAGCAATGTATACCTTGTGTCAAGCAGTTATTATCTAGAGACCAGGTGATCTCTCTTCTGATAGATGTGTTCCATAAAAGCACAGAGAAGAACACCAAAGGCAGATCAGAGAAGTCTGCTACAGTGACATACTTCCTCACCCGCAATGCAAATCAACTGAAAGACCAATATTTTCCAGAGTCCAACTTGGCTGAGCTACAACTCCAGAGTGGTAGCGAGGCAACAGTATGTTACTCACAAACAAGCTCCTGCACCACAACTCTCTCAACTCCCATTTTTGTGAATGAATTTCCTGCAGTATTGCCAAACAACTATTCAGCCTGGGGTACGTGGTGAACCCTCAGACACCAGATTAATTTGGGGATATTTTAAAATTCTCAGGGCTACCTCAAAGCCATCAAACTGCATGCAACCAAAGAGGCACGAGCATCCCCAGGCTCTTGCAGGGCAAGACAGGAGGATGTAGTTCACTTGTTCAGTTATGACATCTGCCTGTTTCAAATTAAGTTTACAGAAGCCAGTACTTCTGTTTTATACCACATCCCTACCACACAGAAGATAGCTTTGCAAATGAGCAGTTTTTTCCCTGTAAATACTTTCTCAGAAACGCCATTTTCAATTCCTCAAGAGCCCACCCTGTCCAAAGTTCAGGTGCCAAGTTTAAAGGCTACCCTCTAGGCTCACAGCAGGATCCCTTCTCTTCAACTGAAGGAGCAGCTAAGCACGTGATTATAGTGGCAAACACTGCCTGGTGAAAGGGTAGAGTTTGGGGTGTGTGAGCTGGGTAGTTTTCAACTCCTCTGCAAAAGAGATTTCCACTACAGATACCAGGAGAAAACTGCTCAGGTATTAAAATGTTGGCACATTAAGATATTAAAAAAAAAATTGATTTAGGCTTCTGATAAATAAATGCAGACTGGGAAGCAGAGGGTGGTTTTAGCATTCTGGAACAGTCTTCCCAGAGGCTGCAGGGATAAAATAGTCTACCTATTTTGGAAGAGAAGCACAATCTTTTTATAAAAGGATAAAGCCACAGGAGACGGTGACTGCTGAGGTGGCAAGACCAAGCCCACTGAATTCTTCAGTTTCTTGTGACCATGAGTTCCTAAAATAAACAATTTCTTAAGAGACCTGACAACCTCTGTACCAGGATCTGGGTCCCCTGGCATTTTAAAGCCTGTGTAAAGCCAGCTGAGATTCAAGCAGAGAAGCTTTTCCTTTGGTACCGTTTTGCATCATGATGCCCAGGAGGATTTTCAGAACTGCCTTGACATTGCCTGTGCTTAATAAATTCCCCATTAAGTGTTTCAAAAGCAGGTGCTGAAATTAGCAGCAGTGTGAGGGAAGCAGCACACTGGAGAGCCGGCTGCACAGCTCATGGACGTGTGGCTCCAGCTTTGCCCTCTGCCCCTCTGCCACTGAACACTACAGCACCAGACTGGCAGGAGCACAGCTTCCTGCTTCATTCCCAAGGAATCTTTGCAGCACAAAAGTGACAAGCTTTGTCTGTTTCAACCAAAGCCCTTCTTCTACAGAAAACTAATTGAATGAAGACTCTTCAAGGGCATGTAGTGATAGGATAAGGGGCAATGGCTTTAAACTGAAAGAGGACACGTTTAAGTTTGGTATTAGGAAGAAATTCTTCACTGTGAGGGTGGTGAGGCACTGGAACAGGTTGCCCTGAGAAGTTGTGGATGCCCCATCTCTGGAGCTGTTGAAGGTCAGGTTGGATAGGGCTTTGTACAGCCTGGCATAGTGGAAGGTGTCCTTGTCCATGGCAGAAGGGAATGAGGTAATCTTGAAGCTCTTTTCCAACCCAAACCCTTCCATGATTCTATAGGACAGAGCAAAATCTTAGAGCAAGCTGAAGCACCAGCAATCATTTCAGCAGATTCCATGTTTCAGACAGATGAGTTGCTCCTCAAGCATCATGACAGTGACTCCAAATATGTGTCAGGCTCTCTCTGGGGTAAGTGATTTACTAAAAAAATGCCATAACAAAAACAAACAAACAGAAAAATCTTGAATGAAATAATGCATAGCACTTCTAAGTATGAGAAAACCTGATCTCAGTGACAAAATATGAGGTGGGTGAGGAGAGAGTGGTGGGGCTGGGAACTGAAGTTTTCATTGCCATGGCATGAACTCATCACAGATCTTTGGCAAAGTAAAACTAACATGTCCTCTGCATCTCCACCTATAAAATTAAGATGATATTAGCGACACTAACACTCAGTTTGTGAAGTGCTTGAAGGTTTAGAGACAAAGGGTGATACATGGAATAAAACACTATGCAAATCACAAAATTTTTGCAATGATAACTTTATCTTAGAGATATACAGGAAAAACCCTTTGTCACTGCTAATTACTCTGGGCACTCTCCACAGTCAATGGAGTACAGGTGGTCACGTGAATTTCATCCCCAAATCACCTACTCTAAACTTCAAGTTCACGCATGTGACAAATCACAGAGCCTAAATAAAATCCAAAATCGCAAAAGGTTAGGGCTCATGTCAACTAGCTAAATTCCCTACAAATCGAGTATCCACTCCAGGCCTGTCACTTGGCCTCTACAGCAGAGCCTGGTGCTGCTGGAGGACAACCCCCTGACTCATGGGAGGGGTCTGCAGTCACACCGAGCTGTTCCCTGCAATTGCAAAAGCTTTGCTCCCAAAAGGAGATTCAACGCTGGGATAGATAAGCAAGTTGCCACCTCGGGTGTATGTGCCACTAGTGCTGTGAGAAAAAAAATCCCAAAATTGCTTCAACTAATAAAAATTCACCATATGTTGATACTGAGCTATAATGGGATCAGCAGGGTAATATTTGTACTTTTACGGCCTTTTCATTCAAGAAACGTCTTAAAAGACATGCAAATAAAAATGCTATGTTGGCAAGAGTTCTTAGGCTGCGCTTTATTCCTAATTCATATTGAAAGACAGTAAATAATCATGTGAATAGTGACTGCAGAAATTCCAATCACCTCAGTCACTGTGCCTACTACTCAGTCCTACTGTGTCCTCAGCCTCAAACCTCTCAAAGGAAAACTTCCAGAGACCCATCATCAAAACTCTCCTTCCAGACACACACTTAGTAAATCATAAAGGACTAATCAGAATTTTCCTCTTGCTTCAAATTTTTCTACTCAGATGGGAAAGCACTCCTTCTTGTAAAAGGCATCACCAGAAGAGAAAATCAGCAAAGAGCTAACGACTCTTCAAAATGAACCTCAAGGATCTGTGTTTGGTAGCTGGCCCAGCTCCTCTGTTTAGTAGAAAAACCATTGCTCTGGCCTAGCAGCTTGGCTTTCTCTTTAAATATCCCATGATATGTCTTGTAAAAGCCATTATAGATAATTTATTCGCTGTGTGCTCCTTGCAGAATATGGGAAAGATTACAACTGGTCACAGCTTCAGGAGGACTATGAGATGACACGAGAAGACAAAATGAGTTTATCATTTTCAAGGACACTGAGAACTTCACAAGCCATTAAAACGTATTCCAAGAACTGTAGTAATTATTTCTGTTGACTTGTGAAACATTAAAAAAAAAAAAAACAACCCTGCAACTCCATTTTCCTGGACTGTCAAAATTCCACAAGAGCAGTAATGGGATCAAAAACTTTATGTTTGAAAAAAAATATGATAATACAATCTATTTCTTCTGGTTCATGCATGAATCCTTTCTAGGCCATACATGGAAGAGGTATAATCTCAGAAAACACTTTGCCAGAAGCTGTGTTTCTAGAAAGAACATCATCTCTCCTGGTAGTAATCACAACGGCTTAATTCACGTGCCGTATTTTCTTCATATCCTGTAAATGACACAGTTCCAAAAGTGTCATCTTAAGGCACATGGCTGCTCAAAAGCTGACCCAGTACATGAGAGGCATTTGGGTAAATTGCCAATCTGGACAACATCTAATCCATCTCTGGGTATGTTTTTTGCAATATGTCCTTTCACTGCGCACTTCCTGAAGTCAAATGGTCTTGGGACTGGTAAATATCCAAAACACACTAAGCACTTTTAACTATGGAAATCACAATAATTTGCTCAAAAGACAAAATGTGACTCAACTTTCTTCTCAAAGAGAGTTTTGCCAAGAAAACCTTGGTTGGTAACAAGTCATCAGAACCCTTCACTTGAGTTTTGCACAAGCTGTCTTTATTCCTGCAAAGCCTGAGATGCGATATGTCTTTCTTTGCTCATACTTTTGAAAGTTCTTTCAAAGAAGAGCAATATGACCAGTAAGACGCCATGGGTATAAATAATGAAACACGGAGACTGAAACTCTGTGCACAGACTATTCACTTGAATGACAGAAAGCAAGAATAGGCTTTATACGTAATAGTATCACACTGGGAGGCAGGGAAGCAACTACCACCTTTTTGTTCTGCATTGGTGACACCTGACATGAGGGACATAAAGCTCCAGACTTACTCTTCATCTACAGAAAGGACAAAATGGAGAGATTAGAGAAGAGCCACAGAGATAACAAAGAGCTTGGAAATTAGACTGACTCACATCCACTGAGCAAACATCTGCAGCGCTTGAAATGTCATTGCCTCCAGCTCCTCAGCTCTGTCCCTCTGCAGCAGGCTGCAGCCACGGGAGCAGTAGAAGGAACCAGGTTCACCCCAGCCCCAGAGGTGTCCCAGCTGGGCCCAGGTGCCACAGAGAACCAACAGGGTGCTGGCACATGCCTGTCCTGCCCATCAGGGCAGTGCCAGGATGAGGGCAGCGTGGTGGCCAGAAGGCCTTGGTGCTGCTGCAGCCATTTGCTTGGTGTCTGCAGGCCACCACCTCTTATCCCCAGGCTCCTCTCTCTCACAGCCCTCACGGCATGCAGGATGGAAACAGTTAGAAGATAAGATAGGGGGCAGGAAAACAAGTGGTAGAAGTCTTGGGAAGGAAGCTCAGAAAAGGGTGCCATAAAACAGAAGTGATGAGAACAAATGTGGATCGTCAGCCTTTCTCTTGTTAGTGCACGACCTTGTGCTGCAACAGGAAAATGTTCCTGCTCTGCCCCATCACTCTCCACACTGCCCTTCCATGCTGCCATGAAGAAGGGAAGACAGTCTCAAATTAAGTTTCAACAGGCTACTCAGCTGATCAAAGGCAGGCAAATAAGAAACCATAAAATCCCAGTCTGATTCACCAAGTGATTCATTACTTTAGGCAAAACACTTAAAGATGAGCCATAAAGGAAAACAGTTTTAAGTACATTTTTGTTTTGAGCCCTTCCCAGTCAAATTAGGAAAGGCATTTGGCAGAGGAATATAGTCACATTTTTTCCTAATTATATTTCTTTGTGAAATCCTCTCGACAGTCTGGGTTTTCAGAAGAGATCCCGCAACGCACCGCCACAAATAAATGCGCTCTTGTCTTCCACAGAAAGTGGAAATGCTGTATGAGTGGGGCTTTATGGGTCACTGCACAAAACACACTATCCAGATGTATTTCTAAGGGTTAAACAGCTGCTCTGAAATTCCCATTTAAATAAACTTTTGCACTACAGAAGGAAGAATCCTTTGTATAAGTTCACATGTAACTCACTTTTCCTCTGCCCCAGTTTACAAGTAATTTCTCTGCCACAGTTTTCTTGACTGTCAGAGATTCAAAGCAATATTTACCTGATAAGCTTGGTCAAATATTATAAGAGCTAACTGCAAAACATGTAAAAGCTGCCATTTTTCCCAAGAGCAGCTGCTCAAACTTCTTGGATTGGATTAAGGGTCACAGCAGTAAGTATCCATCAGAAAGAAAACTGAATTCAGGTTTAAAATATTTAAATATTTCCACAACATCCACTTGTCTTCACAATACAACTTGCAAGTGATGGTTATCATCATGTTAGTTGCTACACAGATTCCAACAGAAATGAGCAAGATGCTGAAAAGAGAGAGAAGAGCACAGGAGAGTCCCATTTCTGCTCGGTCACCACTCTTACGCTGCTAAGAACAAGATCCCAAAACAGCAAACACAGACAAAATGTAGGACAGAGACCCAGGATGAGCAGCCTCCAAGCAGGAAGGCCGAGAGAGCACTGCCTCCCCTTCCATCCTTTAAAAGCTTTGTAAAAAGCAGGATTTGGGCACGAAGGACAATTGATCCTCCACATTTTACAGCAGTCTGCAGAAAGGCTCAAACTCAGGGGATAATCCTCTTCACACGGGAATGTGCAGCTTGGTGCTCACTGCCAACAACCGTCTCCCATCCTCACCCAGCCTGGAGAGCCCAGTTGGTCCAACTACAGCATAAATAGTCTCAAGTGACGAGACTGAGGATGCTGCAGTGTGCTTCAGTGAAGTGCTCTCTCTGTGGTGCCTCTTATAAACAAAAAAACCCGACCTTCCGAGAAGGCAAAGTCAAATAGGAGTCATTCAGTACGACAGTGAAGCAGATCCCATTTTAGTCAGTGAATTTCCACCGAGCCTCAGCAGAAGGCCTCTGCTCACCAGCAATATGGCAGTTCGGAGATTTCACGCAGGTTTTGCAAAGCGGATTTCAGCGCCATTTCGGCAGGGGCTCCTAGCCTGGAAAGGGCAGTTATTGATACCTATATCCTTCAGCAACAGATGGAATTTCCTTTTAGAGGCTTTTTAAACAAAGTTGGTGTTTTGGTAGGAAATGAAGCAAAATTTAGATGGAGGATGCTGTTTCTTTCTCCCCCTGCAGCTGTTTTTATTACTTCTGATCTATGAAGGTTATTCTCAGAATGTCGGGGTTTTTTGCTTTGTTTGGTTTTTTATTCCTGCAATATTTTATCAACTAAAATGTACCTTTTTCTTACACTTTACTTCTAGAACAATGTCTGTTCTATGTTATTTTGCCTTTCAAGCACAAGTAAAAGCCAAACAAACCTGAAGGTGAACGAAGAACAGCACGGGTTCCTATTTATAATTTGGACTAGAGGTTGGCAGAAATACCCCACGGCAGTCTGGGACTCTGAAGAGCCCACGGACATGCGGTGAGTTCAGCCGGTGGCACAAGGAAACTACAGCTTCTCCTTCCATAAAACCAGCTGCCAGATCCAGGGTTTATTTCAGTCCTTCCAATGTCACATAAACAAAGCACGGCTTTACACACCTCATCGTCTCCTCCCTCACAAGGAAACAGACACATCCTAGCTACAGGTTGCATTACGAACTCTGCAAAACAATGGAACAAGCCCCCTGCCACAACAGCGAGCTGGACGTACACACACGTGAGCCAATGCAGCCCCGGGCATTCACTCGGGCCTCTTTTTGTTCTCGCCTTTGCTCACGAAAAGCGACCATCTCAGCTGTTACTATGTATTTACGGGCACCACGCACACGCGTGCGCGCCGTGGGCCCAGCCCGCATTTCCCGAACACCGTAAAACTTACATTGACCCCATGGCAGTGCTGGGTTTAAGGGAAAGGCAGGAACGTTCCCCGGGCATGGCTACACCGCTGCCGCGCACCCTGCGGCAGCTGCGGCACCCGCGACCCGGCCTCATAAGGGGCAAACTCATTTATTATTACATTTTTTGCGCTGCCAGCGGAAGGCCGTAGCCGCAGGCTGCCAGGTTTTTGTTTTATTTCTGCGGGTTTTGTTTGTTTGTGGGTTTTTTCCACAAACTGCTGCCCGCCTCAGCAGTCGGCGAGGGCAGCATCGCCTCCCGCCTCCGGCGCGGCAGCGGGAGATGCCGCATGGCCGCCCCGTCCCCACGTCCCCTCCGCCCCGCCGGGCTCCCCGAGCCCCGCCCGGCTCGCTGCTCGCATTTTTAAGGTTTGCACTGGGCAGCACGAGGGCCGAGCAAACACGTCTTGCAGGGGATGGGGGGAGGGTTGCGCAGACGGCGGGGACAAAGCGCGGGGGGCGGCGGACTCCAGGCTCCGGGCTCCGGCCCGCGCTGCGCGGCCGCGGCGCGGAGACAAAGGGTGCGCGGGGAGCCGCGGCCCCATCCCTCCGACTGCATGAGCTGCTGCTGCCTACCTTCCCCAGGAGCCGCGGAGACCCTCTGAGAAGCGATCCACCTTTGCCGCCGGGATCCGACTGGAGAACCCCGACAAATAATTACAGTGATAAAAATAAAATAAAATTTAATTTAAAAAAAAAAAGGAGAGAAGACGAAGAAGAAGAAAAAGGGGAGAGAAGGGGGGTAAATTAAACTGGCCAAACGAAAACGAGGAGAAAGATGCCTTTCCTCCTCCCGCCGCGGGTGCGTGCATGTGGAGTGGGCGGGCTGGCAGGAGAGCGCCGA
>JAYDZK010000056.1:29318141-29345845 GCA_034509185.1 Euphonia xanthogaster
CGCGCCATCAGGTGCTGCGGGGCGCGGAGACTCCACGGACCGGCTGCTCACACGTGTCCGGGCGAGGGACCCACGGCACCCCCGACACGCCCAGCTCCCCGGCCGCATGGACGTTCAGCACCTTTCCTTTAAAATTTTTTTTTTAAAAAGTAATTTTTTTTTTTAATTTTTTTTTTTTTTTTTTTCCAGCAGACAATAATTTTTCTCACTCCACGGAGAACACCTCCTGGCAGGCAGGCTGGATTTTTGTGACTTGAAATGGCTACGGAAGATCTGGCACTATTGTGTTTCCGATTTCCTGTTCTGTCATGCAAAAGGTATATGCTGAAAATGCTGCCATTCGTCAGCATATACCTTTTGCAGCATATACCTTGCTGGGGCAAGACACCTTCCTCAAAACGAACTCAATGCACAAATTATTTGCTGTAGCTTGTTATTTCCATCCTAATATCTAGAAAGCATTGTATGTGCTTTTTGGCTTGGAAAAAATGTTCAAGAACTAACCTGAAGCACGATGGTATTGCAGCTGTCCTTGGCTCCCCTCCCCTGCAGAACACATGACTTGCATGGGATATCACAAGGCAAAAAAATGAAAGGGTGATGGAGCCTGTGGGTTTGGGTGCTGTTTGCCTCGCTACCCATGGAGGGTAATGGCTTCTGGGAAGCTTTCACGGCAACTCTTTCAGAAGCTTCTTGAGGTGCTTGCTCTGGAATTTCCACTACTGTGTCTCCTAAATGTCAGGCCAAAAAGGCAGATGACACACATGAAGAACTGTGGTTTTCAAATTACTGACTTTGCATATAGAAATTGGATTCCTGTTTTGGTGCTTTCAGCAGTTTTGGTTTTTTTTATCCCCAGTAGGGCAGTTCACAGAATCATAGAACAGTTTGGGTTGGAAGGACCTTTAAAAGTCATCTAGTGCAACCTCCAGCAATAAACAGGGACATCCTCAACTTCATCAAGTTGCTCAGAGCCCCATCCAGCCTGTCTTTGAATGTTTTCAGGGATCCACCATCCCTCTGGGCAACCTCTTTCAGTGTTTCACCACCCTCATTTTCCTTATATCTAATCTAAATTGACCCTCCTTAGTTTAGACCCTTGTCCTATTGCAACAGGCCCTGCTAAAAAGTTTGTCGCTGTCTTTCTTACAGGCCCCCTTTAGGTGCTGAAAGGCCACAATAAGGTCTCCTTGGAGCCTTCTTTTCCCCAGGCTGAAAAACAACTCTTTCAGCCTTTTCTCATAGGAAATACCTACGAGAAAAGGTATGCCTATGGTCATCACCATGACCCCACTGCTCCAACAGCCCCATGTGTTTCCTGTGCTGAGGACCCCAGCGTTCTCTGAATGTGAAGTGCTGTGCAAACAGTAATTTAATTAACACCTATTGCACCCTGCTAGGACAAGAGTGATATCATCCCAGTATTGAGAGAGAAGCCTGAGGAAGAGCTAGCTGAACAAGGACATTAGGGCAAGGGCTGATCTTTCAACCTTACTTGTGTGATTAAATCTCTCACAGCAGAATCATATGCAGTTCCAGAGAAATTTGAGATTGACAGAAGATGTGGGTCTGGATTTCAATCCAGAGGCTTCACTCCCCACCCAGCCCTCATGCCTGAAAGCAGAGAAGAAGGTATTTGCAATTTACTCGGACTCAATTAGACTTATATATGGTAAACTGAAAATCAATCTCTCCCCCAGATTATTGAATAAAAACTTGTATTATATAGTGGATGAGGTCAGGTGGTGTTACTGTAGGGAATAGGGGGAAACTACTTTGTTTCTTTAAAACAAAATATGTATCAGGCTATCAGGTGAATGATCATTGATTTGATGTGTTCTGCTACCTCCTTTCCTTTCATAGTTACAAAGGCAGGCTATTTGATTCTTACCTTGTCATGTGCATTCTTAGAATGGAGGTAATTATTTTTCATAGAATTTCAAAAAAAGTCTTTTTAATATATTTTAACCAGCTCCAAAAAATGATAGTACTTCTCAGGAATGTAAACTATTTTACTTTTCATCTTTAGTAGTTCAAATTTCTCCAATCTCCCTCTCAATATCTCTCTGATTTTTTTTTATCACTGTTGGTTCTGTTTGCCTTGATATGCTGTGAAACTTTGATGCTTGTGGCAAGCATCTTCTAGTTCTAGTTTTATGGTTTCTTGTAAGCTTTTTTTCAACAGGTTTTCATGGCAGTCACTCCTTATTGACCCTATTCACTCCTTCTGTGTCTTTCTCTTTAATCTTTTCACTCATTATCTTGCTCATATTCCTGCTTTAGAGATATACCACAAAGATTCAGGAATTTATTGTAATATCTGTCTTTCTGTTGCCCATATTAAACTGGTATGAGATGGGCATCCATCTCAAATCTCTTCTTGGATGCCTTTCAATGCACTTTTATCTAGTCAAAATGGATCCTCTTTTCTTTCCTCTGAAATAACCCTGAGCCTTTCTCTGTTTGTGGTATCACCATTCTCATCCTGCTTTTGTTCAGACTTGCAACTTCCAAATATTCTTTAGATTATATTTTGCCTGCCTAAAATGAATCAACAGCCATGTTCATTTTCAGAACTACTCTCTGAAGTGCAATGTTCTTCCAGAGTCTGGAAAATTCCCTTCTGTACTGTCCTTCAAAAATTTATGCTTATTGACTAAGTTATACTTACTAATGGAAACTGCTGGTATGCAACAAAAAATATATCTGCATAATAAAAGTGAACTTAAATCAAAAGACACCAAATACTTCTTTGGTTGACTAAATTATTGCACGTGTGAACATTTGGCAATTTTCTTGACGCAGTTTCAGAATGCTGTTTGATTTGGCATGCATTTCATTGAACGTGGGGCTTGTTTGGCTTCTTTGTTGTCTTTTGCTTCCAAATTACAGCAAAGCCTACCAGACATTCCAGACACAATTTTTGCACCTGAAACAAAGCTGATGACAGAGCATCATTAATTTTGTATGATTATCCGTTCAACTATTTTACCTTTAGGCAAATATATGGCTACAGCCCAGGGGAATGGAGTTGCTGGAGTTGGAGGTGGCTGTGCCTGGGGCAAAGGAATTCAGGGCTGATGTGATGAGGCTGACAGGTGGAGCTGGAGGTGCTTACAGAGGTCTCTTCACCTCTATTTTAGTACATCCGTCACTGGCATTCTTGAACTCGTGTGTTAGTGCTTGTGTGAAAGAGAGGAGAATAAAAGAGAACAGATCAGAAGTGCAAAGCCAGCTGAAGGACAAAATCCTGTGTTTTTCAGAGGAGGTGCTTGCTGCCAGAAAGTGACCTTGAACATCTTTAAAGCCTCTGACTGCCATTCAAGAGTAGTGATGAAGCAAATGATGTAAGCAATGGCTATTTTTGCACCTCAGTACTACATCTAAATCAAGCTGAACTAAAATGCACATAGAATTTCGTGCCTCTTTTTTTTTCCCTGCTGTTTTTGGTTTTTTTGGAAAGATGAATTTGTGTCCATTTCCTACAGAGAGCCAAGAAGCTTAGGTTTGATAACTCAGTGTCTTAGCTGTGGGGCTGCTCACAGGAGGGGGCAGTACTGGTCCTCTTAAAGGAAGTAATTAGACAGGGAGATCCCTTTCTCACCAAGGCTTCACAGAGACTGTGTGCTCGAAAAGTCTTGGTGATGTGCTGCAAGGACAAACAAAATACTGATACCTACTTGGGCTGGGTGTGGTTCAAGCCCAAACACACCACGAGGCTTGCTGAAGTGAGTGAAGGCTTTCAAGTTGGAACAGTAAGCTATTTACTTCACAGTTCAAATTTATTCTTGGAAATAAACTAAATGTTTCAACAAATATCTATGGATTCTCTAGTGCTGCTGTGCCAGGATTTGCTAGCAAAGAAAAATATAGGTTTTGGGGATATCAGTCACCATGTTAAAAGCCTTCTGGTGCTAGCAGGGTCCTGACACTGAGTCTGTGACATTAGCAGAGGAGGATATTTTGTCTAGCAGCTGGGCAAGGCAGAACATCATTGACTGAGATGCATAGTGTACGATCTGTACATGACTGGTCTTGCGTGATACTCCAAAAAGAGCTGCCCACACTTGTCACAGATTTTGTGAACACTGATAGCATCAACTGTGTTTAAACATGTGTTCGGCCGCCTCCAACTCTGCATGTTGAGACAATCAGTTTTCCAGGGCTGTGAAATCTTGCATGCATGTCTGTAATGCTGTGACCATGAGATGTTATCACTCATTAGTTTCCTGGCCAAAGTATGGTATACAACTGATGATGAGCAATCCTGGTTTAATAGGAGTTGTCCTCTGGTCTTCCTCTTTAGATTTGGGAATTCACACAATGAACCAGGTAGTTGTGCTTTTTCTCCTTAACTCCTGATCATCTGCTCTAACTCTTTTTTTTTCAGTCAGAACAAGTGTTTTGCTGCAATACAAAGTTTTCAAACTTCTTGCATGAGGCTAAGGAAATAGCAGTGGCTATAATAAAATAGATTTACAATATGATAGATGCCTGCAGTGATAGTAGAAGTTTCATTTAAACACATTTTAAAAGTAGGTGTAACAAGATGCTCTTTTATTTACTCACCTTTAAGGTGTTGGTTCTTGACGTCAGTTTATAGCACTATAGACCAATTTATATGGTCTGAGTAGACCATAAAACTTTGATCTTTCTGAAATGAGTGAATTCAGATTTTGTGGTGACCAGGATGCCGAGTCGTGTTACAGCATAGAGATGAGATCCTCTCTTCTTTTCCCCAGAAAAGAATGGGGTTTTGCCATTCCATTTTGGCAAGGGCTTGCTTAGTATTTTGAGAGATAATACCTGTGATCTCATGTTGTCAGAAATTATCCTGGCAAATTGCAACTCCTAGTCCCAGCATATGCAGCATAGCTATTGAGAATGGGATGTGTCTAGAAACATGAGATAATTGATAACTGTTGTGAATTAAATTATACTAAAAATACTTGTATTGTATTAAATTATACTAAATATAATTTGTTTAATCTAGGACTGGCCTGCTAGTGCAGAGCCCAGTAATTGAATTCTTCTCTTTTAAAGAAGATAGATTAAAAGGTGATAGATAGATAGATAGATAGATATAGATATATGTATATATATGAAAGAAAAAAATGAAAACTTAGTTGAGAATTTAGATGCCAAGTATTATGTATCTAAATCCATAACATTAATTAAAAGCTTTTGAAGTTGATGAGCACACCTCACTGCTGCTCAAATCCACGGGCATTGAGGGAAATCAGTTTCTTTAGAAAGCAAAGTGCTCATTTACCTGACTATGTGAAATTAGGTGCTGACTTGTAAGTATCCAGGTTGTACATACTGATCTTAGTGTAACCCTGCAATAACATGATCTGCTGACCTCATGGTATCATGAAACATCATGAAATGGGAGAATTTGGAAAAAAGGAAAGAATTTTTTTTGGCAATTCCTATGTAATAAGATGACGTAAGATTTTCAGGATGGTGGGAAAATGATGAATTCTTTAAATCACCACAGTAAACAAACAATAAATAAAGCTTTGATTTACACACAAGAAATTCAGACTCAGGGAGTAGAGGACTAGGTTAAAATGAAGTCTGTTAAGAACACCTTGATGGCCAATATTTTTAAAAGAATAAGCCAAAATAAAGCTATTGACATGCCGAGGGCATTTCAGGAAGGGTGGCTGGAATCTGACAGAAGTAGTAAGTTTATTTAAAATCTGATGTTAACACATCTGTAAGACCAGACGGATGCCTCATGTGGTACCCAGGACCCATCTCATACTTCTGGTGATTATATTAGCTTTTGCAGTTCTGTAAAATACAAACAAATTCCATATTCATTAAACAAAAATTAAATCAGAGAAAGCAAAATTTATCCCATCATTTGCAAGGCTTTGGGTATTGCATATTCCATGCAAGTCCTAGATTGTGCTATAGGCCAAGGCCATATATGTGCATGCACTTTCAGTGGTTATTAAGTGTGCATGTCTCTAATGACATGTTTATGCAGGAGTAAAGTTCCATAGAAAAAGCATTGAACTAATAAAATTAAACACACTGGAATTTCAAGTTATCAACATAGCAAGACTTCCTGATCTGCCCAAGACAGGCCTTGCTGGTGTGGCTGCTTCCCCTGAGCCTCCCGTGCAGCAGGGAGCTGGTCAACACCAGTTGTGCCTCACAGACAGGCTACTGAGCTCGAGCTGCAGATGAGGAGAAAAGGCAAATAGCAGACAAAAATGTCAAAGTATGCAGCTCTATTAGCAGTCATGCTTAAACACATTCTGAGGTACCTGTGTGGTAACCTATTTCTCTCTTTGGTTTTGGGCTTCATGTAGCCTGTCATTACAGTAATGAAGTGATTAGATCTGCTCTGTTGCCTAATTACAGGACTAGAAATGGCATGTGTTCCTGCAATCTAGTTAAGTACTCTATATCTGAATCCTCTGATTTCAAGGATAGTGTTTGGGAAATTATCTTTAGAGCACATAATTTTTTTTTTTAAGTGCACTCGATTGAAATGAGGAGTCTATCATATTGTAGAATTATTGATTACATTAAGTACTTTGAACTTACACAGTGTTTTTCATCTTAGCATCTCTTAGTATTTTGCTACAAGGGGCAAGCATTATTAGTCCCATTGCAAATTGAAAACTTGGGGTAAAAAAGGAGAATACATTTTTCATTTAGGATTCCCATCAAAGGCTACAGCAAGACTAGCTAGTTCAAGACTAGATATCCTTTTCTTTGATGTCCTCAAGAGGATGCAAGAGACCTTTTGTTGCATTTCTTTTGGATCTTCCATGCAGGTCCTGGTGTTATAGGTTGTGGGTACAAAATGACACTGTTCAGTCTCCAAATAGATACAGCACCTGCAACTTTTGTTTCCCAGAACAGTTCCCCACTCTTCATACAATTCTATATAGTCATATTAATGACAGAAGCACAGTGTTACAAGAGAGAAGACTTCACATGTCTGCCTTAATTACTGATATTTACCTCTCAGAAGGGCTGCCTTCATACCGGCTCCTGACATCTTTGGAGGCGGACAACTGAACCTGCTCCTTACTAGCATCTGTTTTATTGTCTTCCAGCAGCTATTTGCCCACCTTAAGCCCACTGTGGGCTTAAATCCCTCTCCTGTTGGGGCTTACATCCCATAGTGTCCTGTGTGGGACAGTTGGTGTGACCAGAAGTTGAACATCTGAGTGAAGACTACCTTGTCCTGCAGCCTCTTCCAACAAATGTGTACTAGCAGAAGATGCTGCTCACTTAGCAATGCTTACAACTAAATGTGTACCCTCTTACAGAAACAAGATGATCATTATCAGTGGAACATACACAACACAAGTTTGGCAGAGGCTCTTCACCCTGGAAAAGGGATTCAGTAATTTTTATTCCCACTGCTTTCACTCATCTACAGGTCCCTCCTGTTTCATCATCTGTTTCATATGCTTAGTCAGAAGAGGAAGAGAACAGGTAACAGTAACATTTTTACAAGAGTATGTCAGAGGTAAAGTGCAATAAAATTTCAAGGACTTGTGTTAGAGTCTAAATGTTGGTTTAGAAAAATGTATCCTGAGGAAACTGATAGTAGAAAAAGTTCCTGGAAGATCAGAGTGCAACAAATGGCTGGTAGATCTGGTGTATAAAGCTCTGAGTAACCAGAAGGCAAAAGATATATTACAATATGTAGGATATATAAATTTACATTATTATTTTATAGCTAAAATTTAGAGATATCTAATGTATAATCTATATTATCTGATACTATAATAGCTCTTATAATAAATACATTTAAAAAAAAATCCTGGGTATGGGTTTAGAACTTGTATTTCTTGACTGTAATTTGCTAAGTATACCTAGGTCAAAATGCCCATTTGAAAACACTGTCTTCCTAAAGCCTTGCCTTGGCAGAAAGTCATAGCCTGATCCTGCAAATTTTGTGCATTCAGGTACTGAAGTCACATTGGAAATATTGTTATGGGCTAGTGTACAAAACCCAATGTGTTTTTAATATTACCATCATGGCTTAATGCAGATGTAAAAGGAAGGCATAACTGCATTTTGCAAATGTGTTCTGAAATATTCACGTTCATCACAAATGCTACCTGGTTCAGGTTGTGGATGCTTTTCTAGAAGACTGTAGTCAAAAACTGCTCTTTTCTGAAAGAGTTGTGGTGCCAGTTTTGCAGAGTCCATCACCCCTCTATGCATGGGCTGGGGGGCTGTGAGAAGTGGCCTCCTAGGCAATCTCAGTTAGTGTTAGGGCTGGCCAGAAGCTTCCTGAAAATAATGAAGGCAGGGAGATGCATAAAACAAATGCTGTGCTGAAGCACTTTCTGAAATTTAGTCCATAATGGGGAGTCCAGGATGTAGTGGTGTAAATAATTTCTTGGAAGTTACAAGGGCCCAGGGGGAAGGAGCAGTCCGTGCAGGAGCACGCCTCCCTACTAGGCTGTGGTTGCAGAGCCATCCAATTTCCTTCCAGCAAGGCTGGGGCACACATCCTGGTTAGCAACAACATCATCCCAAGCCTTGAGCTCAGATCTGTTCACAGAAGGGCCACTGCAAAGGCAGAAATGGGCAGGTGGTGCACAGGCAGCTGTGCTTCCCTGAGGCCTGAGCTAGCACTTCTAACTCATGCTGGCCATCTACAACAACGTCTGAGACCTGACTTCCCACTGGAAGAGTTAGAACAAGAGATTTTTGATCCCACCTCTTCTGTCCCCTTGCCAGACTGGGTGCTTGAGAGTCCCCACTGCACTTTTGTTTCCCTTCTCCAGAGCAGGACCCTCCCTGGGCCCCAGGCAGCCTCAGGGGAGCACACCATGGCCGGGGCAGCACAGGGATGCAATCAGTCACTCCCCAGCTTGGGATCAGAGCTTGGGATGAGAGCAGGGGGACAGTGCTGTCAGACCTGGTGAGGGCTGCCTCCTAACATGGGAGAACAGACTGGTGATGGGGTAAGACTCAGGAAGGATGCTCTGTACGCTGACCTGGAGGGAGCTTGGTAGCTCACTGCAGCTCCCTGTAGCAGCAACCACAGCCCTACAGGAGCTACACAGCTCTCTGGGTTACAAAACTGTATTTATTCCTGCACTCCAGGTAAATGGCACTGTTCTGCAATTTTCCTTGGGTTTTGCACTTTTTGTTTTTTGCACTAAAGTCTGTGGCTTAGTGCAAAATCGAGAATTGGGAAAATCTGGATGCCAAGTGGCAGATTTGTGACAGAGAAAAGTAGCCAAGCCCAGCCACAAACTCTCCTCCTCTCTTTTTTGTTGAGACAGGACAAATCCAGTCCCACAACTCCCCACCCAAGCCACCTTAAGCCCCACCCAAATCAGGACCTTAAATGAAAGAGGGGTTGGACTTTGAGGCGTGCCTGCTGCCACAAACAAAACCAGCAGCCTGTGTTACAGGGAACCAGGAAACTAAAAATATGATGTATCAGAACTCGCATAATTCTGTTTGAAAATATTTTGGGTTTATAACCAGGGGAGTGACTGATTGCCAGTTGCTGAGAACCTCACCTTGTGCTCAGTAAATATTCTGCAGGCAGAGAGGCAGTGTCCATAAATGATCAAGAAGCTCTCGAAGCTTACAGCACTATGCAATTATTACAGTCTGAGCATTTTTTAAGCAGAGCAAATATTTGCTTTCAATTTCATGGCTAGCTGTTGCTGGTGACACACGCGGCCTCTATGGGCACAAGCACTCGCTGGCTCATTGTTTACCTTTTGGTTTTCTGTCAGAAGAAGGGTTTGGTGCCAACATGTAGTATTAGAAATATAAAATTATTTGCTCTTCTCTGACGTTCATCTAGTTTGAAATGGTTACTGATGCTTTTAATGTAATTTCTCACGTGGATTAAACAAACATGTGCCACTCACAACAAAACCTTTCTGCTCATGACTCATTAAGTTGTGCTTCCTAACCAGGTAATCAATTGCCTGAAAATGTTGCGACAACAGAGTTGATGACCTGTGTAATGTGAAAACGAGGGTAACACAACCAAGGGCTGCCTTCTTCAGGCTTTTTGCACACAACAGTGCTGCGTTGGGACTTCTAAAAATTGAGGGATTTTTTTCCTTAATATTTTAATCTCATGCTTGGAAAATTTTTTTATTGAAATTTATGTTTTCCCCCCTGCCCTTTTCCTTACCCTGTCTCCCTTTATTTAGGCTAACTTGCACCATAAATTACATTATGTCACATTATATAATGAGAAAGGTGGAGCACCAATGTCATTAATTAGGGGCAGACAAAACTTTCCCTTTTTCAATACCTTCAGTCCATATCTCTTTGCTAATTAAAAAACCACACTTCCAGCTCACCTGCATTGCCCCATATGCTGATCCAGACCTCATCCCAGTATGCCCTATGGACACAGGGACAGCAAACACACTCCATACCTTCCCTAATTTTTGTGATAATATGCAAAATACAGGTGGTCTGTCTGAGGCTGTTTGAGTATGGATACTTATTGTGTGCTCTCTTAGAGTTTTGGAGTCCACACTGCATATTTGGAGAATGAAATTAAATTTAAAAAAATAATTATTTCTATATATTTTAGGTATAACTATATTTATTTATTTATTTGTATATATGATTATTTATAGATATACTTATAAATAACATCTAGTGTTGAACTGTTCTTGGAAAATATTCGTCTACTAACAAAAGTGCCTGCCATCCCCCTGCATTCATCCAGTCTAAAAATACTATGTCATACAGAATTCACTCATATTTCACTAGTGAGTCTATAATTTTCTCCAAGAATTTGCTTCTTGCTGTGGAAGTGTTTTTTTTCTCCTATGATGCTAGTGCTTGAAGTGTTTATGTCGTTGTCATGCTGCTGCAGTAAAACTTGCCCTTGTTTTTCTACTCATCTGGATTATTCTGTGTTGGCACGTCATGAGAGATGGCAACAAACCAGGACGCAATTGATGGAGATGGGGTGCACTAACACGCTCTGGAAAGAAGAGGTTTTGAGCACTCATGGCCATCTCTAGTAAAACATAGAAGCAAACTTCAAGGCTTGGCAGAAGTAGAGGGAAGCTGCTCTAAGCCAGATTGGGTATATGTAAGTTTGGCCACGCAGCAGAAAAGGTAGCTGGTACTTGCTCAGCAAAATGGAGAGATTTGATAAGTTTATCCCTTGAAGTGTGGGGAGGGGTGATGTATCACCTGCCAGATGTGAGAATGGGAATGGAGCAGTCAGTGATGGGCAGTGAAACTTAGTTTCATAGCAAACTTTGGTTTGCTGCTTCTGTTTCAGATCTATACAGAGCTTGTGTTCATGGCATCTTGTTTTATTTCTATTTTTTTTAATTACACCAATTCATCTAATAAAAGATGTAATCCCTACTTACCAAACCTGTCTTGTTTATTTCTAACACCTATTGACTACAGTGATGCTACATCTTTTGATAAAAAAATGTGTTGAATACAAATTATTTTGATATATATGACAGCATATTCTCAACTTTCATTTAATATCATATGAAGGAGACAATATATTCTTGTGAAAAATTTTATGGAGGGAAGTCACAAAATTAAACTGTGATTCCTATGATTTTAAAATGGACTTTTCTGAGAATATGTGTTCCTTAACTACACTGCAGTTTTTCCACAGTTCTGTTTACAATGTACAAAAATATTTCAATGTTACTTCTTTGACATTCAAATTGAACAGTCTTCAGTTTATTTCTGTTTCCCCTGTATTTGGTTTTGGATATATAAATTTGTCTCTTTTCTCTTTTGCTGTTCCAGGAGATAGGTATGCATCTTTCAGACAAGTGGGAAGTGATTTATCTTTGATAGAAATATGGTATTACATATAATGCTCTTATTGATCTATCATGCTGTTATCCTCAGATGTGCTTTCCTTGCAGAACTGTTTTCTGTTTTAAAGAAATGAGCAGATGAAATTCTGATAATCCCAAGCTAAATCTGAATCAAGCTCATAAATCTAAATATTAAACAAATAGCGAGATGTGATCAGAGTTTGCATATGTCAGCTTCATTTGCAAAATCAAATTCTGACAGGAAATGGAAAACAAAAAAATCATCCTCAAGAGGATCTTAATAACCTCCAAATTTGAGTATCTTTATCTTTTATCATTTGATACCCTTTAAGGATACAACAGGATGGTGCTTCCTATGCAGGAAACTTAAGAGACACAAAATAATGTTAAAAGGTCTTGTATTACATCAGAATGAAAAAAAAATCTAGTTACAAGAGGAAAATGAGAAGTAAATTTAAAGGACATAGTTGCTTTTGCATAACTTTGCTACTCAACAGCAGCAGGCAGGAATTTTCCTAATTTGCCCCGACGTATCGGTCCTAAGTAGTCAATGGGAAGGAAACACAGCAATATTGTTCTGTGTGCTGTCATATGACTTCGCCCAGCGGAAAACGGTGGCTTTGCCGGCCCGCGTGAGGGGCCGGTGGACGCCCCGGCATCCGCAGCATCGCCGCTGCCCTCGGCTCCACTGCCTGCAAAGCATTCCCACTGCAGCAACAAAGCATTCCCACTGCAGCAACAAAGCATTCCCACTGCAGCCACCTTGAGTCGGCTATCGTCATCTGCCTAATTCTCCTGCTGAGAAACCTCCTTCCAAAAGTGGCCATGGCTTCCCTGGAACGCCTTCAGGTCCATTAGCTGAGAAGTTCCTTGAAGCATTTACTGTGAAAGGACATCTGTGAGAATTTCCTTGACTGGTGCAGCTGAAGGAATGTCTGGGAATATTTGTAAGAACCCATTAAGCTGAAAAAAATGGTGTGTTCAAAGGCCAAATGCCTGGAAAATGCATCACAGTGGCACAGTTTGTTTTTGCCGTGCTGGGCCTTCCTGGCCATGCTGATGCCATATCCTCTCTTATGGGTCTGTCTGATGAAACACACACAGGTATTTCAGCCTGGAAAATATCATGAGAACAGTTTTGGTAAGGGTTCAGCAGAGCTTGTAATAGGATTAGCTATCCACAGCAAGCCCGGAGCTGTGGTTACTCTTCTCATGCATCAGGGATTCTCCCTGTCACCTTTCTCAGCACATGTCCCAGTTACTTGCTTGTTTCAGTACAAAGTTTGAATTCCAATTTCTTTCTTTAGTTTCCAAATTAAATCTGTATAGGAGGTCTTGAGGAAAAAAAAAAAAAAAAAAAAAAAAGCTTGTTTTAGGCTTGAGTCCAAACCTACTTTAAAATAAGCTTTAGTTAGTGACATTGTTCCAGCTACTTAAAGCATATACTTAATTTGGGTCCTCAGAGCCCCAGGCACCATGCAGGGAAGACCAACTTTGCCTTTAAGTTCAGGCAAGGCTGGAGCAAGTGCTGCTCCTCTCCTCCAGCAGCACCGTTGGACATGGAGTACAGCTGCTTGTGATCCTGCAATAAAAGCAGCCTTAGGAATGTAAGAATGATGCTGTCAGGTTTGAAGACGGTTTCAATAATTCCCAGGCATTCTTCTGGGTAGAAAATTTTGTTAGATGATAAGTAAAGACCTTCACTGGATTTTGGAGGGGATTTACAGCTCTCCTTCTGTTTGTGCCTCAATTAATCCTAGTTAACTTTGTGGTTGGTTTTAAAAAAGTGAAGGTAAATATGTGACAGCTAGCACCAATATCACATGAGATCACCATTGTTAAAACTATAAATCTCTTCAAAGCAAAGAATTTATCTATTTTTGTGTCTTCCAGATAAGTGTACAATTTGGCAACTGCAACGTGATCCAAATTAATTATTCAAAATCTAAACTTCTTGCAATTTCTCTGTTGCTATCATCTTTAAAATAATTCACCCCTGTCATCTGCCTTTGATGCAGCCAGCTATAAAGAAAAATGAAAGTGGCCTCACATTCCATTAACATACTTCTTCACCTTGTTATTCTTTTCAATAGGCAAGTTACCCTTCCTCAAAACACGGGCATAGTTCAGGCCATCTATTTTGTTCCACAAAGGCTGTTTTTAAATCCCCAAGAACAAAGATAATTTCCTATGAGTCAAGGCAAATTCCTTCCTTCAAATGTGAGTATCACCATCAATCTTTTGGCCAGAAAAAATACTTATTCTATTTTCCTTCCTATCTGGTTCCTGGAAAATTGCATCATTTCTACCACTTAAAAAAAAATTAAAAAAAAAATATCAGGAAGTGATGTTATTAACTCAAGGCCAGAACCTTGTTTACGACTTTGCAATTTTTATGCAATCCTTGTGATTCAAAATATTGTAATTGGCTGTTAGTAGAAAAGCTTGCAGCATCCCTGGTATGTTTTGGTACAGAGTGATAATCCTAGGATCTCTCAAATATATGGATCAGGCTCACCATTTCCCTAGGGAAAATACATTTTATATTTGTAGCACCAAAACTCATCAGTATAAAAGCTTTTTACAAAGCGAGAGAGCCCTTTTCTGGAGAGAGGCACACACATGCCCGTGTATTTGCTCTGCAGCTGCTTAGGAGAAGGAGGAATGCTCTGCCTGCAGTTTGCCCGTAAGGCTGTGGTGGGGCTGCACCAGCCATTGCTACCCAGCGCATCTTGGCTGCCCTGAGACACTTGGCTGTGCCAGGAACCAGTGCTTCTTTGTTTTCCAGGATTGGTTTTCTCATTGTCACCTTGAAAACCAGGACAGGAAAAGATTTATGTATTTTTGTTTAACAGTTACACACTAGTAAAATCTGAAAAAACTTAGTCATCCCTTTTGGCTTATTTGTGAGTTATCCATTCTAAGAATCTGTGTTTAAATGGTGATGTGGACCTCTATGCTACTCCAAAAAGCTACCTCCTTGATTTCACTGAGCATATAAATACTGGTAATTGCTCACAGTCAGCAGGAAAGGTTCTGGCTTACAGTGATTTATTTTATTGCTTATGTTAATGTGCCAGTGGGATAGAAGATAGCCTTGTGGGCACAAAGTAACAAGAGTTAAGTAATGACTCAGGTTGCCCTTGGAGACTGTCAACACATACAGTTTTCTCCACTATTTTTTTCACATGATTTTGAAATAATTCCAAATTATTATGAATACTTATTAATTGAGCTGCTTTACAGGCTGGAGTGGCTGATTTTCAGTTTTTCACATTTTCTGTTATGTGTACCTTATCCAGGATTATTTCCACAAAGTCCTATTCCCTTTTCTGTTCAGGAAAGGCAAGGACGCAAACAAACAACCATTAAATCACTTTGGGATTTCTGATATTTTGCACAGGCATTCTTCTCATCTCCCTTTTCATTTGTTCATCTCTTCTTCACCATTATGAAATCATTCTCCTTTTCTGTTTTTCTCCAGGCCTCTTTTCCCTCCTGTGTTTCTTTTGCATGCTTTCCTCCCCTGTGACTTGTGCTTCAGTGACTCCCATTGCCAACTCCAAAAATGCAATTGTTGTCTACATTTTCACTCCTGTTTCTGGGAGCCCTCAGCGACACTGACATGACTGTGAACACTCTGGGGAGGGTGAGAAGAAGACCTGAGGGAGCAGCAGACCCCACTGTGATGGGCACTTGGCGAACAGTGGCAGCTCCTTTGCCTGTATGGGATAACTGGCTGCTGGCAGCTCTCATTCCCACCCTTCAACCACCATGATCAAGCAGCCCCTTTGTTAGTACACACTTGAGTTTTTGTCTTGGACACCTTTCTCTTTTGGGCAGCAGCCAACTCAGTGGTCTGACCACTCTTTGCCTCTGCATCTGTCAGCTTTCCCCATCTTCCAGCTCCCTGGAAGGCTGCAGGGAAAGTGGACTCATGGCTAAAAACAACACTGGCTCATGAAAAAAAGCACAAACTGTGAGGATTTCCAAGCCAGATCAGTATGCAGGGCCGCAGGTAACCACGGCCAAGCTGCAGCAGGAGGATGCAGAGAAAACTTTGTTCAGTTGCTTTTTCAGTTATGCTCTCCAGTGCCAAAGGCAATCCATAGTTTAGTAACATTAATGCATCAGTTGGCTTTCATAGCCACTCCCATGATATTGCAATATTTCTCACTGTTTCTTTACCGCTGAGTCTTTCAAATATTCCTCCTCTTTTATATTTCTATAAAACATGGAAGTCAATTTGTCAGTTTGGGTTGAAAGGACCTATGTACTTCCACTTGGAAATCTGTTAGTCTTTACAGTCTATAGCAGACATGGTGATATAGCAGACATAGTTGGAGCATGCCAAAATGTGGGAAATACTGTTTATAACACTAATTCTCTGGCAGTGGCTTTAACAGTGCACTTCCAGGTTCTGGGCACACAGGCAGGGGTTATTTTAAATGTGGTTCAATGGGTCATTTTAAAAGGGATTGCCCTCAACAAGGGGACGGGATAAAAATGCCATCTAAAGATTGTCCCAGGCGTGGAAGGGGAAAGCATTGGGCTGTTGACTGCTGTACCCAATACCCTGCCAAAGGAAAGGCGACACAGCTGGGAAACTTCCGGTGGGGGGCAGGTCCACGCACCCTGGAGAATCAGAAAAATGCAAGACAAAACATTTGGCAAGTGTCCTGGTTTAGGGCAAATTTGGGAGAAAACTTCTAAGGGGGTTTCTTCTAGAAAGTAGATTTAAGTGGCCCTTCTCCCAACTGGTTCAGGAAAATATTTTCTTGGAGAAAAGTGGAAAAAGTTGTTTATTTAATAGGCAAAGCATTCACTAGCACAAAAAAAGATGAACAATATTAAACACTAAAACTTCTGCCCACTTTGAAGAGATGACAAATTTAGAAAGCCCCATTTGTGGGCTGTAGCTTGGCTAACTTAGTCTCTTATCAGTCCCTCTTGTGCTGGAAATGCTGCAGCCCAGGCCCGGCCCCGTGGGCCACAGGTGCAAGCTGCCGGTGCTCTTCTGGGTATTCGGTCTAGAGCAGGTTCAAACAGTTCTAAGAAAAAGGAAAACCACAGTCTAGGGAACTTCTCTGTCTCAGCTAGCTGAAAACTAACTAAAAGCAAAGGAGAGCTCTGTCTTGCCGTCTGTCCATCTGCAGACAACACAGTCTAGGAACAGGAATGTGGAGGAGTGAGTGCAGTGTCTGAAAACAAACTGCGTGCTTCTCTCCCCCCACCCCCCGCCTTTGCTCTCAGAACCAGTCTTAAAGGTGCAAAACTTATTTTTGGGCTAAATAGATGAATGGGAATGCAAGCATCATAAAGTCACCTCAGGACATTCTATCCCTTGTACCCATATTGTCAGCTTACTACCAAAAGTAATAAATATTTTAACTCTACAAACACATACATTGCACACATGTATTTATATAGTTATGCAGCTATATATAGACAATAGCAGTAACATTTAGCAAGCAGTGTTTTGCAAACATTTAGCAAACTATTTACGCATAGTTCTCACTCAACAATCAGATCTCCTTGAGGTACACATCATGTTGTTCTATTTGTCTGTATTATCTATTGCGTCCAACTTGGTCTTTGAGCAAAGACAACTCTGTGAATGGGTTTGTCTGTATTTGAGGCAGAATTTATTTAAATTGTCTTCTTTAACAAACTTCTGAGATGTACTTCTGGGACTTTGTTTATTGTAGGCAGGGGTTCAGATTGGTCAGGGCCTGCTTGGTTGGCGGAAGTTCGGGTGTTTATTAACCAGGTGGCCTTTGTTAGATGTTGCTTCTCTTTTGGTGGAACTTTCTCTCTGAGTCTTGTTGTTCTTTAATTTAAGCACCTGTTGTGCCAGAGCAGCAGTAGATTTTTCATCTCACCTCTTCGTATTTTTTCGATTTTCATGCAGGAAGAACTACAGTTCAGCTCGTGGGGTGTACCCTCTCTCCCTGTCTGGGGGACATCTACCTTTGGTGTTAGAACCTCTGATCTGTATTGCTGAGATTTGGAGAAGGTCCTCTTTAACCTCCTTCCTGAGCTTCTTGTAATTCTCCTTTATCTTATCTTCTAATTTCTGCACACATGTTTCTAAATCTGCGATTCTTGCATGCGTTAGGCCATGCACAGCATCTGCATATGCTCAACCAATTTTAACATGCACTATAGATGGCAAAAAGTTCAAAGGGCTTGTTGATACTGGAGCTGATGTCTCTATTATTAAAAGCAATGAATGGCCTAGTAACTGGCCCACAATCAGCCCCACATCAACCCTACTTGGGGTAGGAGGAATGCAGCCCCCTAGACAAAGCTTTCATCTTCAGCTTGTCCTTGGCTCTGATGGGCAAACTGCCTGAACTGCCCTGTTCATTGCCTCTATACCATGCACATTATGGGTAAGAGATGTTCTGGGACAATTTGGGACAACCATACAAATAGATTCAACCTCACTGGAGGGGCTTTTTCATAGGGGCATTGATCAGCGCTTCCAAAATCAATACTGGACGTATGTAAACTCACATGGAAGACTGAAGACTCTGTGTGAGTCAACCAATGGCCCCTATGAAAGGAATGGCTACGAAACCTAAAACAGCTTGTGGAAGAGCAATTGTCCTTAGGCCATATCCGTCCATCTTCTCGTCCCTGGAACACCCCTATATTCTGCATGCCCAAGCAAAATGGCAAGTGGCAGTTGTTACAGGGTCTGCAGGCATTCCAAACTTGCCCACAGGTCAAGCTATTGTTGAGCGTGCCCGTAAAACCTTAAAATCCGTGCTTGAAAAACAAAAAGGTGGGGAGTTGGGGTGCCCTCATGAAAGGCTAGCTAAAGCTTTGTACATTCTCAGTTTTTTAAATCATGGTGAGATGGGACAAACTGCATGTGAAAGGCAGTATTCTTTTGACACAAAGGCTCATCTAAAACCTCCTGTGATGGTGAAGGATTTACTGATTGGAGAATGGAAAGGACCACAGGACTTGGTGACACGGGGGAGGGGCTATGCCTGCCTCTCCACAGGCCATCATGTGGAGTGCATCCCTCAGGGTGTGTGCGGCCTTCTGTTGCGTGTCCTGAGTAGATGTGTATATAGTTACTGTCTTATAAGCCTATGTTACAGTTTTTGAAAAGCTGTTATAGTTATTATTGTTGTCACTGTTATTAATGTTTTAGGAGTTGTTTCCGTTTTTCCTAGTAGGTTTTCATTGCTTAATAAAAAAAAAAGAAAAAAAGAGAGGGGAGATGTAGGATATGAGGTAATAATTATTAGAGTGGTCAGGGCTTGTGCTCACCAGAAGGCGCCATTGGAAAGGCACAGCCGCAGGCTGGGCAGAGGGAGTCGGCTGAGGGGTGAGAGGGCGTGAGAGGCAATTATGAGTGAGGAGAGAGTCAGCTGGGAGTGAGATTGGGATTGGCTGGAGGAAGGCGGGGACAGTGTATGGCTGGAAGCTGATTGGATGGTAGGGCACGGGGACAGCGTCACCGCAGCTGGGCCGGCCAATGGGTGCCTTCCGTCTGTTCAGTTCTGTTACGGTTTGGTTTCAGTTGTGTCAGGTGAAACTAAAGGTATAAAAGGGGCAGACTTCTGCAATAAAGCCATCTCCTTCGGATGCATAAGGGGGTCTGTGTCACTTTGTTCCCCACTGCTACACTGAGAGTTTGTAAAACCTTGGGAAAATTAGAAAAGTGAATGGTCTTAGGTGTCTGTATTGGAGGGGGAAGGGAAAGCTACAATACATTATTGTGCAGAAGAGTGTGAGAAATGAAAGCAGGAAAAATTCTGAGAGGAACTTCTGTAGTTTATCTCTGTGTTATTGAACTATGTATAATAACTCATTGTATGCAGACAAGGAAAGCACCGTTCCAGTAACTTCAGCAGGGAAAAGTCTGAATCACATGGGCAGCTTGATTCAGATAACAGCAGAACAGACAGAAACACAATAAACTGTAAAAGTACTTTAGATTCCATGTATTTAATTTAATTTAGTATTTTTAAAAATAAGAAGAGAATAAAAGTAGTTATTCTAAGTAGTTCTTGATGCCTTTTTCAGAAGGATTTTGTGTTTCTTTAATGATTCTGGATGACAGAGATTGTGTCTGATTCTTTCTAACTCTTCAAGTAAGAAAGGAAATACTTCAGAGGTTTAGTTTTGGTGAAGCTGCTTCTAGAAAATACAGAAGAGGAAGACTGATGTTCCCTGCCAAACTAAAATTTGCAGAGGAGGACAGCTGGATATTCTAGTAGAGCCATGCTCAGACATAATAACCGTCATCGGACTTCTCTACTGGGACTTGGAGATAAGCAGTGTGTTGATCCAAGATACTGATTGTTTAAATGTGTTGAGAAATTTAACCACAAGATGGAAACTGGCTCTGTTAAGTGCAGGAGTAGTAAAGTGCTGTATTTGACCTACCACAATGCATGGAAATCTGTGGCAGCAAGAAAAAAAACCATTTGTTTTATGTTAAATTACAAACTTGGTTTTGAAATATGCTGTGACCCGGATGGCGACATGGCCTGTATTTTCTTTAGTAGTTTATAGGAACTCACTAAAGTACTTAGGGCTGGGTCTTGGGGGAAGCAAAAGGCTGCTGCACTTAGGTCTCATAATCAATTCGGTGTTCACATCAACCATATAAGATCTGAAGGAACCAGGATGTGAAATACAGCATATGTGAAAGGAATGCTCTCATGGAGGAAATGAAGATTAAAAGCCAGCTTGCAGTGGCTGTTAGAGGGAGTACAGGCTTCCATAGCACAATGTGTGAGAGGAATTTGAGAATAATGGATCTTTCTGGCACTGAGAAAAACAATGTTAGGTGTGGAAATCAGTATTGGCTCTTGTCCACTTACTGGAAGAGGAAATTGCTGTATTCACTTTCCCATTTGACTTTTTACTGTCTTTCCATGTACGTGCAAATAGATTGGAATGGCCCTTGTAACTCTGTTCCCAGTGTGTCAATCAGACAAACAAAGATCATTACATTAAGCAGGACTCATTTGCTTCCAAATATTTCCTGAGACACCCATGATTTTAATGATCTGTTTAGAAGAATCTGAGCCTTGCTTGTGTCTGGAAACGTCGTCTTTGCAGTAAGGCGAGCGAGAGACCATTGGAATCTGATCTTTGGGAAGAAAGCAAGCACCAAAATCTGGCACAAGCAGAAAACATGCAGCCCCTCTGAGCTGGGTGGTGGCAGCAGGCTACAGACAGTCCCCATGGGTGGTCAATCTGTGTTAGTGCAGGTTTCATAATTTTCTGCTCTCAAAATATTTCGGCTTGATTTCTGCAGGCAGGCTGGAGGATGCAGCAGCCTTGCTACTCCTGGCACTGCTCCTTGTCAAGAAATACCTGCATCCAATGCTGACCCCTGGAAACTTCTTTTGAAGTTACAGCAGCTTCTTGTGACTGCTCAGCTTCCTGCAGCTGGTGCTCCTAGGAACTTCCTCACTCATTCCCCAGAAAAACACATCCCTCACATGTAATTTTCATTTAAGTCCTGTAATCCTCACAAAGCAATAGCTTCATAGTGTGTGCCTCCCCAGTCATGTCAGACAAGCAAGCACAGATGGGAATATTTTAGGGGCAGCTATTTTCAAACCAGTCTTCTGAAGGTCTCCTGGTTGCCACTGTTTTCTGGTGGAAAAAGAGGGAAACCGTTCATGCTCTCTGTGGCTGCTCTTCACATTTCCACAAAGCTGAGAGTCTGCTGTGGCGTTTTTGATCCCCATCTTAGCATTTTTCTCAGTGTTTTCCTCAGTCACGGTGCTGGGGCATGCTCCCAATGCCTTGCTCACAACAAAAACTTCTGCCAGTTTTAGTCATTGCCCAAGTCCTCAGTGGGGTTTGAGTGGGGCCTGCCCATGACAGTGCTGCAGGCAGGGTGAGGTGCCCAGAGGGTGGTTCATGCCAGCTCTCAGGAGACCTGTCTGCTTGTCTGTTCTGTGTAGTCACCTGGGCTCCAAGGTGCATTCCACCAGAACATTGAATCCTCTGTCTGCAGTGAGCAGGAAGGAGCAATACTGGGGGTTCAGGAACTGATATTTATTTTAACAGAAAGTAAATGTGTGGTTGATTACATTAGCCCCAGCCCAGTAACTCCTGAGCATTTGGGAATACCCAGAGCACCTTATTTGGCTTCATTTAATTTTGCTGCAATCTGAGCTGTTTGGAGATGAAGTGAAGAAGACTATTAAAGATCATGAAAAAGCCAGTTATATAAGCTACACTTCCTTTCCAGGACCCATACTGAGTTTCTACATTATTGCTAGTACCTGTCCAACATATATCACCTATCAGTTTATGATCTGCAATTGGAAAACATTTTTTTTCTTTTTCTATATATAAATATTAATGAAAACAAAAATTACCACTTATTTCTAATTTAAATAGTATTTTCAAACATGGTTGGTTATGCCACCTGTTACACAGATTACCTGAATGTTCTCTTGTAGGAGTATGTTTCTGTACTTTCAAATGGTGCCTAGCTTCAGATGATTCCCCTGACATTTGCTGTCACGGGTAACTGCATCAGGACGGTTCTTTTCTGCATCTCTGTGGAAAACCAATCAGATTAAATGATGTAGGCCATTTGAGAATAAAATCAGGGAAAAGAGTATGTTTTCCTGTAGTGAAATAATAATTCATATTTCCTGGAAAAGTTGCCCCTGCCATCCTCTACAGCTGGGCTTTGGGCTCAGCCAAAGGCTGGAGGGGTAAGGGCTGCCTAAACATAGTGTGGAAGCGGCCTTCTCTGGGCTGATGAAGAGCTGCAGGGCAGCCAGAGAAAACGAAAATATGGCTTATAGTTACAGTGGTGGCCATAAGGAGACAAGGTGGACAGAGACTAGAAAAATCAAAGGAATATATTTCCAGCTGTGGCCGGGTAAAGAAAATGCGGACGGATTGGTGCTGGGCTGGGGCAGGCACACAGTCAGAAGGGTAGTGGGATGAAGAAGGTGGCTTGCAAGAGGAACTTCAAAAGGTGATATTCGAGGGGAGCTGGCAAACTGGGACAAAGGTGCAAACAAGAGTGACAGAGCTGAGCAAGAGTGCCCTTATGACAGCCAAAAGCAGCTGTGCAGGAAGACAGAAGGAAATGCATGTGAAAGCAGGTGAGGTCTGGACTGTCACGCTTAAGAGACTGGAAGAAGAAAGGCCAATGAAACTGCTGCTGGGCACATCCACACTGAAGATGGGATGGCATGTCCACATTCCTTGAAAGAATGGAGGCTGCCTCATGGTATCTTGGTTTCTTCTGGAGCTGAAATTTGGGCATACACTGGCCACATTCTGTTCTGTGTCTCCAGAAAGGAAACCTGGGCACACAGACTGAATGGGAACTGTGATGCCCTGGAAGCAGGGATATGAGCTAAGCCACAGGGGACCTGAGGACATGACCTGATACAATCCAGCTGCTGCATAAACACTTGGAGGTAAGATGGCTAGGCATGATCTTGGGGTACAACAGACTTGTCAAGGCCAGGGTGGAAGAAAGAAGCAAATTTCAGGGGAACTAGAAGAAAGTTGCCATCTGTCTCCTGGACAGACCTCAAGACATTCACAAAGCTCAGCATTGTGAATAAACTAGAAGTGACAACTTAACCCTCCTTTGGAGCAATGACTTTGTGGCAGGTAGAGAGGCTTGAAGCATGGGATTTTAGACACTGTACCAACGTAATTTCAGTTTCTTTATAAAAAATCATTGCACCATCTCATTCATCTCACAAGATAAGCAATGTTTCCATTCTTGTGAGAAATAAGATGTAGAAAAGACTGCTTCTCATGTTATTTAAGCTGACGGAATTGCCTGATTGTAAAGGTGAGCCTAAGGGTTCAGCTTGTCAAGCAGCATTCTAGGGGAAGTGCTTCTGCACTGCTCTGAAGTTCCTGCGATGGCAGACACCTTGTAAGACTGGGGCCCTTCCAGACATGATCACTCTTTCCAAATGGCTAGCTTGATTTTTAGGGTTCATGTTCCAAGAATGATCATCATGCAAAACCTGTTTGAAGTTATGCTTGAGATGCATATAAGCAAATGCTGAAATACAAAATAAGCAAGAGGAGGATATTAAATTGTGGACTCAAGTACATGGCTGCACCACAGTGCTTCCTCTCCATACTCTAGGTCCCCAGAGCAGAATATCCTTTACAACCTTAAAGGCCTGCAACACTGTGAAAATAAGTAATCCATGTTACACAAACACGACACTAAAATGAGAACTAGAAAGGAATGCAGGCATTCATCCCTCATCAGGATGGGCTTTGGAATTTGAGCAAACACATAAACACTGTGCACACACAGAAAGCATCTTAAAAAATAAAATAATGAACAGCAACTAAGTGTGGATTCCAGGAAAACATACTATGCAATCTTATAATTAAGGCAACTTAATTGAGGATTTCCTAATTTCAGAGCATATAACTACCCTTCTTAAGTATCCCTTTTGTATAGTGTTTTGCCGTACACATGACACACTGAGTTACAACTCCAGTGTCTCTCCACCAATTCCGAATATTTAGGACAGATATTCACATGACACACCCAGTGTTATGGAGAACCAAGAACACATATGGTACACTTGGTTCGTAGCCAGTTTCCAAAATGGAAGCAAACCAGACATACCAGCTTTGTAACTTTTTACATAAGCAGTTATTCTTCTCCTAGAGGTTCAAATGAAGGAAAGTGGCATAGGATTTTAGCAAGACTCACTCATTTATTACACTTATAGAAGATCTAACACATTGGGTCTTTTCCACAAAAGATATTACTTAATGCAGGTTCCTTGTAGAATTTGATCTCTCATGCCCAGACTTGTTCTCTTTCCCCTTGTAGTGTAATAAGTTGTGGATATAGTTGCATGCCATTTTCCTCCCCATCTTTTCTGAAAAGTGCTCAGTATGTTCAATACGCATGAAATTAAAGGTACACTTTCAGCGTCACCTCTAAAGAAAATTCCCCAAATGCCTCCCCCAAGAAAAACACCACACCCTTGCTTAAGATTATCTGTTTATTTATTTCAGTTAAAACAAACATACAGTGTTTCATTGACACTGTGTTGCTGGCCACCAGTCTAGCCAGCAAGCATGGCTAGGCTGTTGGCGCCTCCCAAGAAGGCGGATATTTACATATGTACACGGCTGTACCGCGGGATGCGCGAGCTTGGCGGCCTAACCAGCGTTAGGTCGCAGAGGTGGTTAACTGCTGCATTCAGGAAATCCTAACATCCATGGTAAATTTTAGAGAGAAAGTACACATGAAACTGAACAATGCTTTCTATGGACCCAAGTGATTCCGGTGTTTATTGCAACATATACATTTGTAATAAATACAGTCTTAGTGTTTTCTTACACACCTTAGGCATAACACGCTCCTTTCATCTCTGTGAGCGTTACACTTTGTTGAAAAAGGCTCTTTCCTTTGACAGCTGTTACACAGATGTACAACATGGACAACTCCTTGAAATGCTGTAACAATCAGTAATGAGAGAGGAATATATACATAAATCCTGGACTCCAAACCTACATTATATACATTATACTTACAGTATATACACACATACAATTTATGTACATAGACTATCATAAATATTGAAAAATAGTTTTAGTTTTAATGGATTAATGCTTTATAAATAACATGTTACATTTATGACTGAAATATCATGGAAGACAGTAACGTCTAACTGAGGTGACAGAACAGTGGTTTAATACTGAAGCTGCTCTTTTAGGTGGTTTGTAATGTAAGTAACTTGAAACAGACAGGTTTGGAAAAAAACTAATAATTAAAAAAAAATCACATGTTGGAAATCGACCCAGCCAAGTGGAACTCAACTGTTGCAGGTGGAGAGTCAGTCACCAAATTATATAACACATAATGTATAATCTGGAAATTGCTACATTCAGAGAATTAGTGACATGTACAATACACTATGAGGTGTCATCACAAAAAATCTTCTTCCCTTCTGGTTGCCAAGAAGGACTTTGTAGTAACTTCTCACTTACGACTCCTTCCTCTTCTATGGTTGCTGCGAGAAAGGAGGATATTTCTCACTTTCTTTCCTCTTTTTAAAGGGAAGAACTTCATCCCTTATGTGCTACAAATTGCTCAAAGGTAGACAACATTTTAATCCTCTTCCACCTTTGCACATTTGTGGAGGAAGAAGAAAAGCTGCCAAAGTACTGAGGAGGCACGTGCTCAGCACTTCTGTGGAGATCAGGTAACATGGGATAGTTAGCCATGGATGTACAGTACCTGAGGCAGAGAAGTACCTACGGAGCGTTAGTCAGTGCTGACTCCAGGATCATTAATTGCCAGTTGAGTACCACCGAATTAATTATACAAGTAACACATGAGGAATCTAACTTGCCATTACAGTTTTATACTATAGTCTTAGTGACCAGTACTTACAGTCATGCAGAAGTATGAACACAAAATACCTGCAGTTGTTTCTCCATAGATTTTAAATGGCTGGGCAGAGCTTGACATTCTCTGCCAAATGGCGATTATTATTTAGACTTATTTCTGATTAATTCTACAAGAGCAAAAAAGTCTCAGGCACTGTTTAATCAATGGATTACAGGCCTTTACTTGGTCTCTCTGACACGATGACTGAGTGGGACTTCATAAATCAGATTTTTAAAGCACCATGTCAGATGAAGACAGTTGACCACATTGCCATGACTATTTCATTAATAATCTCCATCTAGGCCTTTGTACCCAATATTGCTGATTGAGAACCTCTTACAAGCCAAGTACGCTGTTATACAAATGCTACCTCTCTTCAACCTGGGACAAGAATGAAAGAGAAAACGTGCACTAGAAACAAAATAGCTCATCACAACCATACAGCACCTGTTTCATCAGCTAGGGCTCATTAGAAACGTATCTATTTCTGAAGCAAACAAGTATGAGATGACTATTCAGTCTATGAGGTTATCTTTAATACTACTATACAGTATAAATTGGAAGAGGAATCCCAGTTGTGTATGTGAAGAGAGTTTGTACCAAGCATGAAATATTGGTGCAGTTATTTTGTGAATTTGACTCAGAAACAGAATAATCAAGTAATTCAAAATCCAATAATGGATGAATTTGAGAAATACTGTACAGTTTTTAAATATTATACAACTAGAAGACTACATTAGGACTTTTTTGTTTTCCTACAGAGTGTTTCAAGATAGATTGGATAGAAAAAAAATCCCAACAAACATTGTTACAACTGACAATGGACCTTATTAATAAAAGGAACTTGAGGAGGGAGTTTTGTATTAATGGCATCATATGCTCCAGTGCCATTCAGTTTCTACCTACAACAGGAAAAAAACCCCAAAAAGCAAAAACCCCAGACCCTGTTTTACTCAATTGCACTACTGAGTACCTCAAGAAGGGAAATGTTAATGCCATCTTTACAATTTTAGATTACCTATGCTTTTCTCAAATGTACCCTTTTATAAAGGGTGGAGTTTTTTTAAAGTTTGAAAATTTGCATTTCCACACCATTTTTGGTAACTCTAGTTAGTTACGTAAGTCTGAAACGATCTTCAGGATTATTTTCTCTAAGGGAGCTTCATGGAAAGCATTTAGTATCAGAAAATTTTGACCTGAATTAGCTTATTTTCTGTTTTGGTCATTAGAAGCATTTTAAAAATAAAATTTCTTCTAATTATGCCTCTACAGAATCATAAAGTATGTTGAGGGGGAAAGGACCCATCAGAATCACCGTGTCCAATCCCTGGCCCTGCACAGGGCACCCCAAGAACTACACCCTGTGCCTGAGAGTTGTCCAAACACTTCTTGCACTCTGTCAGGCTGGTGCTGTGACCACTTTCCTGGGGAGCCTGTTCCAGTGCCCAACCACCCTCTGGGTAATAAAACCTTTTCCTGATATCCAACCTAAACCTACCCTGACT
>JAYDZK010000056.1:29345926-29358156 GCA_034509185.1 Euphonia xanthogaster
GACACTAATTAAATATTTTTCTGAGCTCTGCTATGTTATTTTTTCATTCTTTTTAGAAAAATGTTTCTTAAAGTCAAAATAGTGCTTTTGAGGTCCATAAGAATTTTTGGTACAAAAAATAATAGCGTTTCTCTCTTTGTCTCGCTCTCTCATTGGTTATTTAAACACTTTGCTGTAAATTAAAGAGTTCTTTCTCACATCAAATGGTTCCATTAGGCACATTCAAGTAAAGTAACAAAATATCCAAGTAACAATGACAAAAGCCAAACATGGCTTGATAAAAGTCTACAGAGAGTTCTGTCCATTCTCTGGAATGGAATAAAGTTGTCACTTCCTTCAGCCAGACACTCACGTGATTTGATGTCAATGTCCACTTCCATCATGCAGAATAGTTTCTTAAAGACAGAGTTCAGATATTCTACAATCAGAAGAACCATCAACAAAGAATCTGCCTTTTAAAGGAAGCTGAATAGCTCGTTTTCATTCCCAGTAGGTATCTGAGTGAACACTGGCATTTGAAGTGGTGTATTACAGAGATTAAACCAGGGCAGTTAATGGCCATCAGATTTAACATTCTGGATCCAGTCTAGAATAATCAGTGTCATACACCCAGTCATCACAAGTATACCACTTAGAAAGAAGAATGAAGCCTGAAAAAGAAAACACAAAAGAAGTATTTCAGATTCTGTTATGACACTGATGGTAAAACCCAACATACACCTGTAAGTTCATGCCCATGAACTAGCACAAATGCCATTGCTCACAGAGGACAAAGTAAAAGAGACAAGAGACCAAGTCAATGACAAGGAGCTAAGTATCTTTCTCATATTTGGGGTCCTTTCTGAAATCAGAAAGTACATTTATTTTCAACATAGCAGACCTCACCCTCAGCTAAGGGAAGTGAATGTAGTTGCTGGTAACCAGTCTGGCTATGCCACTGTGCTAACTTGACTGCCTCAGTACATCTGATTGCCTTATGAGTCAGTATGTCTACGATTAGTAAGAGCACCAAGAACAATCAAGATAACCCAAACAATTGGCAGAGATGAGCTTTTATGCAGAAAACTATGTAAATAAGTCTTAAGAGAATATTCGAAGAACGTTAAGGTTTTTTAAATACAGTTCTTAGGGTATTCTGCTGAAATCTGGCTCTTAGCAGCAACAGAATGACCCAGCTATTGTTGAGATATGGGGCCAGGGGCTGAGAGCAGTCACTGAAGTGAACTGAGTCTTGTGATGGCCCGTTCCTTGGTTTTGAGCTCCTATGCAGCTCCTTGCAACTACCAAGATAACACTAAATGCTAATTCACTGACTACCTTCACCAGGACTTCAAAATTCATAAATCATGAAGAAGATAGTTACATTTTTTGTTTTGAATTAGTAAGAAAGTGTAGTTACATATTTGTCTATACATACCCCAATCTTCTGCACTGACTTCATTGGTTCCTTCTTCACTAATTTGATATAGAAGGCAGAAGGAAGTATAAAGATCAGCATGGCAGCTGCAGAAGCACCTGTAGAGAAAAAGCATGGAAATAAATATCCATAAACAGGTAATAATTAGACTGGAACTGCTTTTTCTGAAATGCAAAAGAGTGCTTGATCTGACAAGAAAATGCTTACCAATGAATCCAAAGATGTCTCGAATAGTAGGGACAAAGATAACGAGCACGTTGGTAAATGCCAGAAGAAAAATGGTAATGGAAGAGTGACGACACCAACTGAACTCCTTCCCTGCCCACAGCAGCTGGGTAATGGAACTGCGGATCTTTGGAAGACAGGGGAGGCAAAAAAAGAGACAGTTTAGTCTTCATTTTGGAAGACAGTGATTTGTCACCTGAATTACACCTTCCTTCTGAAAGTATTTTAACATCATTTTCCTGAATGCTTCAGATTTTAATAGAAGGTGAAAGACAAAAGTAATATGGAGAAAAAACCAAGAAAAGTATCTGGTTTGAACAAAAAACCCAGGAAATTTTGTAACATCTAGGGATGTTGCTCAATAATATACATGTAAATGGCCAGACTGCCCCTCTATAAAAAAGGTTACATGGTTGTATTATCACCTTACAAAAGCCAGCATGTTTTTGTACATACCTTGTGGAGGCAATCTGCTTCATTTCCCCAATATAACCATACTAGGAAAACAATGTAACTGAATATATTTGTATCTACTGTTTAGTAAATGTTACATATTTATTGAATTAACAGTGTAGCTATAATTTATCAGAGCAAGTTTTCTGTTAAGAGAAAAACTCTTCAGTTTTTCAATTAATCAACAGGAGTTGCCAAATCAGTAAATGACTGCAGCAGCACAGGTGTTAAAAACAAATTACTTACAGGGAAAATAACTACAGGCACAGTGAGGGTTACAGCCATAAGCACAGCAAGACGCACGATAAGAAGGAGAACATCAGGACCCAGATAAGCAGAGTAGGTGTGAAGCAGTTCTGGTTCAACTTTTCCTATAAAGAAAACAGTATTTTAGTTAGATTTAGTTGACATACTTCTTAAACATGTACTTCTGCTCTAGATTCCACACAAAGTTTACAGTTACATCATCAATATGAACTGAATGCCTCAAGAGGTCCTGTAAGAATGTATCCATTTTACACATGGATGACTTGGAGGGACAGAATCTGGTTTAATCCAATTTTAATCCTCTGTCTTGGGCCTAATTCTATTTACTGATGTCCTTTAGGGTGTGCACTTACAGAAGTACTAAAAAAACACCAGTGTATATTTAAAATGCATAGTAAATGCTTGCCAGTTGTATTTTTAAAATAACACTGTGATTTTGCAGAACATAAATAATTTAAAGAAAGCAGAGAGGCAGTATTTACCATAAAATGTCAAGTATCCAAAGAGAGCAGCCAACAAATACATGAGGAACATGGCAAAAAAAGATACATAGGACACATTCATCATTCTTTTACGGCTTCGGCTGTAAGAAAAAGTAACATTGTTAGTAGTGAGAACATACTGCTTCATACTATATTTGTTTGTTCAGTGAAATTACAGATATATATCTAACACTTACCCTTTCAGTTCTTCATAAATAGGAAGAATTGCAGGATGACAGACAAAGGAAAATGTTAGGATTGGGACAGCATAAACAGTCTGGAAAAAAAAAAGAATGTTTCTTAAGTATCTCAACAGACATTAGAAATTTACTTTACAAAATCATCAGGACATTCTTCAGTTTTGGCCTTATTTGGTGATAAAGACCAGCGATTCTTTACAATGGAAACTTTGGAAAAAGTTTAAACAAGTTTATATTTTCTTAAACCCAGATCCTGAGGTAACAATTAGTCTCAAATGTCACTGAATTCCATGGTGAGCTGAATGTATTTGCATTTAAAATCATGTTCAGCAACTCACAGGCTTAAGCCATTAGATCTTGAACTTGGTATTGAGTATTACATGTGTGGAGATTCAACACGGTAATTGGGAGCATTCATGAGTCAAGAATTTGTGACTGGGAAAAAGTCAAACATCCTATTTGCACACTTCTACAATTTTCTTCATTTTCTTCTGTAATGTGCTTTTTAAAATGCTTCATTGACTTCTTTGAGAAAGCTTGAGAAATGCTGTGCTAAAGAATGAGAGATGTGTTTTTTGCCACTTGAGCAGGCACTTCAAGCTCCTCTAATTTCTGTGTATTTGGCACGTGGAAAAACCCAATCTCCATGAGGTAAACAGTGCCCAAGTCTACTGGAACAGAAAGTCTTAACACATTCCAATTTTAAAACTGGGCAACTGCTTGAAGGAAAAATTATCTAATTTATCTGCTACATACTTAGTCTCAGTTATTCTCAACAGAGTATCTGATTTTTCGGTCAGTTACCTGTGAATTGAAGATGAAATATTTTGGCTTGCACATATCCTCACTTGTTATATTTTCAGCCACCAAAGGGGCCACTGTTGCATTAAATAACGTCACGTTCATGATGATGCTGTCCGTAGGACAAGGAATCTGAAACATCTTCCAAATTACCTGGAAATAAAGCCACGCATTTATTACTTAGACTAATGCAAGATGTGAAAATTTTTAGAAACTGCTTGATTTCACTTTGAAATGCAGTTTTACAAGCACTGTTAAGTTTACAAGTAGTTTACAAGATTATACTTACAACAATCAGAAAGAAGACCATGCAAAGTAAGGAAAAGCCACTGGTATAGCCCAAATACCCTGTGATCAAGAAAGATAAAAAAAATTTAAGATATAATTAACAGAAACATCATTCAAGTCAAAACATAATGACAAAACATATTCTGTCCAGTGATCTCTTTAGATTGTCATTCCCTTAGCATTACACAGAACAAATTAATTATTCATTGACTTTCTGCTAATCCCAACCCAGATCTGAAGGCTCTGAAAGACATATTAGGGTCTGTACATACAGCGAGTCTGTAATGTTAAACTTTTTCACTTACAAGAAAAGGAAGCAAACTAAAAAAATCTCACAACAGCAACTATATGAATTGTTTATTGCAATACTAAGAATGATATAGGATTGATTTTAATAGCACACACAATCAGACAACTTAGCCTATTTCCTTCTGTTTTTACTGATTTACTTCTAGAAAATAGTAATTTGAGAGAGTAATTCACATTGAGACTCTCAGTTATTTAAGTTCCACTATAGGATTCTCTGAATAACCAGCCTGTTATCTGAATTATTCACATGTATCACTGAATTACAGCCATCTTAGATAAAGCATCTGGCATGAATATTCTGTTACTCCTCGGGATCTAAAATGAAAAGATATTGGCCAGAGTTAGCAGCCCTACTCTTTGAAGGCTGTTACAGGATAGCTGGTAAGAATATTGTATTATTTCACCATTGACCAAAATAGGTCAAACTTTGGGATAAGAACAGAAACAAAGTTACTGTTGAGCTTCATTCTAAAGCCATCCTATCTGCTGTCCTTTCATCTTCCACAAACACCTCTGTAATTTAGTATACTTGTCTTGGTTTTTTTTCCCTTTCTTCAAGGAGACTGACAGCAATTACCTAAATGCTAATTAGTCCCAAGAGACAAGTTTGGAGACAGCTGTTAATTCACACAGCATTTCAAGACTCAAACATTGCATCAACACATTTCCCCACAGTTCTTCCAATGGGTTTTTATTTTGATTGCTCTCTACTACTTACCTAGATTTTTCAGTAGGGACAGGGGAAGAATGAGAAGGACAGACACCAGCAGCACTAAATAGTCACCATTGAGGTACCATTCTCTGTAGAAAAGAAGGTAATATTTGTAAGTAATTAAGTATTTAAAAAATGCATTTGCAGTTTAATCTTCCCTCTTATTTTCTACAACATATGGCTCCTTAAAAAAATGCACTACCTAATGTCACAAATGACAGCATTTGATTTCCTATATGGACCTAACACCCTACAATAGTTTCTTATCTCACCCCAAACCTGCATTGTGCCTTTCCTTTAGTGTCCTTTTATAAAAATAATAACATCTGGAAGTCAGAAGACAGAAAAGTAAATGATTGGCTAGAAAAAAGTCAGGTGGGCTCAATCACAGAAAAAATACAATTTTCTTAAGTGCTGGTTCCCAACTCTCCAGATGTGTTAGAATATTGCAGGGCCCCAGCAGGGTATCCATTTTTAATGGAAAGAAAATTCTGTTGGGTGCCATGTGGGAATTAAAGAAAAACAGGTGAGGGCTGAAGGTAAGGCAGTAGCTCAAGCCCACTGGCTGAGAAAACTCCAACAAGCACTGGGAGTCTCTTGGAGGCACATTTCGTCCCTTTCAGTAGGGAAAACATGGTAAGAACTTCAGAAGCTTTTTCCTTCTGAACATTTCTGCCATTTTTTCTGTAAGAAGCAGCAACTATTTTTTCACAAAACATTTTTGAGCATTAGAAGATTAACATCTTTTTTGAAACACATAAAAACAAAGTCCTACAGGACCATCCTATATGCTTTAAGCAATTAAAGTAGCACTAAGTTACACATTTATTCCCAGGTATTAATACTTTACATCCTATTATGACATCATTTAACAGCATTTATTTTAAAATGGACTGTATACTATTTAGGTAAAAAATTTAATTTGAAATTTGTATATGCAAACTCAGTTGCCGAATTATAGCCTTTTATATGCTAATGGAAATATGGAATAATTAACAGACTTGCTCTGGATTTACATAGTAAATGCAAAAATGATGTAGTCATCTCTTTCCTCAGTTTTACCTGGGATAACTACATGTAAAAAAGGAGTATTTTAAAAATTTCAGATGTATAGGACATTAACACCATACACCTTTTGTTGTCTTTTTTTAAAATATAGTAGACTTGTGGCAAATTTAAAAGAAATCACAACAAAGAAATTTCTTGCAGTTGATACAATCACAAGAACATGCACTGCTATTGTGCATACCATAGAGAGGCCATCAGGACTTTCAGATCAAGGACTTCAAAGTTTTTCTGTCCTGAAGAGTAAAGAATGGGATTGTGCAGTTTTAAAATATAGCCAAGTACTTTAGAAGTTGCTAAACAAATTTTAATAATATTGTCTCAGAAGTCCAGAAGTTCTTTTACAGTAAGCATTATTTTGGGACACTCAAACAGGTAAGTGCTTACATTTCGGGCCCCAGGCTGCCAGAGTGGAATCCATGCCAATGGTTGCCACCCAGACTCCCCTAAGCAATGCATGGAGAGAGTCAATTAAATGGGGTTCATGATTGCCAGAGCACTGAGAAAATATTTACTTTAAATCAGTGTACAGCTACCTAGTGCCAGCCAACAAGAAAACATTTAAGATACAGATGTCAATTTCTTAATTTTCTCTGCCAGATTTGCAGAGCAGCAGCTGTATCCAGAGAGATTCACAGACTTTCACTTTTCCTCTTGAATTGCAACCAGTTTTGAATTCTTTACTGAAGATGGGACAGTTAAAAAATATTTGCCTCCGAGCCCCCTTCTAAATACTGGCTACTCCAGGGGCTCTCTTAAGAATCGAAAAATACAGACTTGAATTCAGCCAAAGGAGAGAAATTAAGCTTCCCAGCAAAGAATTTGTAAACATAACACTACTAAGTAAATAGGGTAGGTGCAATATTCGAGTACATTAAAAAAAAATGAAAAGAAAGCAAAAAAATATGGCTAGCACTGTTATTATGACAGTATCTATCAGCAAGCTGAATGAACATCACCAAATGGCTTGAACCCCTTGGGGAACACGGCAGAAAAATGCCTACCTTCTGAACTCAGGCTTAGGTGTAAGTTGGAGTCTTGAGCTGCTCAGCCCTCTCAAGACTGGGACACTTCAGGACAAGGCACAGAAGTACAACTCTGAAGAGTGAGATTTATAGCACTTAACTCTATCCATCTGAACTCAGGCATCTTGTTTTTACACACCCTCTCAATACAGAGTGATATGATCAACTGTTCTTTGGAGGCACACAACATGTGTCTAAGTCAGGTGCGCCAAACTGATCACTACAGAGGATCACCCTTCTCCACTGATGGTACTAAGACCATTGTAATGATGAACTCAAAATATGGTTAGATAAAATGAATCCTCTTTTTAAAGCCGAGCAGGAAAGCCACTCAGGAGTCAAGGTGTCTCCAGGGCTAGATGGCAAGGCATCTACCACTCTAGCCTTAGGTATATAAACTCTGGTTTAGATCAATATTTAGTCTCTGAATCTTTTTGAGAATTGTTCCTTAAGACATTCCTTGCATAACTGTACCTTAGTCTTACATTTAATCACTTGCCACAATATTAATACTAGAAAACCAAATTAATCAGACCAAACAATTTTGAATGCATTAAGAAAATAAATTTTAAAAAACCCAACAAAACAAAAAAAACAACCACAATCACATTTATCTTTCCTTATCAAGTGTATGTACTGACTGGTACATACATTAACACTTACCTGATGTTCTTTACAGAACAGCTTTCTGCAATATGATGCAATACCTGTATTTTTCTACCCTTTCCCAGGTCAGGCTGGATCTAAATGAAGTGAAGCACTCAGGGGAAGGGAAAACTTACTGTATCTCTGTCTGAATAAGAAGCTACCCTATGGTGTACCGAACATGGTCTTCATATAAACATATAGACAGTCTCCGTATTTCTTTCTCCTAATAGTTTCTCTGATGAGGAGTTCTAACACCTACCCTGTGGTCTCTTCGATGTTCATAAATGTCTTGATGACCAATGGTAACTCATATTTCACTATGAAGAGGTAGCTTGACATAGCTGTAGGTGAATAACATCATAGATCATTACAAATATAGAATATGCCACACGATGCAAGAATCACATAACATGTTTCATAACTTCACTTGAACACAAGTAGTTAATGAACACATGTTGTGTGACAAATAAGTCTCCAAGAATAAGCAGGGAACAATTACTATTGACAGTACAGACATTTTAAGATCTTGTCCTCACCTCCAATGTTCTGCATTGTAATTGATCCAGAAGCAGCAAGCTTTCCAGCCATACCAAAAGCCTTCATTCCCAACTGTTCATATAATAAAGATCCTGAAAGAAAATACGATATCCCATTGGAAGGGTGTATTTCAGGGAGATACCGTAGGAAACAAAAACTACATATTTGTAAAATAGTAATTTGCCATACCTCCTTCATTGGCAGTCTTCAAAAGAAGATGCACTGAATACAAAGAAAATATTGAAACAAACAGCAGGAGTATCCTGGGGAGAGAAAAACACAAATTTGTAATAGCCATAAATGATTTCTTGTAACCTTATTAAATAAAGATGTATCAAATATAAATATTATCCACATTAATGTATTATACGGGGAAAAAAGTAGATTCTAAGGTCAGTTAAAAGTGTTCTGAAAACCCAATTAATGCTGTGTGCAGAAGGGATTTTATACTAAATTGCATTTTAGAGGCATACAAAGAAATTCTAACATAGGCTTGAACAACAATTCTATTCAGTCTAAAGTGGCATAAGCACCACCAAGTGTCAGGCTATTATACTTGGCTATATTTGATAATAAATAACTTAAAAGTATCAATGGGAATGTGTGCAGGGGGGAAGGTTTGCATCCTTGTAAGAAACTGTCTTCCTGTCCCTGTTCAACATGGAGGCTAACTACAGCTGAAGTGAAGATTATCTCTCGGTCTTAAAGAAATCAGCTTTTCAGCTTAAACCTGTGTTATGTTCTTTTTTTTTAATGTAAGGATGAAACTGCAAAAGCCTTAAAGAATTGACTGAAAATTCAGACTCATTGAGAGCTCTGTTTTCAAATGGAAATACACATCTATTGTCATTTAAAAAAATTCCTTCCTCAAAAGTTAACTCTTCAGATGTGCTTACATGGGAATCGCTAGTGGCTCGTTTATCTTCCCCACAGCTTTTACAGGCAATGCATATTATTTCCAGAAGCACATTTGCATCACCTAAAATTCGGGTCTCTCAACAACAAATCTCTCCCACAACAAATGCACTTCCTGGAGTGGCACGCTAGGGGGGACTTCTTGGCTGCTGGAGAACACAGTGGAAAATTACAAGGCATTAAAAAAAAAAAAAAACCCTGGTCTTTCTTACACCAATACAAGTATTTTGCTTAATAGGAAACCTGAGAATCAGCATATCAAAAATGGCTTTAAAAGGGCAAACTTTGCTTCCCAGAATACATTTCCTTTTGTGTCACTTTTAATGTTGGTAAAGTTAGTAAATGCAGCACAAAGAACTGGAAACAAAAAGATCTGAGAAGTTTCACAGATCTGTGTAGGAAACTTACGTTACTGTGCCAATTCAACACTAACACATGACCACAAATAAACCTTTCTATTTCAGACAGGTAGAGGATTAACTAGGATTTGACTCAGCCATTGGGTAGAAACAGCACAGCTGAGATGTGCCAGGGTTACACTACTTTAAAACAGCACAGACCCTGGACCTCTCAGTCCTAACATGGAATGGCTGCCTACAGCGTAGACAAGATCAGTCAGCAAACTCATCTTGAAGCTCACTCTGGTCTGGAAGCCAGAAACATTCTATTCATTTATTTAGTGCTGACACAAGTGACAAGTCACAGCACTTACACAAGTACCTCCACAGTCTTCGAAGAACTTACTGCCCTAATCAACTGCATCTGGATCTGATTCTGTAACCTAGTTTTTAAGGGCTGCCTGTAATGCCCTCACTGTCATAATAAATCCTCAGTATCATCTGTGATTAACTGTTTTCCTGCCTCAGAACTGTACGATCTACAAGTTTTGTAAGGTAACAAGCTAGTTTGTCTTTGAAACAGCACTAATGCAAATAAGATCTGAATGCAGCATCTGGAAATAAAAAGCAACTAAATTGCCTCAGCACCCAATTGTTAAATTGACAGTTTTTAACATTTTTTTCCTCAGAAAAGAGGAGCCCCAAAGCCTGTTCAAATAGCTAACCTTAAATGCTCTTTTTTCCTCTCCTCAGAGACATTCTAATGTGCATTACATTGATTATCGTTCATGTGCTGCAGAACATCTTTAGAGCGTGAATATCTATTCTAGACTCATGCTAAGTCATTCATTCAGTTTAGCATCACCTAAGCAAGTGAAAATCTTAGTAAAAGATTAACAAATCACCGTATGTTTCAAATCCTTTAGGTCTGAACTTCACACATAGGTAGTTTCCTCAGGAAACTTGAGCACCACCCGATACTGTGAAACATCTGGAAGTAAATCTGACCTACTTTCTGGAAATCTGGCAGCAGAGTCAAGGAAATTTTGAACTAAACATTGCTCTTCACATGTTCTTGAACATTCAGCACATTCATCTATTTCCAGGATAAAAACACAAAGTTCCTTTAAACATACCCATGGATACTCATTTGCAGTCAAGTCACTGATAATACATGTTGTGTGAGCTGAACTGCCTCCAATACATGAAAAACATATTTTCCAAGGCATTTAAAAGCACTGTACATAACTGTATCCTTATGCAATTTCCAATTACATTACTGTAGTTCTGCCCTACACCTCAAAGCTTTTGCCAATGTAGACAGGCCAATAAAGACGGACTGGTTATTCCACATCCCTCCCTTGCAGGCAGACAGAAATTTTTATAGGTGCAACTGAAACCATATCCCTGAAGAGAGTGAAAGCACAGCAATAAAACAGACTTCTTTATTGGTTAAGTACATTGTAACTCTGCAGGCACAGTGATGTCAGTTGAGGAAAGGGAGACCACATCCCTGATTGGGACTTGGATAATAGAAGTTTCAGAGGAAGTCTATCAGTTATTCATGGAGAAACTACAGCTAAGTCAAGTAAAACTCACTGTAAAATGTTTTTGAGGGTTGCAGAACTTGCAATGAATCAGTTTAATATTCTTACACCATGTATTTTTCCATTATGAATTACACACCAGAAAGATTTTTTTTTTTGATGAATCAAAAGATACTTACACAAAAAGAGCAATTCCAGTGTTAGCCATGGCAAAAGAAAGACCAAGGATGCCACTACCCACAATAGCATTGCTCAGATTAAATACTGACATTCCAAAGGAAGTAGTACCCGGATGCTGAGGAAAGAGGATAGGTAATAATTAATAGAAAGTTATCAGTCATCTCAGAATTAAAACAAACATAAAATTGGCAGTACATTTTTGTTTGTTTGTTTATTTGGAACGTCATCGCCGGGTACTTACATACTGAGTTTCGTATTTCTTCTTTCCAAGATTGGAGTCGAGCAAGAAATTTTGGTTTTCTGGATCAATATCCGCATAGTGGCTGCAAAACAACGTTACATCATTAGCGACTCTTGCGGGAAACTTGCATATTCACTTCCCGATCAGCGTTTCCAATCCATTTCAAAGGGAAAAGGAAAACCCGATGGAATAACCCCGAAAGAACCATCCCACCTGCGACTGTGTCAGCGCGCGGAGCGTTGCGCCCGTCTCCGGCCGCAGCGATCCCCGTGTTTCCGTACGGATTTGCCGACAGACACGCGGCACCGCCGGGTCCCCGACCGGTGTCGCCCGCCGCGGGAGCCCCCTCACCTCTTCATGGCAGCCGGCTTGGTGGGGTAGGGGTAGCTGAAGTCGTTGCTGTTGGAGCTGTAGCTGCTGCTGTCCTCGTCGGGCGAGATGTTGAACTTGCCCATCTCGGCGCTGCTCATGCTGGCGGGGCGGGGGTCGGGGCTCGGCGGCGGCCGCTCTTTTGTCCTTGCCGGCGGGACTCGCCGCGCCTGCGGAGGGGGCGGGGTGCGACGTCAGTGCCGCAGCGGGC
>JAYDZK010000056.1:29364893-29413624 GCA_034509185.1 Euphonia xanthogaster
GTCCTGTCTCAAGCTAATAAAAGGGACACTCGTCCCCACGTGGCAAAGAGCGCTTCTCGTCTTTTACTTCGTCCATGAGAGTCCGTTTGGCCGGGAGTCCAGAGCAAGCCGGGTCGGACCAACATAAGGCTCAGGAACCAAACGGATTACTGCAGTCCATGTGTAGAAAATTTGTAGCCATTTATTTTTTAATTTTGAAAGAGGCTTTTTAGTTGTGAATAATTATGACTCGAATTTATAAACCCATTTCTTGTGGGAAGAAGAATCACTCTTCTACCTTATAGTGTACAGTTTTCTGGTAAATAAAATGAACATCTTTAATTTAATTTAAGGAATCTCCATGGATCAATTCCTGGCAAAAATTAGGAATGGATAAATAAACTAGTTTATACGCTCTTCTTTGTATGCGAAGAGAAGATTTGAAATAAATTAGTGAACAAAATTATTACATAAATTCTGTATGGTGGTAAGGGCATTTTTGTTTATATGCATACCAGAGGATTTCTGTGTTTGGAGAGACATCCCCCTCCTGTTTATCTCCTATGTGCAGAGTACTTTTACAGACTAAGGAGCTGCTGAGTCACACTTTCACTGAATGATTGACAGCCCCGTTTCTACCAAGAACTGGTAGACTTCCTCGCCTGCGTATCAGGCGAGCAGTGTAACGCCCCTTACTTAGGAAATGAAAGTATGACACAGCATTATAAGTGACCTCATTGAAAATGGTGTGAGCAGCTGAATGGAAATGTGTTTAGGCAGCCATGTAGGGCAAATCAAAATCTATCCACATTAAATTATTTACTGGCAGTGATGATTTGCTATTAAAGAAAGCAATATACTAGTATTCATTTCAATGTGCTGAACTAGCAGTTTTGCAGTGCAGTTATTCAGAGGAAATTTTGTCTGAGTGTACGAGTAGTAATAGATCTGAGAGAGACATGGAGCTCTCTGTTGGCAATGTTTCCTGAGTTTGGAAAGATATGTATATAACAAAAGTAATTAAGTCTAAGCCTAAATAATCTACAATTTATAATACCAATATATAAAATGTATTGAAGAGTTTGTGAGTCCAAAATAAATTACAATGAGCTCTAAATATTGTCTTTCTCTTTAAAAATGTAGGAAGGTTTTGTTGTAGAACCATAAATATGTTCAATACATTTATTTCCCCTTAGTATATGATGCTTTAAGTTGGTTTTTCCTTGAATATTTAAGTACATGCTTGGGGTAGGACAAGCAGAATACACTTTACATTTACAGAAATATCTGCAGTTATTACTTCCTTTAAAATTCTTTAAGTAGTTTGTTTATGTTGCTGTTAGAACAGAATTTCCATAAACAGCACAGCTCTTCACATTTCATTTAGCCATTCATTTGCTTTTTTGTTAAATGTATAGGTATAATCTTTTAACAGAGATAGAAATCTACCTTTAACCAATACCAATTTTACTGTCATTTGGCATGTAAATCCACATTTTTTGAGGTTTATTGTACTCCTGTGGTATTCCATAGAAGGTTTTGTCCTGGCATTCAGTAGGGAAAGAGTGACTGCACTTATTTTCTTGCTGCTTATTACATCATTCTTCTGATGGCCTTCTTTGGATTGCAAACAGATTATGATATGATTCAGGTCATTTGGATTTTCTTTTAGCCCATAGGTACCTCAGTTGCCATGATACAGAGACTTCCCTGTGTGGGAAACTTAGTCATCTGAGTTGTCAAATAGTCTTTGGGCGCATGATTTTGTGCATGTACTACAGTTTTTCACAACTAGATTTGATGGATTTCATGTTGCTGTATTTGTAATGGAGGATGTTGAAATAACGTCCCTGGAATTTGATGTAGGATTTTGACAAGCCGTACTAAGAGACATTACACGTTCCTTGTGGTATGACATCAAAAAGTAACTATAAATTGTGCAAACTATCTGAAGAATTTAAAAATACAGATGGTTCTATAAATAACTAGCATGTATAGAATACATAACAATGGGGGTTTTTAGTTCAACTCATGATTGGCACATATGTGGAACAACATAAATAACTGACACCATGTCAAATTAAGAAACACAGAAAATCTAGATCATAAAGTGTCCTTTTTATTCCACATACAGACTTGCATAGGTAAGCACATGCAGACAAGCTTAAGGAGGTGATACTGGCTTCTCTTAATGACTAAGGAAGCTACAGAAAAGAATAGAATCCCTTCATTAGAAATTTAACATAATTCAAAATACAATATGGTTAAATATACTTAAGTAGATGTACTAATTAATGTCAAAATAGGTTATATATTTAAAAAGGGAAACATGGTTTTAGTGGAACTTTGGAGTAAATTGTGGCTAGTGAATTCTATTATGATGTACAATTTTTTCCTTTCTGTTCTGATTGCAAGTAATTTTTAATGTCATGTTGGTTTACAGAATTCCTCAAGGTCATGATCTAATTTGATATGATTTTCTGTTTTCAGTCTGAAATGGAAAAGTCTCACAGAGAAACAAAATTGTTGAGATAACATTAAAAAAATGCTACAGGATGAAAGAAATGTAGGTTAATTATTATATCAGTGTACTAGACATAACCATCACTTATACTTTTCTCCCAAACTTTACATTCTTTATTTTAATATTATTGGAATTATATGTAACAAATACCGTTTGTGGTCAAATAGAAACTTGGTGACCCTGATTGTGACCAAAATTATCTCAGAAAGTATTAAAATTTAGAATTTTTTCTTCTTACAGATTTCTAGGACAATATCACTGTAGAGAGAATAACTGACCTATGTTTGAAATAAGTCACCTATGTATAAAAATCAGACAAACATGTAGAAAATTTAACAGAGCTGACAGTGTTGCTTTTCCACCCCTCTCTGTCTGGTTCCCTTACATGTAGGCAAGTAATGTTTTGTTCTGTTGTTCTTTGCTGCTTCACTTTCATTCTGCATCAGGTCCAGGACCATTAGTCCTCAGATCAGATTGGCACATTGCCAAGCCTTAGTGATACAGAAAAAATGCTCTGTTGTTTTTGATTTTTTGAGAAGTTTTGAAATGAACCTATAGGAAGGCTTGACTAAAAAAAAAAAAGTGAGGAAAGAGTGGAGGAAGGCTTATTAGGCGTCACAGAGAGGTTAGAAACTCATCTAGAGACCAGATAATTTGTTTACTAAATTTCCATTGAGATTCTGTCATGGACCCTTGCTGCAGTACGCCCTAGGCTGAGTTCTCTCCTGCAGGTGAATAATCTTGTTGCCAGTCACTGGTGCAAGATGGCTGTACACCATCTTCCCAAAAGCTGAGGGACCATTGAGTGTAAGACTACCTGTGACTGACACAAATTCCATTTGGGCTCATTATTCCCAATGGTCCTTAACAAGAACACAGAATGGGCCATACCTCTGCATACCCCTTGTCCTGACAGTCCTTTGCTGTTGTAGCAAAATCCCTCCAAGGCACAGGAGGAAGAAGCACAGGGCAGGTAGGACCTGGGTGCTGGCTGGCCGTGAGCTCGTACCAGAGTCAGATATCGGCCCTTTGCTTGAGAGTTGGCTTCTCTAGAAACCTCCCTCTGTAGTTGAATGAATGGTGAAATCTGTGTTTTCTACAGGCTCTAGCTGCCCTGCCCAGCTTCCAAGGGACTCCCACCCACACCCTGCCTGTTTAAGCTCATGCCTGGACATCCCATTATTGGTGTGTGCATGGATCTGTGTCCAGCTCTGTCTCTTGCAGTGCGGAATTGCTGGCTGCATTCCTGGCAGGCCCTTGAACCACACTATAGACAGCCTTGCATCCAGCCCTGTTTCCTGACTGGGCCTTGAGCTCACTTGATAGTCAGCCTTGGCCCTGGTGCTCTTCTGCAGGAACACCTGGCTGCACCTCCTGGGTGGACCATGGATTGAGTTCAATAACTGTGTCTGGATCTGTTGGTGAACTGTGACCCTGCCATCACCCTGGCCCTGCCAGGGTGAGGGTCTGCCCTGTTGCTGGGGGTACTGGTGGTCTCTGTCTGCCTGTCTTGGGGTTCCCATAAGCTGCTAGCTCATCCTCCCTTGTGGCAAAATGTGTCTGTCTTGTTTCTTGATAGTGCCTAACTTCATTGACCAGCTTGACAATAGCATAGCCTCAGACCCAGCCTCTGATCTTCATGATATACGAACATCTTTCACTCCTAGGCAGATGGTACAGCTTCATGCTATGGGGCTGTATCTTTCGTGACAATTTTCAGTACATGTAGCAGAAATAAATGTTTTTTTCCAAAATTTTCTAGCACTTCGTGATACCTTTTACTGCTGTAAGGATTTTGTATTTATGTAGTAATATGTTGCTCACAGTTAAAGACCTTCGCCAAGGATTTGGCCCCAAATCCTGCAGTTAATAAGAGAAAGGTGTGTGATTCTCTCTGTGTGGAGTCACTACAAGCTTTTGCAGGTAAACAAAATATTTTCTTACTCAATGCTACATTTGAAAAAAAAAAGTCTGAAACTCCAGCTGCTTATGATGAAGATGATATGGTTGTAGATTATGTTGATGTATTTTTAAATGCATGCCTCAGTTAATAGGTTTCTATGTGAGCTTGTAAACCCCAGCACTGAGGAAAGAGACTTTGCATATTAAAGTATAGCTGTTAGTCTTTCCAAACAATCATAAATCCACAAGCTAAAAGTATTGAAGAATAGTAAGGTGTTACATTAGTTTATAGAGTGAAAGACATGCCAGTACATTTATTGTAAAACGTTATTTCAATTTTTTTTCCCTTATTATTGAATGAATTAAAGATGGAGAATTCTACTCCAATGGATTAACAGTACTATGCAGACACTTTAATTTTTAAAGCACATAGGGTTGAAGAACTTGTCTTATCAGGTTTCATGGTTATGTACACACAAATAGATAAATAAACACTATCATATGTAGATGATCATTGCTGTATTAGACCATATAATTATTAAAAAATATTCCAGTGGTAGAAGTTACAAATATTCTTGTTTTTATGTGCCTATAAAATGCATGCAGCTGCAGTAACCAATCTGTGATTCTTTTAAACTTTATCGGAACTTGTATGACTAATTTAGCCTTTTATCTATCTGTGGATAATCATGTAGAAGCTAGGCACACAGGAATGCTGAACAGATAATATAATTGGTAGTGTAAATCTGAGTGGGCAGGCAATTGGATTTCTTTCAGTCAGTTCTTCCTAGCCACTGTCTTTGAAGCTGTAATCCTTCTGAGCCAAGCAAGGTCTCAGTTTCCAAACACACGTTAATGTCATGATAAGAAACTTGCTGTGGAAAGGTTGTGCTGCACTGGGGTGTTACTGCTCCCTCAGCCAAACTGGCAGGGAAGTTTCCTCATTTGCTTCAGTACAAAGTCAATAGCTTTCCAGGATAATTTTAAACAACACAAGCTGTTTTGCATGAAATGCATAAAGAAAGTTCACATGACTTTCATCAGCGTCAGCTCTGGGCAGAGTATCTTTCACTAAATTTGTGATCACAAACATCTGGTTAGTGGTAGCTGTTCTTGCAGCTGGGCTGGGTTGAGATACACAGTGTGTGCAGGGGTGTAAATGCTAGGAAGAGGAGAAGACCCAGAGGATGATGGGATCTGCTTTCCTTTTTTTATGGTTTGACTTCATTCAGTGGGGCATGTATGTCCTGACAATCTGTGGAGCCAGCAGGTTCCTCACAGGCAGACATTTATTAGGATCAGGGCCCAAGTTCATATTTTCTCATGCCCAGTGCTGGGTAAAACATTCTAAACTTATTTTTTTGTTTAAATAATCCAATACAAATATTACCTTCTTCAAAACTACTGAAGCTGCAAGACAGTGAAGACTAACAAAACTCTGCGTTTTCTTCTGACAAGTGAACAAGTGTTGCTTATGCCGGGCAAGTTTAAAAGATAGAGGGTAAGAACTCTCAAATTTTAAATTATTTTCTTCCAATAATTTTCATTAATTTCTACAATCAGATAGTGTTAATACTGTTCCTAAATATACAGGCAAATAGTTTCCTGAGATGAGCTGACATAGGCTTTCATAATGATCTATGCATTCTTAAGTGTAGTGTTTCACTGTTCTCCTGGCCTATAAATAAAAAAAAATATGTGGGCAGTAAGTGATATTCTTGTCTTTCTCATTTTATAAATCTCCTATTTCCAATGGAAATTAAATATTAAATAACTAACTTTTGGTCTTACTGTACTGCTTCTGGTCTTTACGTTAATATAGTATTGAAGAAGACGTATTCTATTTTTCAGATGTAGTAAATAGTAACAGTAAATAAATTTAAAATTTATTTATGTGCTTCAAGTTACACAGGAGCTTGGTCAACCAGTCTTTTTCTTTCTTTTTTTTTTTCCCCCTGCATATGCAAAATCTTAATTTCTAACTCCATTACCTCCATTTTGGTGGTCCTTCTTTTCCTTCCCTTCCTTTCTTTCCTTTTATCTTTCCACCTGACTCTCAAACATATTTTCCACTGTGTATGTCTTGCAGACTTTTGTTTTAAAGCCCAGCTTGAATGTTTATCAAACTCATATTGTAAACTTTGTCCTTCACAGTTGCAAAGCATGCCATACTCTTCAGGGGTGGTTCTCTCACAAGACAACAGCTGTGTAAATGATGTGCAGATCTTGACTAACATAGAATGCTAACATACAAGTGGTGCAAGGTAGAGGCCATACTGAGGCATATTTTCTGCTAATAGACTCTTATTGCCTGTAGCTGATCACAGATTTTATTCCAAACTATCTGTGCAATCCTTCCTCTGAATTAAAAAGTCTGATTACCACTTCCTGTGAATGAAATCAGCGACAGAGATGTTCTTTCTGTACAGGAGAAGTGTTTGACACAAGGCTTTAACTTCTTTTCTTCTGCTAACTTTGACAATACCAGGACATATTTTCCCATGTAAAGAGATAATTAAGTTAAAACCCTTGTTAGAATTTTATCTAGATGAATTAAAAAAAAAAGAAAAAAAAAGAAAAAAAAGGGAACACCAAGTCTGGAGTCCAAAGAGCAGGTTCTGGCTAAGTGGAAGCCTAAGGATCCAGTCTCCTTCCTTTGGTGGATGGCAGTAAAATAGTTTTATAATTTGTTTTAGCTAACACTGTAGCTAAAATTCTTCAGAGGGAAGAAAGTGTTACTTTGAAGAATATGATAAATACTTTATCCTAAAATGTTTTGTCTGTGGAAGAAATACTAATTTTTGCTAAGATTGGTGGATTCATTTTGTCTTGAAGCAAATTCTTATGGGCCTTTTACTATAGTATTCATATACAGCTGTTAGGCATTAACACTGATGAATGCTGTGAACAATCATCTTGTAACTGTTTCCTCTCTTCATTTTTTTTAGTTTAAAAAAAAATTAGAAAACTGTTATTTTTCCTAAGAAGTCATATTTCTATTTTCTACCTTTTCTCACAGTTGATGTAGACATGTTTCCCTTTTTTTTTTAAATTTAGAGGTAGTAATTTTCAGTTGGAGGGTATTAGGTTAACTTATACACTGAAAAAGAAGGTTCCAAATGTGCAGAAATGTTTGTATTTTGCTTCTGGAGCAATTAAAAGGTTTTATTGAAGGTTGTATTAAAGGAGTCATAGAAAACAAAGTAGCTCTTAAAAGACATCTAGTTCATCCTCTGTTCTCAGGACATGGATGACTAAATCATTCTTGGCGGAGATTACTCTGGTTCTCCCTTTGTTGTAATTTAAGTCCACTACTGTCTGGTCTCTCTGCAGTCACCTTTTACACATCTGAAGACCATTATCGTATCTCCCCACAGTCTTCTCATTTGTAGCTGGTAAAGAGCCTGGTCCTTCCAATGTTTCCCAGGCTCAGGAAGCTCTCCCTGTTTTCTTCTGTTCTCTCACCTTTTGATTCCTGGCATACCTGGAAATAATGCTTCAGACTGAAGACAGAACTCCATCTGAACAAAGTTCTTCTACTGACCCTTTCTGAGGATGATATTTACTTCTCTTGCAACCTTGTGACATTGCTGGCACGTGTTCTTCTCTGACACATTGCCATCTCAGATCCCATTTCTAGAACTGCTGTCCATTCATCCCCATCTTATATTTGTTCAGTCAGTTATTCCCAAGTGCTATGCTTTGGATTTGTCCCTAACATTGATACACATTCCATTTGTTTAATGACCACGTGCATCTTATTTGGTAATGCATCCTCCCTAATTCTTCAGTTCATCCTTCTGAACTCAAGTCCTATGGCCTGCATGGGTCTCACAGCTTTTCCAAGCACTGCATTCTTTGCAAACCTGACACGAGTGCTATGAATTCCATGGGGCAAACCCCTAATGAAAATACTGAAAGTGCCATATCTGGGACAAGTAAGGTAAAATGTCATGGGTATGGAATGTCCTGGTCAGTGACTCTTCGTTGCTGCAGCTCACAGGACAGGTGTGGTGTGGACAGATGGTTGTTCTACTGAGGGGCCATGACTTGAGTGAGCTGAAGTGAAATTGTATCAAACCATTCCAGATCTGGGGAGGTCTGAGTCTCTTCTGCAACTGTGCTGATGAGGGTCCCCATAAAGCCCAAAGCCAATAGCCTGAAGCATCAATAGCTCTTCCACAGAACCAGGGGAGTTATATTTGTTCTGGTCCCTCTGTCTTTATGCTTCTGGATGTAGAAATCATCTCTATATAATCATACTAGAACTTAAAAAAAAAAAATCATAATTTAAACTGTTTAGTGAAAAATTAAATTGAGTTTGGCCTAGTTTCTCTAAAAAAGAAAAAAAGGCATTCTTAAGTGGGGGGAAGAAAAAAAGAGTTAGAAATGTGAGCAGAAAGTAGAAGTATTGTTGACACAAACATTCAGAAACTAGAGCTGTTGTGCTCAGAGTAAACCATGGTGTTTAAGTTTTCCTATTCAGGGAAAATCTTATTAATTTTTACTTTTGAAAACATAGATTTCATTTTGCCCCTCACCTAAATGCTATAAATGGCATGCTTCATTAGGAAATTGTAATTTTCTCAAAAATATTGATGAGGTTTTTTTGCTTTCATCACTGCTTCTCCATGACAATAAGCCACCAGATATATTTCAGCTTCAGAGTAGTTTTTAAAAATTTCATGTCTTTTAAACTACATTTCTGTAACCATTGTTTTTTTCAATAACTTCCAATAAATAGATACTATGCAAGAATGGTCTTTGACAACATATTTTGTTGTGAAAACTGCCTTTCTTTCTTAGAGCTTCCTGTGAATTCTTTCCTTATCCTAACTCATGATAAAGATGAATTTTCTGTTCTTGCTAACAATTATTTCACTCATTTCCAAGGCCAGTTACAAGAAAATAAATATTTTGAGCTGTATGTGCACTTAACCTTTCTGTCATTCAGCTCAGCATATGAAACAATTGAGATCCACAAGGAAACATTTTAATATGTTTTGGTCTCCTCAGCCTTGAAATTAGCTGCAAAAATAATGCACAATTATACTTAACTCCTTTGTTATAGGCATGGCATGACAGGATTCCTGAGACCAAACTCAGATTTTTGCAAGGGCTCTTTAGAAGTACTTGCTCATTTAATGGAAGTAAAGTTACCAAACACCACACCTGCTATGTATTACATGGTTTCTAAAGTATAGCCCTGTATTTCCTTTGAAAGGGGGTAAGGCATGGAAAAATTTCCTTAAAAAATGGTGTGTCAGCCAGGTAATTTTCCCTTGAGATATAAGTGATTCATAGAGGCTGATTCTTGCTGCTGTGTTACTCAGTGAACAACAACACAGCCTGATATAAATCATTGTTTTGCTTTATGTTAATGTTTTCCTTGACTGAGTGGCGCTGCATTGGATCAGCATAATAAAACCAGAATCATCCAATAGTATCTCAAACATTAGAATAATTAATAAGTGATTTGAGGCATAAAAATACTGAGTTCTTGCATAGGCACAGTTTGAATGGATTGACCCGGATTTAACTCAAGGTTTGCTCAATACAAGACTAGTTTGAAGGAGAGCAAGTGTAGTTACCAAATCAATGACATATGACCACAACAGAAGCATATTTGATGGAAAAAGGAAATTGAGAAATCCAAGACAATAAGATAAGGCAGTGGTCTCTTCATGGTTTATTAAAGTCAGGAAATGTGTAACCTAAGAGACTAACTTGCCCCATATTTTTGCAACTCTCATTCAGAGCTGGTATTTTGCATTTCAAGCAGTATTGTTACTTGAAATGAAAAGTTGAAACTAAATTAATATTTTCATCATTTTTTTTTCACTTCATGATGTGTAAATGAAAGTTTAGATTTCTTTTTGTTGTTACTCTTCCATCTTTTACCCAAAACCCAGATAGTGTTTGGACTGGAACCTTTTCTGCTTGTTCCTGACTGCCAGGTGCTGTTGACTGACTGAAAAGCGTGAGTTAGTAGCAACTGAAGGATTAGGCCTGATTTCCTTAGCCCATATGAGACTAGGCCACCTATTTATGACATCTGCTAATGGGGTGAAAGGACTGACAGAGGCTTTTTTCACCTGCCTGCAACTTTCTTCTAGCTGTAAATATCCCCCTACCTAGCTCCAGTCTCCATCAGAGCTGAATTTCTGGGCACTCACTAACATTATTCTGTCAAAATGATTTGAGTGACTTTAAATATTTCCTAGTGGGAGATTACAAAACAAAGGAAAAATAACCCCCGAATCAAATTTGACAGAGGTGGGTTAGAGGAGGCTATGCACGGAGTGGCACCTCACCAGGACAGAGGCCTGAGAGAGCAGCTTGGGACACCACTGACTCTGAATGTGCCACAGACAGAGAAGTTTGTCTGACAGGCCTTTCTTTACATCTAGCCTCATCTTCCGTGCATTTTTCAGTTAGGAAAAAAGTGTGAGGTGACAGCAGCATCAGTGAAATAGCAGCATCAAAACACCTAAAGGAACAAACATTCCCAAGAAAAGCAGGTATTTTTTAGCTGTAATTTTTAGGCTTTGGAGTGTGGGGGGGATAAATTTGTAACTTATTTTCATGTCTGTGATTAACTTGTCTTTGAAGTCACAGCTACTGCTCAAACCATGGTGACTTCTCACCTCCACTGAAGGTTTTATACAAACTTGGAGCACTTTTCACACCTCTGCACAGCTGCTCCCCAGCCACTGGAGTGTAATCCTCAGGATGTCAGTCTGTGCTAAGAAGATAATGCCAGTTCAAGGAATCCTGCCTCCTCGCACTCCTCCTGCTCATCTCTCATTCCAGCCCCTACAGCACAATGTATTGCCCTCTCCAGGCTTTCTCATGGCCTAGAACCTTTCTGCAATTCACCTCCTCAAAGAGCCTCACTAACAGCTCCACGAGGACTGTTGTGGGGACAGCAAACTCCTGTGGTCAAAGAGGAGAAGCCCAGGGCTCTTAAACTGGTTTTGCTGGGGAAGCCAGTGACAAGTGAGACAACCACTGAGAGAAAAAAGTCTAAAATTATTGTAGAATAAATGTTAAAATATTCTAGAAATTATTTGGAACACTGAAGACTGGGTACAGGTTGGACCTTTTTTCATCTTTTCAAAGACAAATTATCTGAAAATATGCACATTTATTATACTTTCCAGCATGACAAAACATGAGCATCCAAATTTTATCTTTGACTTTCAGATCCAAAGAACACTGTGTATGATGTATTAAATCTAATTATTGTGGTCACTTGCATTTGAAATTTTCTACTTAGAAGCAGAGGAAGTAAAACTTTGAATTAGCATTTTAGCATCTGTAAAAAATTGCTCTTATAAAGCAGCTGTTTTGACCTGGCTGAGAGCGTGGGAACCACGGCATCTTCGTTCATTGGTGAAAGTCATCTCATTTCAGGTGAAGTTTTAAAGCCTATATAATCCAGGCAACAGTGAGTTCTTCTGTACTGTCTCTTCCTGTATTTGTGAAGCTCCTACTGCAACAGAATTCCAGTAATTTGAGAGTGAGAACATTTAAGATCACCTATAACATGAGGAATAATCATAGTTCAACTGGCCAAACACTGATTTGTAGCATTCTGTGTAGGAAGATTACTAACAGGCAAGAGTCCAAAATACTTCAACCATCCTAAAATATTTCCAAGAAAATATCTGATTTTAATAATGACTATGCAGTATGTAGGAAACATGAATGCTAGGGGTTAAGAGGTCAGCAAAGAGTTCTCAGCAGCACCGTTTAATACAGGAAGTATTGGGAAAGTCTAAGATTAAACTGTTCAGCTAAAGCCAGAACGGAAGCTGAGGCAAGAAAAAGAAAACATGGGTTTGTAAATATGATGACACCTCTGTTCCAGGAATATGATCCACAATAGTTGTAAACCTAAGTACAAAAAGTTCATTATAGATTCTAGAAAGTAAGTCAGCGTTGGTAATTGCGTCACCACAGATTAACCTATTTCCCCTTTTGATTAAAAAGTCAAGGGAGTGCAAATGCAATCAGATAAAGCACATGGTAAATCACATGCTCAGAGTACCCCCTTTAATGGAGTGTAATAATGTGTCAATGAATTCTTTTCAGGTTAGGCAGATAAGGGGTTTTCTTTAAAGTTTTTAGGCACACAGGTAAAATATTGGAGTTTTAAGCAAAAAGAAAAGCATGTTGTTCTAACTTGCTTAGACCTAGACCACATCAACACATTTAAAGAAGCTGAAGAAAGTGTCATGATCATCCCTGTGCTTTTACATGAGGAGAAATACAAATGCTGCGAGAAGTTGAATTCTGTGGCTTTCACTCAGGAAAGCTCTCAAGCACATTCTTTTTTTTTAAGCTAAAATATTCCAACGAAAATCATTGGGGGTGCCTCAGCAACTTGCAGTATCAAGTTGTTAAAATGTTTCATGTTTTGGTTATTTTCATTATCTTGCATACGTGTTGTAGGTTCTCCTACTGCAAAGCAGCAAGCTGCTACACGTCTCTTGTAACTGTGGGTACAGAGGAATTTACAATGTAAGCGTTTTGTTTCATATTTTGTGAACTTTGTGCCTTCACCTCAAGTCTTTGCTGTAGATTCATTGTAGCACAGAAGTACTGCAGAACTCACAGAAATTCAGTGGAGGGGATGGGGATAATGCTTCTTTATTGTCGAAAGACATTTATTTGTGGGAGACTTTATGGAGCAAGAGCAATTTATCACAAGTTTTATTGCTTTGCATGTGAGGTTGGGTAACAATTTAATGAAACTCTATTGTTTGCTAACTGGAGTCATGGCATTTTGTAAAGGAGAGGGACCTTTTGTGTAGTAATACAGAAATAGTCTGGCTGTCATATTTGTAAAGGAAATAATCTACATTCATTTCTTAATAATAAGGGGGCTTGAGGTTATGCAAGTACACCAATGTAAGATGGTGTTTAGCTGTTTAAGAGACAGATTATTGCATTATTTTCCCCTAAGTTCTTCCTGCTTTGTTCATAGTAGATTTAGCATTTGTTTGCACTTACAACCTTCTGCTTCTAGAGAAAAAGAAATTATTTTTGAGACGTAGACAGTTTACTGCCTGCAATATATAAAACTGTGGTTTGCTCATATTTTAGTGCAGCCTCTACCCATATTCTGTGTTCAGTTAATACTTTATGAAGGAGAATAACATCCTCTTCTCCTTCATTGTTTCTGTTGATTCTGTGTCTTGGGATTTTAACAGGAAGAGAGGCTCCAGTTTAAAGCCAGAGTTAGCAACTAAGGGTTTCAAAAATACAGGCTAAGCAATGTTAAAATTACCACAGAAGTGGCCAGAGCAGCTAGTTTGACCACGGGTATAAGATTTTCCAAAATTTTTATTTAAGCAGTGGTTCTGGTTACAGCTGACTGTGATAATCACAGTTAATACTGATTTTCTTCATGGCATCCTGTTTGCAGCATCTGGACAGGCAGAATCCTGATTTCTGCCAAGGACTTCCAGGCAACACAGTAACAGGCAAATGCTAGCACTGCTGTCAGTAACAAAGAGATTATCACTACAATTTAAAAGACTGCAAGCTGAGAATAGGTTGACCTATATTGTTGGATTTTTCCTTAAAAATGCAACAGAAAGTAAATTCTGATCCAAAATCTATTTATTTGGTTTCTGCATGCTGTTTTGATGCAGCAAATGCTTCTAGATGTACACAAGTCTACAATAAAGTGTGCTAAAAATCAGCACAAACGTTACTATTTTTTCATTTCCCCCCCCCTGAATGTTTAAACCACTGCAGAGTGACCAGCACTGTTGTGCTTCTGATCATCTGCTGGTCTGCATTGGGATGCTCTGCACTGGGGCACAAGAGAAGGATTTTATTTTACAATCTGGAGAAGCAGTTGCAGTCTTTCAAAATATGGAAGTCTGAATCACTGCAGCCTGTGAACTATTCTACATTTTGTGACCCAAGAAAGAATGAATGAACTGCATCCTCTGTGCATACCAGGCTTGGCTGCAACAGCATTTGCTTGTATGAGAGTGCACCTTCTGTTTATTCTTTCTGTAAAAAGCGTGTTTTGTGATATTTATACCTCCAACAGCACATTTACTATTCTTTGGAAGTTACCTTGCTTTATAAGTGTTCAACTTTTCTTCAACTTGGAAGATGCTGATGGACTTTAAATTACTTGTCTCTAAGGAAGGAAGCCAGTTAAAAACCAGACTCTTGATTCATCTTTCACACAAACATTATGATATTCCAATGTCCTGGAATGAATAATATCAAATAAACCTCTTAGATTTCAAGATGGTTTTGCATGAGGAGGGGTAAGATTTGAGGCATGTGCCATTACTGATGATGTGCCACGTAACACAAGCTGGCTTTAAAGTTCCTCCTGCTGCTGGTGATTGGTGTCCCTGGAGGTTGGGCTGTTGCTTCAGAGTAGCTGAATGAGCCGGTATTTCAACCGTGTTTTTGATGAGGAGAATGCTCAGTATTTGTGCTGAATATTTTACAATATGCACCCATGCTGATTTTTGATTTTTTCTTAAAGAAATCCCCATAAACTGTTTTACAGCTAACTCAAATTTCTAAGAAAATTTTCTGATCTCTAGGTTCTTCAGAACTATTGAATTGCCTATGTATTTAGTTAAAACTATCTTCTTAGCCTGAACAGTTCCATCATCATTGCATATATTTGTATATTAATGGTAAGTGAATGCAAATGGGAGCATGATGACACCCGAGCAAATTTAAATTTTAATTTGCGTGAATCCTGTTTGAAGGTTTGGTCTGGTGTTCAAAAAGCTGTGCTTCTGAATCAGAAGCCATAAACTTACAAGAGAGGGTGCTGGAAATAATCCATGGACATCTTGTTCTTATTAGACATGGGCTAAATCATTCTGACAGATTTCAAACCTGCTGAAATATTGTTCATTAAAATCTTGATGTTGATTTCAGCATTACTGGGAGCACATTTTACTTATGTCTTTAAGGATGACTATCAAAAGGGAGAAGACAAGTATATATGATGAAAAACAACATGAAAAGAGTCAGAGAGCTGACAGTGTGAAAAAGAGACCCACTGGGAAAGCAGCAGAGAAAAAAAATCCCAATTTTCGTAGTTATGTCTGTTTAGGACTGAGACTGTGCCAAACCTTGGACTTGGAGGCTGTTCTGTTCTTAATACATTGCACATGATTGTCTGTAGCTAGAAAAACATTCTTTGTGGTTTTAAAAAAATTGAATTATCCTTATATGAAATAACATAAACTATGAGTTTAAATGACAGAGTAAAAAGAAATTAAATTCATTTTGTAAACCCTCAGAGAATTTAAAAATCCCTTAGGTTCACAAAACCTCAAGATCCATAAGATTCATGTATTCCCATGAGTAGGACACCCAATGAAGTTAATGAAGTTTTCATCCAACTTTTTCTCCTTAGCTAACAGATTCTCCTTTCAAGACATGTTTGTGTTAAGGACAAGATCCAAAATACCCACTGACAGTTCCTGTGCAATCTAGATAGAAGTTAGCTAAGGAGAGAGATTATAAAACCTGGGTAACTTTCCAAGGTACAAGACCACGGGCAGTTGAGTACTACTATGAATGTTTATTTCAGCAGCTATATCTTGTTCCAGGTAGGCTCATTTGCCTTTTAGGATCTGAGTTTTTATCCATTGGAAGCATTTATTGTGTCTAAGCTCCAGTGAGGGTGGTCTTTAGTGTATTCCTTATAATAAAATTATACCCTGCTGGCTGCTTGTAAGTAATTCCCCTCTCAACAGAGCTTTTTAGCTTGTTCCTCAGGAATGCCAGTCTCCACCCTATAGGATGTCCAGGCTCCCTGCTTAGTACCTTAACAGACTGTGTCCATTTTTCAGACCTTGGACTGCTCCTGAGCACAGTGGAGCTAAGTGTTACCTTCAAAAGGCTCGTGGTGCTCAAAGCTGCAGCTGCCAAGTGTCTTCTAGGTAAGTAATGCTTGACAAGTGGGTGCCAAAGCAGGCATGTGTGTGGTGCTAGACAGTCAAACAAGCTGATGTGAACAGTCAATATCAGTAGACTCTGATAATCTACAGAGATACCGTGGGGCTGGGTGAACATAAGAATGGCTGTGCTAGGTCAGAGCAAGGATTCACACAAAGCCAGTATGGTGCCTGTGATACTTATCTGGCAGGGAGGCGTTCTGATCGTGAAGGTGGTTTTTGAGAGGGAGCCTCATTGCTAGCACTTAAAGTAGTCTGACACCTGCAATTTCTCCAGATCCAGGGAACTTTAAAATTTGTGATGTGGGAGATTGTTTTTGTTCTTTATCCTGAATTAAAAAATATTCCTACCTCCAAACTACCAGTACACTCAAGTGAATGCCTTCATCTAGGAAGAATTTAGGAAAAGGTGATCTGGTTGCTGTTTAAGTCCATATCAACCTTTAGCATCTTTGATGTTCCTTGCAAGGAATTCCACCCATTTAATGAGAACTACACCTTTTAGTTCAGTTTGAATTCTTATTTGGAACTTAATTTGATAGTGCTCACTTTTGAATTGGTAGATGCAGTACAAATTTGGTGCCAAACTACCCTCTCCATGACACTCTCGATTTTGCACATTTCTGGCATATTCTTCAGCAGTCCATCTGTTTCTCTGACTAGAGTCCTGAGTCAATTGATAATTTCTTTACTTGGAGCCATTTCAGACTTCTGATCACCTGTCCTCGATCTTTACAACTTTCTAGTTATTTATTATTAGTATTAGTATTAGTATTATATTTCTTATTTTGTTTAGAGCTCAATTTCTTTGGAGATATCTCTAGATTGTAGGTGGAGCCTTCCTCCAGTCAGTAGTCTTCCTTGGTAACTGATTAGACAAAAATGATACGTAGTGACTAATTTTTCTTAGGACACATTTATGTATACACATCAGTGTCAGTGTATGTGAATACTTGAGACTTACTTCCCCTGCTTTTCTACCATGGATAACACAAAGCTGTTTACACGTTACTGTACTGGGAGCAGGTTTGGAAGCTCAGGTGTCCTGCTTTCCTGGCCAGTGTATGACCCAGTATGTGATTGGAGACTCACACAGGCTCCTTCTCACACTCAAATTACAGGATCATCACTTCAGCCATATGCAGTGTGACTGCTTCAGGGACAGCCTTATCGCAGCACGCCTTTGCCTCCTGCTTCAGGCCATCTATGGGAGATGGCAGAGGTGGGTTTGTGTTTGCTTGGGATCTGGGAGCAGGTTTTCCTTATATGCAATTGCTAAACTATTGCAGAACAGGACTCCTCCTCCAAGTGAAACATCTGCTTCAATACTTCCTCCAATACTTTCTCCTGCAGTAGGGAGTGTGTGCATGTGCCACACAGCACTAGGAAGTGTGCCCAGGGGCACTGCCAGGTATCAGAGGCCAAGGGCCATAGAGCAGTTTGTGGTAACTTTGGATCGTGTGCAGGTGATAGTGTACTGAAGAACTCTGCTGACAAAGGCATAGGTGCATACAGGATTAGAGGGCAGGAAAGACAGAATCCTTGGATTTGTTTGGGACTGAATAAGTGCACAAGGTTAACTTGATCTCCATGAGATATTGATGATATTGCACAGAAAGTTGTTGAGCAGCAATTGCATTGTCATCAACATCATCAATACCATGCAGCACTGTCAACCTGCATAAGAGGTCAACAATATCCTAGGTGCTTGATGTGGACTTGTTGGAAATAGCTATTTCATTAGAAACTATCTCTTTGGGTTCACAGAGGTGGTATTACTGTTATTCCTGTGTAATTCATGGACTTGAGGAGCAGAGGCATTTAGAATTGTCTAAGCTAAGATCACTCAGGAAGTCTCTGACAGAGCCCAGAAGTGATGCCTGGCACCTGCTGCCTAGAGTCCCAGTATCATAACTGGCCAGCAAACTAGCTTCCCTCCCTGTCTCCCTCTATCCCTCCCTCTCTTATCCTTTCTACTGTTCTTCTGAGAAGAAAACAAATCACTTGTAGGGAGCGCAGAGGAACATGTTGATGGTTCATGGAGCTGGTTAGAATCTTTCTTTCAGTGATTTCTCTTTCCCTCTAAGCATGTCCAAATCTTATTGCTTTCATAGAACATTTTTACAAAATAATGGATCAGTCATATTACTTGTCTGTGAAGAGAAAGGGCTGCCTGATTTTCATTTGAAGAGGAAGTAAATGAACTGTCACAACCTTTCTTGGGGACAGCTGATTTAAAATCTAGGTGATTAAAATCAGAAATCAACTGGAATAAAGGTACTCAGTTTAGAAATGTATTAGTAGAACACTAAGGTTGGGATTTATACTATACCATGGCTAACAGAAATTTCATGTGTGTTTGTTGTGACATTCCTACTCACTGTTATCAAGTACAAGCAGGGCAACTTTCTGGTCAAGTATCTGTAATGTAACTATGAACTGATTAGGGTAAAATAGTGATTTTAGTAGAGAGATGTGTCAGATTTTCTTGGTTTGTGGGTTTGCTCACCTGTTGCTTTAGGTAAAAGCAAGGAAGATATGGAGAGAAGGAAATTCACCTTCATCTTTTCCAGAAGATGAGAGGTAATGGTTTAATGTGATTAATGATTTAATGGTTTCATGTTCCACAGCTGTCCCAGACAGAGCAAATCACTCTGACCTCACCTCAGGGGTGTCATAGAAGCTGCATGGGTGCTAGTCCCTGTGCCCACTGAGGTCCTTTGTGGTGGTTGTCAAAGGAAACTTTTCAGATGGAACTCGTCTTTAGATCTGTGTAATGAAGTGCATTAATGTAGCCTGGCAATGGAGCTAATTTCTCCTGGGAGGCTCTGGTACATTTGGAAGGATACTGTGTCCCTTTCCTGGTGCATTGCTTCTCTGCCCACCTGAGATTAGAGTGAGAGTGGCAATGTTGGTGGCAGGGAGACAATTCGAGGTGTATAATCCCATGTGGGAGCTCCTTCTTCTGTGTATGCAGAGGAACAGGGGTTAAAATACATTTCTCATTGGAGTAAACTGAGAAGGTAAGGACATGAGAGTTTGTATCTGAATTTGTCTATTTCAGTTTGCAAGTATAAGGAGCTGTGAATAAGTGTTCAGATAGGGTTTTATAAGTGCATTATTACCTATACAACAACACCACCCTGTTTTGTACAGTTTGAAATTAGTAGAACTGTTGTTGAAGAATGAAATAAAAACATCACTAAATTAGCTGCAGATCGATATTCCTTTCTGTGAGCAAAATAACAGGTGCTACTCTGGTTCATGGCAATCAGTTATCAATGACTACTGATATGTTATAGTACCAGGGAGACCTGTGAAAATGCCAAGGAAAGTTTTGTTTTGTTTGAAATCTCATTGTGAAATTCCCAGTAGGGGAGCTTAAGCTAGAAATCCAGAGGTACCTAGAAGTAGCTTTAAACAATGAGCAAAAAAAAAAAAAAAAAAAAAAAGAAAATTAAACTATTTGTGTTTCATGCATATGAAAATCAGTTTATCTGTTTGTTTTTCCAAAATACATAATCTCCAGTAATATCCATCTTAGTAAGGCAATTTAACCCTTTCAATGTGTGAAAGTACATGTTTATTATGGTCTGTGTGAGTCTTTTTTGACCATGCATACGGAATAAGGAATTTCACTCTCAAAGCCTTACAATGTCTGGTGCTAGTGAATACATGAGAATAATGGTGCTAACAAAATTCTCATCCTTTCTTCACCCATGGCCTCTTTATCCCCTTTTGAGTGACTAGTGTTAACATCATTGTCCACATGTATTCATGCACAGGAGCTTTTAATTTCAGCTTTTCTGCACTGAGTCGCTGTGCATATGTGGACACACAGTCGCGGTCACGTTAAAAGATGACAAAATGACTTTTGCTCCAAGTATTCTCCTACCATTTACTCTTTTCTGCAGTGTATTCACATCAGTGGTCTTTCCAACTTGCTTTATTTTATAATGTGTAAGAACTTCTATCATGCTATTAAAATGATTTTTCGCTTTATATTGAAAGACTATGTATAATATGCATTATGCATAGGTACTAGTGGCTGTTAGTTACTGCTTTTCAAACAAGTTCTATATACGTATATATGTATGTATATATTTCAAGTTACATAATCATTAATGTCTGCCTTGAGCATTGTAACCTGCTAGTGTTGAAATAGAAAGCTGCATGTTTATTCTTGCAAGATAGTAAGAAGGGAGTATAATTACCAAAAATACACTGGAACATAGAGAAAGATGTAGAATCAAAACATAATCTCAGCTACGTAAAAAAAAAAAAAATACTGGATTGAACTTAAGGGTATGTTCATGTATGAAGTGAGAGATACATTAGTTCTGAAGAAATTTAGTAATTTGTGTTTTATGAATAATTTTCAGAGCATAAATTGTATGGTTCATTGGTCGGATTGATTTCTTTGCATTATGATTAAAACTATCTTTTGGATGGTTTGTGACTAAGATCCTTCTGAAAATATTTAACATTTTTGTGTCTGCAAAATGAGAGTTGTTTTTAATTTATGCAAGATGCCTAATCAAAATAGTGCATAATGCACCTCTGAATGAGATAAGGATGTAATATTTTTGGAAGCAATTGCATATTTATTAAACAACAATAATTTGCCTTATTTTTTGTCTAAACATTTATTATTTTCATCTCATTTTCCAGAGACACTTCATTATGATGCTGTTTGTTTTATTGCTACTGCAGTATTAAAAAAATCTCCTGTTACTTATAAATAGAAACTTAATGTGGGTTATAGTTCTGAACAAAATTGAACATAAACTCTAATTAGATTATGGCACCTCATATACAAAATTATTAATGTCTCTTATGATCTTATGAACAAATGACCTATGCATCCAAGAGAAATGGGAAAGGGCAAAGGCAACACAGCTTGTTTTTCTACTGCACCCCATTTGTAGGCAACAGTACGCAGACGAATATACAGTAAAAAGAAACAAAGTCTGAAAGTTAATACCCCAGGCGCCAAACACATGTCTGTGAAAGAGGAATGCAAGCAGACATTTCTGTGTGCAGTACATTAATTCCTAATGGGCTCTTTCCCTTTTACAAAGGTCAGATCATTGGATGGAACAGAATTCCATCTCAGCAGTGTATTACCTGCCTTGGTGGGTGTGGAGTAATGGCATATCTGGGTTTCCTTGCTATGGGGATAACACCCTGCAGCTCAACAGGTCAATCCTATTAATGCAGGCTGTGTATAAATCGGGCTTTTTATACTGCCAAAGTATTCTCGGCCTCAAAGTTCTGGGTGTCCCTGTAACACTAGAAGGATGGGATGTTGAGGAATATGCCTGCACAGGATCATACCCCATCTGGAGTTTTGTTCATATGGTCCTAAATTTAATATCCTTCTTTCCTTTTAAATTGCTGGTGACGTGATGGAAAATATAAGGTTGATAATTTTAGTCTCTGAAGCTGGGGCGTAACACAGTCATGAGGTGTGAAATCAGTGCAAGCCTTGCCATAACCTACAGTGAATTTTGCCATGGGAGAAATCGAGCCTGGGCAGAGCCAGTGAAAGGGTAAATAACATGGACCCAGGAGAGAATGGAGTGACTTTGTAGATGGTCTCACTGGTCTTGAACAAATGCACAAATCATGGCAAACTGCAGGGGCATTTTCTGGCTGTGGCCGTTGGTCCACCAGAGACCACCAAACCCACACCTGCTTTAGCCCCCTAACAACTGAGAAAATGTGTTGGCGCTCACAGCTGAAATCACACAGCAATCTGAGACGTTGAAAATAAGAAGCAAGTCCTTGAGCCTTTGCCTTTCTGGGACACCTTTTCCTTCTAAATCAAGGCTCCTAATTTAGATTTTGGACTATTTTGTACTTCTGGTTTCATATACAACTATATCACATATAACTGTAGGACTGCAGTTTGCAAATCGGATATATCAGCATTCCTCTTGGTTTCAAACGTATTTTTTTTCTCAACTAAGAACCACAAAATTTCATAAAGCAAGTTTGTGCAGGATTTAAACTATGGTTAACAGATAGTGTAATAGTATTAGGTTAACTTTAGTCAAGGGAAGCTGAGTGGAAGAAGAGTAATTGAGACTAGAATTTCTCATTGTCTTTGTTATTCAAATATTCGACAAAAATAAAGCTGATCTTTATATAAGTAAGTAATTTTTTCCAAGAAGGAGGTTGGTAGCATACAGTGTTATTGAATTTGTGTTTCAATGACCCCTTATATCTAGATTTTTATATAAATATATAAACAGTTTATGCAGCCTTTTAGCATGGTTTGAGTATTATAGATATTGCATAACCGTGTTTATTATTTATCTTCAAATTTCCCCTTTAACATTTTCAAAACTAACTGAGAATTTTAAATGGCAAATGTAACATTTTTGTAGGTGACTCTTACTGAAACCTCAATGTTTTGTACTGTGCAGTGAGAATAGAAGTTAAGAAGAATGTAATAAATATACAATCATCCTAGATATTTTGAGTCAGCTGTGTCTTGTTGACTCTAGCTATAACATTGACTGTGAAAATTTTAAGGGAGGATGAGAAAAGCAGATTCTGGAATTTCCATCAGATATCTTTTTCTCACCCATCATTGCTTTGTGAAAGAATGAAGTTTGTGCATTAGAAAGGTGCAGGATGTGAAATCTCCAGGTGCTCAGAAAAATGTATTTCAGTGTTACGTAATAAAACCCGATGGGTGGAAATGGCCTTCAAAGGCTCTTTCCTTCCCTTGAGCAACAAATGCTGTCATCAGCTATTTTTGATTAGCCTGTGAATTATGATCCTGTCAAGGTAATAGGACTCTGGTTACAAATGCACCTTCAAGTCTAGCAACAGTCATATGCTCATGAGCAAAACTTCACCATCTGCAGTGCTATGGGATTATTCTCATGGTCCACAATGAATTGTTGGGTCAAGGCTCACATGTGGGACATGCTTGAGTCTTCAGCATCCATGACATTGGCTGTAATGCTATTGTTGCTGAGAGAAAACACAGCAACTCCTAGAATACACAGTTTGAAAAACTGTGGAGAAGTGAGAAAAGTGCAAATGTCAATGCTTAATCAGCAGAAAAGAAATTCTACTCTTGTTTCTTGGCTACTTTATGTACTCTACTACATGTAGAGAGAGAGAGCAAAATCTTTTGAGGATGCAATTCAGCACGTTATCATGATGTTATTCTAGAGAAAAAAATTACAGTATGTAATGTAAAAAAATTACACTAGTATGTAAAAAAAGTGGAGAACAAACACAGCCACAGTGGATTTGAAACAAATCAGGTTCCTAATTTCCACCTCCAGATGAGCCTAGTAAGTACACAATGCTTTCTTTAGCATTCAATGTATTTTTTGAGCGGTATCATGAGTAGGATAGATTAATATTCATACTTCCACTTTTCTTACTTCTTAGCATAGCAGTCTAAACATTTTAATTCATTGCTGGTCATGTTTTTCAAATATTTTGTAAGAATTACCTGTTTTCTATTCTTTTATTCTCAAGCTTTCCTCTTCCAACTTACATTAGACTCTCTATCTTATTTATCTCCACTGTTGCACTTTGCTGAATTCCTTCCAATCTGTAGCTGTCATTCTGGTATTGAGGTATCTAGATCTCAGATATCTCCAGATATCTGAGAAATATCAGCATATCCTAGTTCTGTACCAATACTGCAGAATTTTGAGGCTTATAAACATTTTGACATTCAGTATCAACTCAGTCTTTTCTAGTACTGCTGCTTTTTTCAAAGGACTTAGTAGTTAGGACTTCGTAGTAAGCTTAGAAGTTTTCCTATAGATATTTTTTTTTTTTTGGGAACTGTATTCCACTTGCTTGTTTTCCATCAAAATTTTTTGTCTCATGGTTTCATTTGTGAACACTAATCCAGCTTTGATGTTCATCTTGCATCTCACTCATCACTAGAGGAGTGACCGCCTTTGATGAACATGATTACAAGATCTAGATTTCACACCATTTCCGGAAGGGAATCCTGTGCTGCTTTCTACTTTCTTCCACAATTTAACCGAGAAAACTAAATACAAATGAGCTTTCCACTGATTCATGTGGCATTCACAAACCACCTCCAAATTTTTAGCACTTCCTATTCTTTCAGGAGGCTTGCAGTCTACATCAAACCAAAGCAAAGACCAGTACACAAATTAGAAAATAGAGAAAAGGGACAACTGCTCTCAACTTTGCATGAATTGCTCTTCAAGGACTTGGAGGTGAGAGATCCTACTAGCAGTCAGAACCACCTACTAGTGACCGACCCTGCCCTTCCAAGCCGATTGAAAATAACCCCAAAATCCCACCTGGGTATCTTGTAGAAGATGTGCCAGCACTACCTTTGATGAAGTGCTCTTCCCCTATCAGTTGCCTTGCAACAATAAAGTTGTGACCCAACATGGAGGAGCCACAAGCAAAGGAGACAGGTATAGCTGCATGGTGAAATGTGTTCCCAGAGAAGTACAGATGGCCATGAACCTCCTTACTCTCAGGGCTAAATAGAAAACTCTTTCCTTGTTTCCTTGATTTGGTACTCGCCTAAGACCCTCTCATATGCAACAGGCAAATTGTTCTAGTAGCTGAAAGGGGAGAAAGAAGATTTGTGTTTAAGTATTTTGATTTTATTTTGCTATGGTTATGTGGGTTTTGTGCTTACCTAAACAACCAGAAACATTCAAAAATATCCTGGTTAACTGAGTAATTTAGTTAACCCTTCAAGGAAGGTTTAATATAACACCTGCTTTTTGAAGAAACATCTTTTTCTACAAATTAAACAACATAGCTGATCTCCTCAACTGGTAGGAAAGAGTGCCCAGGGCCTAAATCTCAGGGTTACCTGAATCCATGTCATCCACAAAGTTGCATGGTGCGTAAGGCTGCTGGGATAATTATCCATCACCTCCCTTCTCCCTGCTGTTAGTGCCCACTGGGTGCTTTGCCCTGGGTACAGGTTAGGGCACCAACCATGACCCACCTACCCAGGGAAGTGAGCCTGGAAGTTTCCAGCCTTATGTGGGGAGAACAAGCCTTCACTGCTCTTGGGAGAGCAGATAGATGTTAAGGGCTGAGCTGAGACTCTCACAGGTGAGGCTGTTTTTGATTGTGCTGATCTTGCCTTTGTTGTCAGGAGTAAGAATGATGCAACTGCTCAGAAATGTTGAAGCAAAAAACCCCTGTCTTTAAAAGTAATTGCTTCCTTGCTTTGTAAACTGCCTACTCTTTAAGCACTACGAATCACTGTAATTAATCCTTAATTCAAGCTGCTGTATCTATGTTACACTGTTGTGTTTACTTAGACGTAAAATGCATTATTCTTTACAAGATAATGGCATCGGTCCACGCAGTGTCTGTGGCAGGCACAGGCAGCTCTCAGCCGAAACATTAGGTGGAGGGTTATAAAGCTAGTTATGTGCCAATATGTTAATTAATTAATCACAGGCATGTTTTCAAAGCATTCTTCATACCTCAGGTGGGGCTGCTGGGCTATTATGAAATGCCAAACTTCCCTTGGGGCTTTGAGGATTGCACTTCTAAATTCCTCAGAAGTTCAGGGAAGTAAAAGGGTATGTTTTTAGTGTGAGTCACTGAAGTGAGGCTGGAGATAAAGATTTTTTTGTTTTGTTTTATAGGGGAGGAGGAGGGCAGTAACCAGCCAGCAAGCAAGCACTTCAGGAAGGAACTAGGTGGAGGGCAAAGCTGTATTTTTCTAGCCCTATGAGCCTATTTTTTCTAAACACATCAAATTTTTAATTTAATTTTCTTTTAGTTTAATTTTTCTGAACTTTCTTCATTTTGAATTCAACTCTCCAGTATATATCAGCCAGTCTTCTCTTGTCTTCTGGTTAGAAACCCAGCAGCTTGTGCAGTACAGGGCAAGTGAATATACGCCTCTTTCACAGTTCAGCATCAAGGATTTGAAAACAATGTATTTTATCCTGGGTTTTCACAAACAAAACATTTCTGTTTTCCTTCAGCTTGTCTGTGAACCTGTGAGATACCTGCAAAGCTGTATCTGTAAATCCCCCCACAGCTTCTTTTTTTGTAGTGAAAGAGGAGGTGCCTATCAAATAACTTCATTCCATTTCAGTGGAGGTATATGGTGGGCAGGAAATATGAGATTTGGGAAAAAAAAAGAAAAAAGAAAGTATACTTCATAGGGATTTGCTCATTTTTTAAGCCCCACAGCTCTAGATGTGTATGTATTAGAGCAGTGTAATCCAGCAAGGGAATCTCAATGCTGTAGCTGTCTGGCCAGCAATGTGCCATGAGAGCAAGGAACAGAGACACCTGAAACACATCCTTGGTGAGTCTCAGTGAGACTGACATCTAAAAAGGACCTTGCCAGCTAGAGACTGGAGTGTGTCAGAGACCTGAAAAAGGCTTTCAGCAGGACTGGGCTGAGCAAATGTGGCTGGTGATATCTGCATGTGGGTAGTGATCCCCACTGTCTCATTCCAGCCTCTCATGCCAGAGGAAAAAGGTTAGTGAGCTGTAGGCCACCTGCTCTGCCTAAAACTTTCACTTGAATTGGCAGGAAGAGTAAGTGTAATGGAATTTTTTAAAGGGTTGGGCAATTCTGTTTATATCTGACTCACATTGCATGTAGATTCATGAAATGTAAAGTGATTCCTGGATTAGATACAGAAGAGAGGTGCCTCACATGTCAGGACAGAACTAGTACTATGTGGCATGTTGGTGCTGAGGGAAGGTCACTCAGTTTCGAATTTTTCTAATTACCATTCCCACTCAGTATCTCATGCTTTACCTGCGGCAAAGTTGTGTAACACCCTGGGAACGCATTTATGCTTTCCCAGCGAAGGTGCAGAGGAGAGACTGTGTTCAGAGAACCCCTCCTAAGTCCTGCACAGCTCAGCCTGGAATATGTTCAGGCAGGACTTTGGGAGTACATCCAGTGCTGCATAGATATCACTGATGGAGAGAAAAGATAGCCAAATCATTGGTGTCTTTACTCTGATTCAAAGAATTCTCAGTCCACTGGAGAAATGAGGAAAGCAAGAAAAGTTTTTCCTCATTTGGAAACTTCACAGAAGCTCGTTAGAACAAGGTCTTTGATATACAGTGTGCAGTTAAAGTGCTTTGTAAAAAGTGCCTTTTGTTCTGAAGAAATAAAAACTCAGCACAACTTCAAATATTTTGCTTGAATTCGCCTAAGATTTCAGTTGCTGATTTAAAAACATATCTTCAGGAAAAGGAGAAAAATTCAAACGACTGCTGGTGTGAAAGAGGATCAACCTTTCACCTAGATTTGTTCTGCACTAATCATGGGAATATGGGCATAAGCTCAAACAAATATGGAAAGGGAGTGGCTTACTGAAAGCCTTACATATAAAGTACAAAGGTATCACAATGGAATCTTTACAATCACTAGAGCATTTTGTAACCAGGAAAGGTTTGGCAAGGATCTCTTATTTACATTCTACTGGATTCAGCTGTTTTTAGCTGTTCTTTTGTTGCTTTCAGCTGAAACAGCTAAATGCAACCCCACAAGACAACTCTTCTTCTATTGATTTTAAAATTAAGGGGTATTCCTCTTGAGTGTGCTAGTATAGTATCTTGGATTATAATGTTAAACAAATAGTCTAATAAAGAAATTTACTTTCTTCTTTTTTTTTTTTCTTCTTTCCCTGTTATGGTGTTTGCAAAAGAAATGGACAACAAATACAAGTGCATAAAAAAATCAAGAGTTAAATAATGTAGAAGGAAGGGATGAAAAGGAAAGCTGCTTTATGTTAACAAGTTTTGACTTTTAATACTGTATTTTGTTTAACTTTTCTAGGACTCTGCTGCCAAGTGGCCCTTAATTTACAGAGCTGTCATGCACTTGTATTCAGTGGAACAGCTTGTTTGGAAAAAACTACAGAACAAAACTTGGTTTTATGTTACTGGAAAGATGTGTGCTTTCTTTCGGGATCAGCAGGCGATCAGAGTTTCTATGGACCTGGTGCTAACAGAGTTATAACAGCATGAAACCCGAATTATACGGTGGTGAATGAGCCTGCAGGTTGGGAGAAACAGAATCATGTTTTGGAACAAGATGCTTTGGGAGACGATGGTGTTTGGTAGCCAAGGAGGATCCTGCCACTATATATGGTCATTATTTTATTCATGTCCTGAAATTCAGGAAAAGCCACACCTTAGACACTTCATGGCTTGACACTGCGGGATGATAACTGTCACTTTGCATGTGGGATAAACACTCTGATATAATACTCTGGGCTGCACTTGCCTGTTTGCATGTTGCAGCTTGTGTTATGTTTCAAACTTGTGATTGCAAATAGGAGCCATATTTCTGCACCTCTGCCCATTGGTATTGATGGAGTGAATTTTCTCAGAAACTCTCTCTGAATAATTCTGGATGGATTTGTATTTCCAGAGCAACAGCTTATTTGCATTAGGCAATAGTCTAGCTTTATGACTAATTAGTATCTTTATCTGTTACTTAAGTCTTTATGCTTTCTTTCCTTTGATAAAGACAGGGAGACCACAAGTTCTCTGAAAGCCAATGGGAAATGCCCATTGATATAGTGGAGTCAAGGATTGACCTCTGTTGCTAAGCATAGGCAGAAAAGCAGATAGACAAATGAATTAAATGGGAAAGAGGAACAGAGGCTACATGTCTTGCAGGAAATGAATTATTATGTAGTAATTTCCACTTAAAGCTTAATTATTTCAATTAGATATTACATAGATATCTACCTTGCTCTTTAAAAGTGGCCTGGAGGACTTAAGCTGTTGCCATTTTCATTTAAGCCTGGCGGACATATAGGGTCCTGCATGCCCCAGCAGGCACTCTGGCTCCTCCTGAGCTGGGGCTTTACTCTTCCACAGGCCATGAGTGTGGCATTGACGATGGCCTGAGAAGACAGCCTCTATTCACCGGTCATGCTTCCCACATTAATCACAGCATGAACGCAGGAGGAAGCAGAAGGCTTATCTTCCATTTTGCATCCCCCTCCTTACTGTCTGATAGTCCCAGTTACACTTGGTCTCACAGGAATACAGCAGTGGTGCTCTGTTGCTGCCATGGACCCTGGCTCCATCTCCTCAGCATGTGTTTAACGCCCACAGTGGAGTAAGCCTTGGAAAATGTAGGCTTCTGTCTCTGAGATCAGAGCTCAGAAAGTATGTGTGCAGAAAGATGGCCAAAACATTTCACCAAAACTTGATTTTACTGTGATGCCAGCCCTGCAGAGAGAAAGATAAGAAGAGGAGACTACTCCTCTAGGAAGTACCTCAAGTGACTTCTTGTATTACCGTAAATGGTGACACAGAACCAGCTCAGTGATTTTATTTTAGGCTAAAAAGGTATTTCTGTATAAGAATATATGGAAATGCTGCCCAGTGTTAAGACTCAATCCTAGAGGCTTATGTAGTCCCTGTGCTGAAGACCTGCAGATTTATTTGGGTTTTAAAGTTCCTTCACATCCAGAGAGTATGGGGGTATAGGAATACTGAGAGCATGGGCTGCATACCTAATTGTGGGATATGGCCTAGCAGGGCCATCAGCTGACTGCATGAGTTCCTAATTTATACCCACATGGAGTTCAAAGGCCTCTTCCATGCTCAAAATTCTAGCAAAGCTCTTTTTGCCTGGTTACCCTGCCTTTGCAATGTCCTGTTTCCCAAGGCATTTCCAGCCATCTTGGATCAGAAATGCTTTTTGCAGAAAGCATTCCCATCCTCACCACCAGCGGTCCTCCAGTTGAGCTGCAAGTCTTGGACTATACAGCTTGACTGAATTTCTTTTGCATGGAGCTAATCCTGTCAATGTTATCCTGGAGTGCACTTAATGGTACACAGGGCCAGGATAGGGCTCTTCTGAAGGAAATCTACAGTTGCACATGGTGTGCCTGCTGGAGCCTTGAGCAGTGACTCTCTTGCGCTACAGATCTGCTTCTCTTGGGACTTATGGCTTGTAGATAGAAATCTCTTTGCTATTATGTTTCTTTCCAATTCCTATTATCTTCCAGTCAGTTCTGTTTTCTGCTTGCATTCTTCAAATCCTTCTTCAAAATCTTACTTTTACAGTTTTCTTCCACTATCGCTTTCCAGTCATTGAGCAAGTTAGCTCTGAACCTAGGGGAAACACGAAGTAGAACAGAGGTGGCCCAAAAGCCACAGCCCTGGTGTCTCAATTGTCTGGGAAGAATTACCAAGCAAGACAAAGATGAAGATGGGCTGTTTAGAATCTTTCCCTCTATATCTTGTTTCCAGTCCTCACCAGTCATGAGAGCTCCTCTCTCAGCTGGATGAATGTTTTCACAATTTTTTCAAATATGTGTATTTTTATTAAATAAAAAAAGGAGCTCGTTATAAATAGGATACAGCACTCTGGACTGAGAAGTCCTTTAGCCAATGTACACATAGAAGGGTGTGTATGCAATTTTCACTGTCCTGCATGACCAAAGTGTACATATTTTGCTGATGGAAAAGCAGCTAATCCAGTGAGGTTGAAGGTGGTTGCAACTCAATTTCTGCTCCTGAAAATTCTGGGGTGCATTTCATCTTGTGCGTGTGAGTGGTAGGGGTATATGTATCCTACTTCTACTCTTGGGGACTTTCAGGGGAGCAAGGTGGTTAACTACTTAAGGACAAGCATGTGCACATACAGCAAGAATGATTAAACTTGGCTGTGCAAAGGCCTCCTCCCTTCCCTGCTCCATCTCCCCCCACGTCTTCTCTCCAAAAGTATATTAAACCACTTCCAAACTGCTCATGCAGTTGGGGATTATCATGCTCTGGGGGTTGTAATTATTTGAGATCTGTACACTTCCCAAGTTCTGGAGGCAATTATCATTTGGCCTTATCCTTCAAAGAGTGCTTGCAGAATGTGGAGCTCTTACAACTGTGCCTCTGAGATATTCCTTACATAACTCCCAAGTTATGAAAATACAGTGTTTAATTTTTACAGGCAATGAGACTGCTTGGTCTATTGTTTCCTGTTAAATTCACCACACCAAATTCCATCCCATGGGAACTGAAGCCAGTCAGTAACTGAGATGAGGATTTAGTCCATTCTTTTCTGTCAAAATTGGGATATTTCACATATCTGATAGCGCATCTGTTAAAGGAACAAAATCCTTACAGTGTGTTGGCCACTTCTGTATTAAAACCTTACCTTAGATGTGCTCACATTCCCATTCAAACTTGTCAAGTTATTTAACGTATTAAAAAAAACCCCAAAACCCCATGCTTTTTTCTGTACTCATTGATCTTGTCTTTTGATGCCATGCCCATTATGCTACAATGCATCCGGAAAATAGCCCATAATTTTTCTCAAGGCAGGAAAAGTATTTATGGCTGTACAATAACATTTTACAGTATATATGATCAAAAGATTGCAACTTCATTTTCAAATCAAGTCCAAACAATAACAGAAGCTACCAAGGTACTGTTCTTTGTTTCCCATTCCTCAGAATATCCCTGGAATTCTGCCTTCATTAGGTATACTTCCCACACTGCATAGTTTGGGGTCTCAACAGATGTACTACAGCCTGAGAAAGCATAAAACAAAGTGTGAAATGAAACAGAAGTGAAATACATCTGTGGGGAATAGCTTTAATTAATGGAACTCTGCCTATATGTTGCCCTAAAAGGAGCATTATGTTGGTCGAGGGTGAACAGAAATACTTGTAATTCCTTTAACCATAAGTTATCATAAGTTACATGGTTTCCAGTAGCTGAGTTCAGGATGCTTATTCAAACAGTAATTTTTTCTTTTATTAGAGAGTGCAGTTTGTTGACACTCTGCATTTTAGAAAATAGTGGAGAGCAAGATTCAGCAATTCATGTGAAATTTGAGGTAGGCAATGGACACGAAGCAATATCTTGAGAGACAGTAGCAATGAATGCAGAAAAAATCTTGGGCTGTGAAGAAATCTATAGTTCTCCATGCTTATGACAACCACTGGAAAGTAGGACCCTTGCATCACTGTTGTGTATTTTTTTTCCCCTGTAATATTTTTTGGTGGCAGTACTTGAGGGTAATGAACAAGTTGATGTAGAGATCTAGTTTTGTATTGACAATCTGATGTTTAATATTTCTTTCCTTTCTATCAATAAAAATGTGTCATTTTGATTCTGTTGAGAGGAGGGTTTTTTGCAGGCTTCACAAGAATTGTAATTTATTGGTAAGCTGAGGAAATTGAGGGAAGCTTTCTCCTCAGGATACAGGAAAACCAGCATTAACTCTCATCTCAGACTTTCCTACTGACAGTAAAAATCTGTGACTAAACTGAATGCAATTTGAGTTTGACATATAGTGAAGTTGTTCTAAAAGGAATTTGGTATCTCTTGTTTTCTTGATAATACAACATTTACAATCTTGGAGCAGTTTTAAAGTAAGAAATCGTTGCTGTCTGATATCAGTACGTGGCTGATGATGCCACAGTGAAGCTACTCCAGTTGTGGGAAGCCAAGGGACTGAAGTACCTGAGTTCCCTTCCTCCATGGTGTTGCAGTGATAAAAACATGCTCTGCAAATGTTGCAGGCTTCTCTTTTTCACTTGTAGCTTGAGGGAAATGAAGCAGTGTCCAGAAACCAGGAGCCTTGCTGTCCTTGGCTTCAACTGGCCAAAGCCACCACTCTTATGCTGTGACTGTCACACGGCATGTGCAGGCACAGGTAGGAGCTTCTCTCTGGGATGTACTCCAGAGTCCTCATGGAAATGAGTGTTTCATTGGGGAAGAAGCTGTCAAAAGTCTCCTGGAAGGTGATGATTGTAAAAGTCACATTTGCCTTAGAACAAATGTAAAAATCCTGACAAGATAGAGGCTGATGGCCATGGCACAATCCATTCAAGGCCACCTGGGAGGCAAGATGGATCACTGCAGGGGTTTCAGAAGAGGATAAAAGAAAGGAATGGGGTATGTCTGGGTGTGAGCTGGATAAAATGGTGTGTAGGCAGTGCAGCTGGGATACCACAGAAGGAGGCAGAGACCATTGGAGAAAGCCAAGAATGGTCAAATAAGCTTCAGTAATGGGGCCCTAGAAGGGGAAAAAAATAACAAGGAAAAAGGTCATGCTTTTTGGGTGAAGTGCTGGCTGGTGAATAAAAGGCTTGAAATAAAGAGCAAAGAAATTCCTTCTTGCTGTTTGATGATTAAGAGAAATAGAATTTAATGCCCATTTTCAGTAAATAAACAGGGTTGCTACCCTGTTTGTACACAATTCAATCTTCAGTTTCCTCAAGAAAAACAGTCTGAACACTAGCTAAGGACTATGGCCCGAAGGGGTAATAGTAGCCTCTAATGGGAATAAATAGAGGGTAGGCGGCACTCTTTCAACACACTCTTTGAAGAGCAAACTGAATACAGCCCTTAAGAAAGGTACAGGTACACAAATATTTACCCATTAGGTCTCTATTCATGATGGGCTCAGGCCTATTGTACTCAGTTGTTGCTTTCAGCCCTCCATAGGTCTGTCCCCTGACGTGTGACCTGCGTTTGCAAGCAGTACTCAGAGAACCAGGTTGCTCTGCACCATCACAGGGCGTTTTGAATGGGGGGTAAGAGCAAGCTGAGTTCTGCAAAGGCAAAGTTCTCTGTATGGTCTCCAGATCTCGGGGCAGCTCAGAATATGGGCCCAGAACAACCCAGGGCTACTGTTATTGGTTCACATCCTGGGAGCCGGCAGTAGCACTAAGGAAGGACTACGGCTTCATTGCAGTACTTAATGGATAGAAAGCGTCGACTTTTGGAAACACTTGTTGACAGACCTGCCTTTCTCATCTACCTGCCCTGTAAACAGGGTACTAGGAAAGGTCTCAACAACTATTACTTTCATGATGGGCCTGTCATGTAATTTGATCGTGGAAAACCATTTTATAGGATTAATTCAGTGTAATCTTGGATTTGCAGTTTTGTGAGATTAATGGAAATGTTTTGTTTTTTTTTACAGAAGTGGGCAGACGGACTAGGATTAAAGGAATTCTCCTCCAGCCAGATCATCCTGAAGGAATGAAATACACTGTTCTGGAGGAATATTTTCCTCCTTGTAAAGGCCAGGACTGCAGTAAAAGCACATTATAGGTGAAGCTATACTGGATGTAAGCAGTGTCTTACAGTTTGTTTCTCCTGTTGCTGAGGGCTCTTTGTGGAGCAGAAATACACACCAGTCCTGTCCAGTGTGTGACTGGAGAAGCCACACAGTGTGTCACTGGTGGCTGTGTCACTGTGCTCCCAGGTGCCACCACTGACCCCCGTGTGGCAGCCAACAAAAGCCCTCTTGAGAAGGGACAGGGAGGCAGGGCTGTGGTCAGGGTGGAGGAACTTGATAGCAGCCTCTTGAGGCCAGGGAATCTGTAAAATAAACCGCTGGGCAGCGTGAATGTGGAGGTGAGGAATGTGAAACCAGAGTCGAGTTATTTGGGAGCAGTGCCAGTCCAATGCTGTGCAAGACATTGCTGGCCAAGAGAAGAGGCATAGCTGGTTATAAAATACAGCCATGACAGGACAAACTCTTTGTTGGCATAAAGAACTTAAATTCTGATCAGATCAACTGCCCACTTGCACTGGGGAGCACGGACAGCACCTGTGGCTCACTGTTGCCTGGCTGCTTTCCCCACCTGGGCTGGGCCAGGCTGATGGGCCCTGTCAGCTGGGGCTGCATGGTTTCTGTGACCTCTTTGTGGAGGCACACGGCAAAATGACTTCTGCATCTCAGCCAAGCCTATACCCTTTCCTGCTTGTGGTTACATCCCAGACACATTCTTGGCCTATTTTACCTGAGGATGAGGTTTAAGGCTAAATCAAGGCTGTGTCTGCTGGGAGACATGGTCCTGTATTCCCTCCTTGCACTATGTTTGGACCCTTGTTTTCAGCTTTTCTATACTGTTCGTAGTTATGTGTCTTGGGTTTTCCTTCTGCTGGGTCAGGTCTGGTTCACCACAAGTACTGGTCTTGGCATAAAGGGAGCTTACAGGCCCATGTAGGCAGGGGGTAGAGGGCCAGAAGGGCATGGCCCCTTTCTAGGGAAGCCTGTTCCCAAACCTTCTCATGCTGCTCTGCAAACTGCTCTTTCGGCGTTTTCCAAGCGTCTCTAAACCCACCTTGCGGCTATAGTTTGCAGATGTCTTCAAAAAAAAGAGAGCATACAAAAAATTTGTGCAGAAAAAATTGCTGATCAGGAGATATGAAAAAGGTTAAAAATTAGAAATGGCTTTGCAAGCACTTTCTGTGGAGCAGGCAGTGGGTCCGTTCTCATGCTCCTCAGTTCTGCTCTTTCTCTGCTAGATCAGCTGCTGACAGAACAGCCCAAAACAGCTGAAAATAGGGACTGGGTCATTTCAGCTGAGGATAATCAAAGAAATAAATGAAAATGAAACTTGGATTGGGCAGTCAGTCTTCCATCAATCCCCGTGTTGTTCTACTTCACTCCTACAAATCAAGCAATGCTAAGTGTTTAGGAATGTTGCAATTCAGAAAAAGAAAAAAAAGAGTACCAAAAAGAATCAATGCCTTTTGATGGAAACAAGCAAAGTATGTGGTAGGCAATGCATGTTATGACAACCAAGTCTACCTGACAAGTTTTGTATTACATCAACTCCATTTATAGCTCGTACCACTATTAAATGGAGTGTTCTGAACTGCAATTGGAGTGTTTACAATCACAGCAAAGGAACAAACAAACAGAAAATAGAACGAGAACTGTTCTAAAAGAAGTCTGACTAGTATTAAGAAAACTGAGCAATTGTCTACACAGTGGTTTTAAACTTGATTTATCTTGTAACAAATTGTAACAGTGCCTACCATAACATGTCTGATATCTAATGCTTTTCTTTGGAGTGGAATGGGGGAATAATTCATTCTTCTAATTTGATTCAGATATAACAATAATGTTGTATTTTACTATTTATGTTATTAATAAAATATAACTTTTATGACACATCACTGTCCTGTGCTGTGTCCTTGAAGAACCTTTGCACCACTGTGGAACGTGACCAGCAGTTTGTTAAACTGGAGGGATGAAGAATACACCCATAAAAATCTGTTATGCATGACTTATGATTATCTCCTTAAGTCTAATATGGTTTATTTATATGCATTTCATCAGCCTAAATTCTAATTAAAACTGAACAATAAAGTCTAACTTTTTAGTCATAATGTTCCTGCATCCTCTCTTTAACAGCAATATTTTAAGGAGCATATTTGTGACTTCTCCAAGTTCTGGATCTGTTCTTCTTGTTTAAGAATTGGAACGAAACTGACTAAATATTTGTAACCAATAAGGAGTATTTGGCTTATTTGTGGAGTAATTTTATTCATTCTTTGTATATACTGAGATGACTTAATTTATACTGAGGTTCTTGAACAGATGTTTTCACAGAACTTGCCTGAAGTTTTAGTTCAAATAATTATTCCTAAAAAGGAAACAATGGCTTGCTATTGGTTGATATTAACTCTTTGCTATTCTTGTTGTTCCTAATTTGGTTCTGCCTGGACTTTACAACCATGCTGTGTGGCTTTCATTACCTACATGCTGTTATTTGGGAAAAGGCAAAATGAATACTTGAACTGTAGATTGTGTTCTTCACCTGGTCTCTGACATTTAAAGACAATCTAGCAACTGAGAAATCTGAATGAACATTTAAAAAAGTCTAAGCGGAAGAAAGGAAAAGCAGCTTACAATACAGAGTGTCTCATTCCACTGCAGACTTCTCTCACTTTAAGAATTTGTGATTTTAGCTGTCATTGAGATCTGTTGCTTTTAGCAGTGTATTGCCATAACCTCATGTACGTGTGTCGGCTATTTTGCTGTCAGTGAAACATGAAAATGTTCATCCACATTCCCAGGAAAGGGGCTCTCAAGAAGTACTTATTAATTCTGACTTGCTCAAGGAGTACCTGTCTTCCCCAGCATGTCATATCTTTTGCTCTTGGCTGTAGCTTGCTGGCCTAGCAATGAGAGTTGAAGCTGGTTCTCGCCTGTCATGCCTGTTTGTGGTAGAGCCTACATTTAAAGAGCAAAACCTTCCTTTACTCCTTTAAATGTAAAGCAGTGCCATGATATGTGATGACAGTCTTGATGAAGTGCCTGAAAGACTGGCTTGTAAAACAACATGCACACATAAACAGAATAATTTGTCTTCTTTTCTAATATAGAAAACCTATTTATTAAGTAACTTTCAAATCCTTTTTTAAAGATGGACTTGCTTGTTAAAAAATGCATAAAGCATTAGAAGCTGAAATTCCCACTAAAGTGCTACAGTTTTCCTGTGGTGTTTTGCCTGTCAGCTTCTGGTAAGGCCACTAGGGATGAAGTGATGGGACAATTCTAGACTTTTCTCTGAGAGACTTTTCTCTGAGACGCAGGAAGTTTTGTAGCTGTATGTATTTTCTGCTGCTTTGCCTGTAACGCTTCTCTTCCTCACCTTTCCTCTGTCCCGATTGGTTTGTCTGTCCAGAAAAAGCTCTATTGAGATCAGCTCATTTGTCCACCAGCAGATGTCTGCTGCTGCTGATTTCTTTCCGTTCTGTACTTGCTTGGACTGTTCGTGAAACAGCAAACTAGAGATGAAATGACTCATATTATGTTTGTAATCTCCTCTGCCATATGATCTTCATTTAGGAACTTAGATTTAATTGTTCTTGTGTAGGCTGGTGGATATTAATCTCTGAGATGAATATATGTAGGATAGGCAGTGCTTAAAATTTTTTGGATTGTGCATTTCAATTTTTGCCCTCTTCTGCCCAGAGTATAGGATGTACAATGAATGCCAGATCTAACTTCCATTGAAGTCAGAGCAGGAAGGGAAGAATTTAACTCTTATGTAAGAATGCATAAATCTAAAGAAACAATTTTTTACCCTTATTCTGTCTTTCCAACTTTTATTATTACCACATTAGAGAAAAAAAAGAAAAACAATCAAGAAAAGAAATGCCTCATATATAAGTGCTTGTATTGAATATGTACTACCAACTGAAATGAAGTGTTTTCCTTTGGAGTATCATTCTTGCTGTGCCTCTGTTCCCAAACATTTATGATTTCAACCAGAATATCAACACAATGTTTAATAATATGAACATTCTTTTGAAGTACAAGCTGAAGAGATGAGGGCAAAGGGAAAAAATTGTATTTTTTTTAAACAAAGTACTGTATTGTGAGAAAACTCTTGTACTCACTCTCTTAGTTCAGTTGGAAAAAATTCACAAGTCTTTCATGTCAAAACTGAAGGGGTTTTTCAACTCATCTATTATTCCTCAGAGCTGCTGCCCAGGAAACTGAATAGGAGATTAACAAAGTATCTGGCTTAGGAGATGCCATTTAAAAAAATGTTCCACTGTGTTTATAGTAGTGCAAGACCAGCCAATAGATTGCCTGGAAGTGTGAAAATGGAAAGCTGCACTCTCCAGTTATGGAAAATCCCATTGCCCAGAATTCAGATGTTTTGTAAAGCAGGGAATTCTCTTCAGAAGATTCAGCTGAATTTTTTACATTCTTGTATTATCTCATTCTGCTCGAGGAATGTAAACAGTGCTCATCTGTCAGTATAGCTGTTGCAGCTGGATGGCCTTTAGGACTGGGATTTTTTAAAAAAAAGAAGTTGTATCCTGAATGTGATGCTTACAAACTGTCAGCTCTAAACAATAAAATTTCCACTATGATGGGTGAGGTATGACAGACAATCTGCTTTGTCCTGCCCCATTGCTCTGTCTATTGTGACTTGCTGAGGAATTCATCCCAGGCTGGATATGTAATCAGATTTGATGCCTGACTTCCTGCTCTCCTAAAGTGACCAATTAAGATGCCATTAATTAGAAGTGAACAAGTATGAAAGCCAAAAATAAAATTCCCTTTTTGTCTTTTTCTAGTATTATTTATTAGAAGATTGAAAAGTTTTGCTTGTAATGATTAGAAAACATTTGTTTTTCCTTATCAGCATTATCTACAAAGCAGAAATATTGTAATCCTGCCTTACCCTGCATCTCTGGCTACCTTGCAGAATACAATTTTCTCAGCAGCTGGGACCTTTGGACTGGGAATTGCATAGATAATAGTCACCCTTCTGTTTTCTTACTTCTACTTCACCAGAGCCACCCTTAGCCATACATTCCTATAATTCCTTTTCTAAATGTTATGATTCTGACACAAGCAGAAGTCAGTGGAGATACCTAAATTCTACCTAAAAAGCTGTTTCTGGAAAACAGTCCAGAACAGTGTATCTAACTGTTCATGTTATAGGCAGCTTTTAAAATCTGTCCTTTCTACATCTTGTATTAACCAGAACAGGACACACAAACACGAACTCAGGACTCAGTACTGGACAGCTGTCCACTTCTTTGGCCTTATACTTACTCTGAATATTGTATTCTTCCTTTCTATGCACCAGCTCAGCTCCAAAGTAACAATCCATCTCTGCCTTTCTCTTCCCACTAGTACAATTTTTTAAGGCAGGAGGTGGTAGGTGAGCATGCTGTTTCTGTACTTAGCAAGAATGGGAAAAGTGGTTGAACTTGGTATCCCATTCTGTGCTCACAACCACCATGTTTTGGACTAAGCTTAACCCAGTTCACAGGCAGAGTTTGAAAGTGCTCTGAAAATGCATGAGAGCCTGAGCCTCATTTGACTGATGAGAGCTTGGATACCCCACAGTTTAAGCAGCAGGGTTGAGATCTTATAGATCACTTGTTTGAACTTGCAAACACAAATTTCTCCTAAATTGCTCTAAGTAACTATTTACTTATTCATTCAGATTAGGCTCTTCCTTTTGCTCTGCTTCTGTCTTCATCCAGAAAAGAGTAATAACAGCAATTGCTGCCTCTCCAGGGTGTTGTGTAATGAGTATTCGAAAGCTTGGAAGACACCCACCTATGATGACAGCAGGAGTTAGTATGTAATGAGCACATCAAATTTACGTGGTCACTGCAGGTTCTGGTCCAGTAGAAGTAAACTGGGGGAATAGTTATTTTTGCCACCTTCTCCAGTTGCTTCTTTGTACTGATGAGAATTTAAATGGACGAATACTTTTTCTTCATGCATCTCACTCCTTGATTTCTGTCTTGTGTGCACATTCTCTGCCCAGTTCAGATGTAGTTGACAAATCTATTTATTGAAACTTGCTGCCATTTCCAAATAAAGTGGGATTTTCATCTTCTCTAACCAGAGTTACATAAATGTAGAAGCACACTTATCTGTCAAAAACTAAAATGTATGTGTACATGTACCCCAGTAAAAAAAGTGAGGGCCATTGTTAAATCCATTGCGGATGGATTTAACACCAATGCATGAGATCAGCTCAGTCATACACCTGTAAGTTAAGAGGTCTGTACATAAAGTGTTCTAAAAAAGCATATTCCAGTTGTATGCTTCATTAACAAAATGACTGATCTCAGTAAATGTTACAACAGTGCTGATGAAACCTGAGCTCTAATCTATGAATACAGCATTATAATTTTACAAGAGTAGCTGTTCCTAATAAACATCCAAGTGCATGTAATTATTATGTGTCTTTAGCCCTTTTTTTCCCACGATACTATAGTTAATCTTGACAACAGCTAGTATTAAGTGTGGGGATTTAGCTCCCCTGATGATAAAGTTTAAAAATAGCTTTGGTTCAGCTTGTTCCACTCCGCCATTATCCTCCATCACTTGGCTCAGGGGGGTGACCTTCATTCTCTTGTCTGGAGGCAGGGCTTGGACACACTGGACACTGCTTTTCAGAGGCTGTTTTTCCTGAGTTTTGGGAAATGGAGCTGCATGAAACACCCCCTTGCACAAGAATGCCAACCAGCTAAGGCTGTGTTAGTATTAGGAGGTTACCTTTATAGTTCTCTGAAGTTCATTGATCTCAAAAGCAAAGCAAAACAAAACAAAACCAGAGCAATTGTAAGATTTTGGAGTAGAGAATGCCTTCCTAAAAAGGCAGATGTGGAGTAATGGAGGTGCTCTGTTGTGGCTGGAATTGGGTAATGTTTTGTCTTGTTGATGGGCTGCTCACAGCATGGCTATAGAGCCTGTAGCTGCAAGGTGCTGTGCAGCTGGGCTTCTGCAAAGGTGTTACTCTTTTGTCTAAGTAGTCTTGATGGAGGCTTCAATAATAACTTAGGAGAAAGTGGGGAAAATTTAACTTAAATCTTCCATGATTGAAAAGTGCTATACACAAGGGTGTACTTTTAGGGGGTTTGAGGGACTGTTGTCTTCCAGGCAAAGGAAACAGACCGAAGTTCCCTAAACAGGATTGGGACTCATTATTTGCCTCTGCAGAGCTCAGCCATATTTTACCTCCTCCTTTGCACTAATGGCATCATCTGCCAAGACCAAAACTGAAAGAATTATTTGAGAAATTCCCTTAAAATACAGATGAGTACATTGCGTACAAAGATTTCATTTCATTTGCTGACTTTTGCAGTCTTTCCTTCTGTGCTTTTTCCACACTACCCTTGACTTCTCAAGCTGCTTTGAAAAGGCCATTTTCTGATAAAACCTATTACAGCATGAGTCCTTGTAACATTCTAAGAAGAAAACTCAGAGATGAATCATGAAACTAGTGAAAGTAATACTTATCGTACTCTATGGACAAATAGAAATACATTGGTAACAACAATATTGTTGCATTTATTGAAATCTTTAGTTTATTTTCAGTCTTAATGGGCAGATGCATTTGCTCTTTTTGCAAACAAAAGAGTATTCAAAGCCCCTAACTAGAAACAAATGATCACACACTGTACCTGTATTTCTTGAACTAAGAACAGAAAAAATTCAAATGTTTTTGTCGGGCATGCTTTATAATTGTGCATTCCTGAACATAGAGGCCCAAGCAGGATCCTTCTCAAATGACACAGATGATTATTATTTTCTTCCCAAGGGAAAGTGGTATTACAGCATCAGTATTATCCGCTGGTAATGAGGTGCTCACAGATGGAAAGAGGAGGGGTAAGACAGATATAACATGAGTGACTACCCTGTGGCAAATGTTGCTTTAAAAATGTTTTCATAACACTTCAAAGAGTCTGAGTAAAGGGATCATGTGGTAATACTGTCTAACTCTTGCTTTAAACAATAGGGCCTTCCAACCCCAATCCCGGATAACCCTGTTAATATTGCTGGTAGTTTCTTTTCTTGGTGCCAAGTACATGATAAAGACACTGATTCAACAAATCAGAGGTGATCACTTCACCAGAAAGCATCATATGATAATGGAAGGCTTCTGAGAGGGAGCTCTCCTCACTTGTGCAGATCTGCTTTCTGTTCCTTTCTTGCCACAGTCTCAACCACCATTGTTAATATCTGCAAAGAGCTCTAAAGAAGAACTCTGTGACAGTGGTTAAGCATTTTAACAGATGATTGTTAGATGAAAGAATGGGTGAATGCTGCCAGTGGCTTGTATTTGCTTTTTGTTCTCAGATGTGTTATGTGGTGACATTACCTTTTGTTATGGCCGAGAGAAGAGGTGTAGCAGAGTCCCAGACCTTACTGTCTCTTTGAGAAGGCTTCCTTGGAGCTTTTACCTGCCTGAACACTGAAAGTCTTTACTGATTTGCACAATTGTAGGAGCAGCTCTTCTGGTTTCACTAGAGATCTAATATGGAAAATATTTCTGAACTGTTCCCTTTGCTTGTAACAAAAACAGAAATGTAATTCAATTACTTGCAGATAGAGGTAATAAAGTACCATTAACTACTTTTAAAATGTGAAACCTTTAATGTGCATAAAAGAATTATCTCTGCACCCAGCTGATACACTAAGTGCTGATATGCTGCTCCTTCATAACTATGGGGTGAATTTCTTAATGTTTCTCAATGTTTCTCAATTAGACTTGTATATGGAAGACCTTTTTAACTTTCTCTTTTTCTTTAATTTTTTTGTTTTGTTTTGTTTTGTTTTGGTGTGTGTGTGTCAGTGTGTGTGTCATGTGGATGGCCACAATTTCAGTGACATGATCGCTTCTTAGTCTGTGCATGCATATTAATGATAATTTTCCTTTTTAACTGGGCAACCAAAATGAATGCAGGAAAGGGAGAACTGCATGGAGAAAACCTAGAGAAGTAAATGTGTTCATAACCCCACCGATTCCAGCTCATGAAAATTTCCTGACCAAAGCCTAAAATCTGTCTCCTGCACGGATAGCAAGTGAGGAGTAAGTGCTTTTTTTGTGAATGAGCTACTGCACTAGTAAAGCCTCCAAATCTCTCTGCTACTGTTGCAGTGCAGTATGGCCACAACCAATAATTCCTTCTTGGGAGCGGTGATCAGCAGCAGGGGAAAGTAATATTTTCTAGGGGGAGGGCTCTCTTGTTGGGTGAGTTAAATGGTAAGATGCCTAGTAAGAATCTGTGCCCATCTGCTGAGGGAAAAGCAGCATTGTGATGGGAGCTGGACCAAGGAGGGTGTGCAACAGAGGTGACATGATCCTTCCTTTGAACCCTCTTCTGGAGCAGTGTGCACATTGTTAAATACTTTAAGAAATGCAGAGATCAGATGGAGATCAGAGTTTCCTCTGCCATGGGAATGGCTAGAGATGTATTTAAAATAGGAGGAAAGACAGAGAAAGCAAAGCTGTTCACTTTTCTTTGAGGAGTGAAGGAAAACGTGGTTAGAATCTTCAAAGAAATAAAAAGTTACAGCAGAACAAAAGGCAATGTGGTATTGTTAGACATCCAGTGTTGCTAGGACAAGAAGTAATGGGATTATATTAAAAAAAGATATTTAGGCAGGAAGGTTCAGTGGAAAAATGTATTAAGAAATATATTCTCAGGAAAGGTTAGTGAAATATGGAAAGTGATTGCCTGAAGATGGTAAAGTTTTCAAAGCAAGTCTGAGAAATATCTGTCATAAATGCTGTGCAGTCAGTCCTTATAGCACAAAGAGTTCTAAGGCCTCCTCTGAAACTTTTTTTTTTTAATTTAAATGCTGGGTATTTTTTAGCCTTTTCTATGAAGGCTTGATCCATCAAATTTATTTTTTTTCTCTTCACCTACCTTTGTTTAAAAATCAGCCTTGTTCTTAGTATTAGGATTTTTTTTCTTAATGACATTTGATTTCTTGTTTATAAAATGAGAAGCCATTTTAATGAGGTGCTCTATCAAACAAAATTATCTCCACTGTTCGAGGATATAAAATTCTTTTTGTGAAGAAAATGCAGATGCTATGTTGTCCATCCACCCATGTTAAAGAGTTACTTAAGCTACAGTAAGACATTAAGATTGCATGTGGACACCTCCTGGATTTATTTGGGGTGCTTGCGGGAGCAGAGTGGGGCAGAGTGGGCTGAAATGTACACCTGTACATTTCAGTGTACAGGTATCGGAGGGTGACACTTGCTCAAAGTGAGTGGAAAATTCCTTTAACCAGCACTGACTACTTAAGAGACTGATGACATTACAGATGTGTATAAATGAAGTCAGCTTTGCAGTTTATTTGTGGGATGATAATGGATTATGGTGTCTATCACGTTATCCAGATGACTTAGCGTAATCATGTCTCACATCACTGTTTATTGCTCATTATCTTTCAGTGTGCCAATGCTTGATGCATTTTGCATTGGTGATGATTTTGTAGTTGGATAATCAGATCAGGCATTCCACTTAGTATTAATAGAATGATTTTGTTGTCCATCTCTTCTTTTTCCCAGTTCAGCAAGTAGCCACCATCCTAAATATGTGTATTTAGATATGATGAATGCCTGTCTTCTAAGCTTGTCTCTGTCACAGATTTGACTTGCAGCTCTCAGCAAATTGTGTCTTCCTTCTGCTCCAACAGATGTTACTCACCTATATTTCAGCTTTTCCAGATAACATGTTTGCATGTTATATTTTGCATACAGTGTAGTATGACAACTGTAACTAAAACCTGGCAGAAGTCAATGTAAAGGCTAAATGATCCAGGGTGCTGCTAATAGTAAAGCCAAAATAGACTTCTCAGAAAAGTAACTGGAGTACTTCAGTGCACTCTAAAATCAGGGTGACCTCCTTTCTGAAAACCAGTTTTTATTTCTTCACATTTGTGGGGCATTTCGTCACTTGCTTCAGAGACCTCAGTTGAAACAATATCTTCAGTACTCTTTTCTTTTACCTCTATCTTTCCATTTTTCTTACATATTCTCAGACCATGTTTTTTTGCACTGTCTGCAACACAGAAGACCAGCACTGTTTGAGGACAGAGACAGCAGCCTTGATTAAGTAATGATCTAATGTTATTCATCAATGAAGAATTTTCAAGCATGTGAAAGGGGAGTCCCTGGTAAAGTGATAAGTGCTCTAACTATTATTTGCTCTATCAGACAAGTTTGCTCCATTCATTTATTCAGAAGATCCTCTTTGATCCAGTGTAAAGATTTCACACAACTTGATGGTACTTGAAAGAGGAATCTATTTCTATACGTTTAATATTCCAGAGAGTTCAGATTCTTTAAAAATGTCATAAAATGTCCCCACAGACAGTGCATCAGAGTGTGTGTTAAAAAACCTCCCTTTTGTAATACTATCTGTGAGATTCTCAGAAACGGAGAATCCTGGCCAAAATAATTCCAGAGGGACTGAGACGAGCCAAAACTAACATGGTTTAAAAAATATCTCTGTAAGCTAACATGAAACTTTTCTAGGAGGGATCTCTTCAGTGAACAAGAGGGTAGAATTTTTAAAACTGAAATAAAATGAGCATCAGTCCCTCAAGCATTTGCCCATGGCATTTGCTGCAACCTGAAGTATATGCCATGAGAGAGTGGGATAGTAGTGTATGATGAAGAGCAGCTGGGTCTTCTTCCCTCTCACTAGCAGCTTGTGCCAGATTCCTGTGTTCTTTGTCTCCATGTTTGGGATGCAGAGTGAGTTAGATTAGAAGAAATTGCATGGAAGCAGCCTGCATAGTTTTGAACACATCTTCAAATCTGAAAAAATATTCTTACATAACCTCTGGTCATTTGCTGTGATGAAATCTAACCTCTTGGTGACTCCCTGGGCTGATTTCCCAGGTGCCTGTCAGGCATTTTGGATCTTGGCAAGAAGTGCTCATCTTATGTTGTCTCAAGTGACATCTGGGGATTGAACTGCCCTCCCTCTTACATTTTATTTCTTTAGGAGGCTTTTGAGAAGCACCAGTAAAGCCTTACAGATTCCAAAAGTTTGCACTGGTGGTTTTTATCCCGCAGTTGCTTTGCTCGCAGTTTAAGCACAGGCCTTGGCAGGCAGAGAGCAAAGCAGACTTGCTAAAGCATCTCCTGTCTGAAGGTCAAAATGCCCCTGGGACTCCCTGAAGTCTGTCTGAGATGGATAAGCTATGTTTTTCTCTTCATTGAGACCCCGATTTGGGAGGTATTGAAAATCTCTGGAGTAAAAATGAGTTGCTGCTCTTTTCATGACTTCTTTTTTCCTCTGTTATCTCCTTGGCTTAAACATAAGATTCTTTTTTCTGGCAGTTCATGTTTAAATTTTTACCATCCTCCATATATGCCTTATCAAACATCACCAACACTGATGTTCTTAGAGCTTCTTAAACCAGCCAGAAAACAGAGAGGTGGGGTTTTTTTCTTTCTTCTAGCTAAAAGCAAAACAGAACTGTGTAGCTGTTTTAAAGATCCTTATTCTATCACCCACAATATTTTTACTACTGTGAGAAAATACAGAAATTCCTGAGCTGAGTTTTCTAGTAGACTTGTCAATGATTTTATGATGATGGAGTTGGGACTAAGGTGCCACTACTCTGCTGTGGGTAAACCATCACCCACTGGCAAAGAGAAAAGAGGTCCAGAGCTCAGTAGAGTCCCCAAGAAGCTTTCTGTCTGCATCTCTTCGCTAGCAGGTGAAAACACTGACCTGCAAATAACACCTAGTGCTGTTATTGTGGGACAGACTAGGCTAAAACTGGCTAAAAAAAGGAGCAGTCTTTCAAATTTGTAAAAAATAAAATGCAGTTGTCTGTCCTAGGAAAGAAAAGGCAGAAGATCAGTACCTCACAGCAGCTCCTATGGGGGAGCAGGGAGGGGGGAGTTCTTGGCCCAAATACCGTCTGGTGTATTTGAGCAAGAGAGACTGGGGAGAGAAAGGAGGAAGGAACTTTGATGCAATAGGAAACTTCTGAATTTATCAAGGCAGGTCCTCTGCAGAGTCCTAGTGCTGAGGCCTCATATATAGTCTATGCTATTCTTAGAGCAGGCAGCAGAACAATGGTTCCATTTGAAGAAGCTCTTTTATAGCTTGCCAATATAAAGAAGGCTGTGCAAAATGATATGATCATGTAATTGAACACTGTAAATAGATACGCTGACCCAAACGATAGTTTGAAATTAGATCACTTTCCTGCCACATCTAAACTTTGTAGACTTAACAGAATGAGAAAGACTTGATTATTTTTTCTGGATTTATAAATGCTCATGTTACTTATATGTGATTTATGTAATCAAGTGATTTGATGGGACAATGATAGGAACCTTTTTTCTGTTCATTGAAGCAGAAGCTAGATTAATTTAATCCCTTTTCTGGTTTGACTTTAATGTACAGTTATGAAATTAAGATCTGTGTATCCTGCAAAATCCAAACCTCAAATGTAAAGAATACCTTTCACTTTTTATAATGCTGCCACAGCTTCTCCTATTAATTAGGATTAATTTGGATTATTAAAATTGATTCTGTGAAATGCAATAGGACTGGTGGTACAGGCTTGAGTCAGAGAGATATAGCCTGCAAATGCATTTTGAATGGCCACTGCCAAGACAGGAAGCTAATATGACAACCATGGCTGGCTGGCACGAGCCACAAAGTGTCCTGGCTTGCACAGGCTCATGGCAGAGGCTTGATTCCCTGAATGCTGTGGGAAATGAGCAGTATTGCACTATGGTGGTGTATTTTTCTAGTTCCCTTCCTAATAGAGCCAGATGTGGCCCAGTGCAACAGCTTCCTGAAGGTATTCTGAACTGCCTCAGCTCCTTTTCCCTTTTGTTCTGAGCAGTGCAACAAAGGCTGAATCTGCACTGATCACAGCCTGGCTGGTGGCTGTGTAGTCACAGCAAGGCACTTGGCACTTGGTGGGAAGGCTTTGCTCTTGGCAAAGGATAACACACAGCAGGGCCCATGCAGAGAGGATGCTGGAGTATTGTGAAGCCTCCTGGTAGGCAAAAATTGGGACAAGACTGGTAGTCAAGACAGGGCAAACCTGGTATTTCGTCTGCAGTGTCACAGCAGAGCAGGGAGTGGCTGAGTTGGGCAACATCCCAGAGTTCAGCTTTTTGCCCAGAAAATAAGATCCCAAGAGGTAAAACAAAGCCAGAGTATGCCAGAAGTAGCAAATGGTCTGCAAAGCAGGCAGGCATTTCCTTTCATTAACTAATGCTGGATTACTGTGTGAGCAAGTAGGAGTGGAGCAGTGTGTCAGATCTTGGGCAAAAGGTAGTCTTACACCTGGG
>JAYDZK010000056.1:29413724-29429266 GCA_034509185.1 Euphonia xanthogaster
AATCCCAGACATCATATTCCCCTTTGAGGTGTACAGAGTTTTGAACCATTCAGATGTCCAGCCTGACTTGTGGCACATAGTTAACCCACCAGCATCCTTTCTGGAGAGGTTTTGATCCAGCCTCATGAACTCACACCAGAAGAATATGTTGTGTCATGGGACTATGATACTGACAGCATTTAGATATTGCATGTCTCAAAAGGAAACCAAGAACGTTGAAGTAATGAGCTTCTAAAACACGACCATACTGAATTTTAATTGCAGAGCACCTGGGAAACTAGCAGGTCTGAACTGTTGCCATTTCATATGGGCTGCTTTTTAAATGTAGTTCTGCCATACCCTTCCTTAATATCTGGGTCTTCTGCTGAATTTAGTTTTGTTTCCATGCTGTGGCCTTAACCTGTGGATCAAGTGGCAGGTTGATATTAAACCAAGCTGCACTGTGAAGGTGTTGCACTGGAAGAGGGGAGCCCCTGTATTTGCTAAGGACTGATCAGTAACTCTTTCCTGAGGTGATCACACTGAGAGGCTTTTGGAGGGAGATAATTTTTCCTATGTTCGGTTTTCTGTTGTGCTGGAATTTGTGATAAATGTCATAGTGGTTTCTCTACTTTCGCTAGTGATTTAAACCACACATTTTTAACATCACAGCTAGAAAGAGAAAATGTGAGTGTTGAGGGCTGAGCTGGGAATAGGACCCAAAGTTGGAGCTGCATGATTCCGTGTGTCTGGAGTCTCAGCTGGAAAGCTGCTTTGCGTTTGTTTGATTTGCAGTGATATACTGTTACATCATATATGTGATACAATAGATTAAAAAAAAAGCCATGTGGGTCTTGTCAAGAAAAAGGGAACTACGCACTTCTAGTAATTATTACCATATGATTCTTGCACTCTTCCTACATATATGGTGAAGCCACTTATATCCTACTGAAATGCTATGTTGGTTTTTTTTTTTTATCAGAGAGAACAGTTGAAACAACTTGTATATTGCCACAATAATTTCAGCTCTTTACATCTGTTACTTCACCACATCCTCTGCTTGCAGAGGATCTTTAGTCAAGAAAGTGAGCTTCAGATGTGATTGCTTATAATAAGTTAAACAAATTCCCAAGCAAATAGGTTGAGCAAATAATTTTCCTTTTAAATTATTCAAAAATCGATGGTGATAATGCAAAGCAGAGACAGGAATAGTCTTCCACATGCAATAATTTGACAGAGCAAGTTGACCTAGTTGTCTCTTCACACTCAGATCTTGTTTACCAAATCTTTTCTGAGTGAATTCATGTAGTGCTTGAGTGTGAATCCTCATACTAAATCTAGTCAGTGACATTTTAAATGCTGTACGGTTTGAGCTAACCTGCTTTAATGCTCTGCTCCTTTAACTAGTCCTGTTATTGTCTGCTGCTGTTGTTGACTCAATATATTTTCTGATGTGGTTTGGGAATGAGTTCTTTTGGACTTTCACATTATCATATTACAATATACACCACAGATTATTTATACTGGGAGTTAATTGCATCATCTGAATGGAATTCATTTTCCATTGTATCTACAAGTTTGCATTTTAAAACAGTATTTTCTCTTATGGAAACTTGGAATAAAATTACATTGATTCTTGAGGAAATGAGCTCTAAATAATGATTCTATGATTCCATGTTTGGCTTTAAACAAACACATTGGATTGGAATAAATAACTGGGAAGTATTATTAGAGGATGAAATATATCAGTTCTGTACTGTAATGGAATATGGAGTCTGTCCAGCTAAATGCAGCAGATAAATAAATAAATAAATAAATTTAAAAGTATTGAGCCTTCTCAAAGGGACAGAGTTGCTAAGTACAACTTATCCACGCTTAGTATAATCTTAACTCTTCTTCCAAACATTTCCATCTAATTTAAAATAAAATCTTGAAAAAGTTCCCAGGCCCAGTAACTAGAAATATGCAATCTCATTCATGAGAAAAACAAGTGGGAGACAGAACTTCATTGTGTGTATGATTATTTTTTTGATTGGCTGTCAACACATAAATGTGAAAATAAATTTGAGGCATTAACTCACAACCCCATTTTTTGTCATGGCTTATTGGTGAATTTAAAACCTTGAAGTTCATTTTGGGTCAAGCAAACATTTCGCTTTTCCCATCAAACAAAGCACCTCATTGACTTGCACAAGACACCACAGAAAGGAAGGGCTGATCCACAAGGTGGAGGAGGCAGGGCCTCCCCGGCCACCGCGGTGCCTTTGCCCGACGGCCCTCGGCATGTGGGATCCATGGGATGTGGATGCCCTGCACCAGCTGCCAGATTCTGCTGGACTGCTTGGCTGAGGGTGACCCAGCTCTGGGAGAGGGCTCTGCCTGAAGCACAGCGCTTCGGGCACCCAGCCTCTGCACTTCCTTTCCTCCCTTTGAAAGCAATGTGCAAGGAACACTCTTTAGCTACCAAAAATAAGAGAACTCTCTTCTTCCTCTTCATCCCAAATGACAAACAACGAGGGAGCTTTATTTTTTCCTCCCATCTCATAAATCAAACAATGCCTTCCCTCAGATGGTGGCGCAGGGGGAGCCTCATCAGCCTTGTCTGCTCTGCACAAAAGCCTCTGAAGCGATGCCAGGCCGGGATGCAGCAGGAAGAGCCGGGCCAGTGACCCCTGCGACGGTGTGGCTGAGTGGATGCCTCTTGGTCTCATATTGGCCACTTGATGCTGCTTCTGTGACAGGAAAAGGGGCTGCACTCTGGTGGGCTGGGGACTGAGGCTGTCCTTGACACAGGCACCTTTCCAGAATGCAGCCGTGCCCTCCGTAGCAGCCAGGTTACGAGCAGATGCTCATGAATGCCCACATTTGGGGCACATTTTTGCTTGACAATAGTGGCCTAGAGGTCTTGCGGAAGAAAGATGTTGTTTTCCATGGCTGTTTTGTATTTCCTCATGGAGATCTGGACTGAACTGGAAATGAGTTAAGTAGATTTGTTTGCTGGGCCTTGGGAAGCTTTGCTGATTGGCCCCCCGTTGTGCTGTTGAAAACTGGGGTGAGCAGGAGGAAGGATTTGTCAAGATGAAAAAGTTTAAGTCCCCAGGCTCATATGTGCGTGTCTGCACACAGAACAAAAGGAAAGGGGGAATTACAAAGCTGCTAATTTGTTAATAATGAAAGGACAGTTGCCAAGGTCCAGTCTGTATTCATGCACCATGGTTAGTTGCAAAGCAGAAAGAATCAAAAGCAGTGGCTTGGTGAGTCCTTTCCACCTCTGTGTTCTCTGGAGGTATCAGGGCTTGGCAGTTGTACCCCCATACAATGCAGCATATTAAGCTATCATTAAAGAAAAGAAAATCACCCCAAATTTACTAGCAGGCAAAAGTGGATTTAGTATAGGTAACCAGAGGTATAATGGTGCAAGACACAGGGAGAAACTGAAAACCTAAGTGTGATTTCAGAAAGTTGATGAGTGAGAGGGCTCTAATTTAACTGGAACGCAACATTTTGGGGAACCCAGCATGCCTTTCTTTTTCTTATGCATGAGACTTTTTTGACTCCTGATGTAGGGGAGCATCAGAAAACACCCTCCTAGACTGGGGTTAATGGGGGCTAGGAAACTAACTGCTCAACATACTCTACTGCAGCAAAAGCTATCTTTTGGGTCTGTTTTTTATTTTCAATCTGGGAATGAGGGGGAAGTTCTTGGAGAGTTACCAAACCATTACAGGTGGTTGAAAATATTTAACTCTTCTCTTTTAGTCATAGAAAAACATTTACACTTTTAAAAAATTGGTTCCAAATCTAGCTGACTCCCTATAACCAATGAGTTACTGACAAGAGCAGTCTGGGATGTGGCATATACTCCATGAAAAAAACCTTTTCCCTTCTTCCTGGGAAGAAATTCCCTGCAGGTACTTGTCACCACTGTGGCCCTATGTGCCCCAATCAGGCAAGACTGAGGGGAAACTCTCTAGCTACCTTGCCCTCCAGGGGTCTTTTTTCTGACAAGGAATGAGAACATAAAGCCTGCTTTAGTGATAGAGGGAGCCATGTCTCTGGGAGGGTGGCAGTGCTTTGGTGAGAGGTTTCTCTCCCGACGCCGTGCCTGTCCACCCTGTGTTTCATGGCAATCCAGCTCCCAGCCATGAGTTAGTGCTGAGAGCCTGCGTGGGTGTGCAGGGAATGCACATTTGTGGTTTAGTCAGTGCTATGCTGATGGTTAGCGAGGTAAGCGTCCTCCAAAGTTGCTAGTAAAGGATGTCCTTCCCCTCCCTCTCTTTGACTGGCTCTGTCAAGACCTGTCTGGGCTATTCAACTGCTCCTCTATTGGTGAGGTGCTCCAGCTTCTTTATTCAGACTCCTGTAAGTTCTTCAGGCCCAAAACTTGGGCCTAATATGTTTTCCTGGACATAAATCAAAGCAGAGTTAAAAATAATAATAAAAAAAGCATAAAAAGCTGTTTGTGTTTTAGAGATACCATATCATTCAGACTTCAAAATACAAATTCTGTTTAAAGTCTTTTTCCCTCCCCTGTGGTTTAGATTCATTAGTTGCTAGACTTCCTTAGTCTGAGCAGCAGTTTTAGTATAGATTAAGAAGGAAAACAGGATCTTGGTTTGCATTATAAATAAGTCTAGATTGTGCGTTGACTGCCGGTATATTTTTCTTATTCCATATCTATGTCAGCTTGGGATGAACACTTCATCATTGTCAAGCCACCTGTGTGACTGCAAAGTGCCAGCTGAATCTGACAGTGTTGCAAAGAGGAAATGAAGAGACTTTGATCCTCTGAATAGCGTCCCTTATCACCTAAAGATGTTGATTCAGATTAAAATTTGCTGTGACTTTCAATATGAAAAATTTTTTAGCTTTTAATCTACTGCAGTATTGCTCTGCCAAGGCTGTGACACGATTGTGTGGAAATGATCTGCAGATATTTTACTCTTCCCTTGTGAGCTGCAAGGGTTTGTGCTCCCCTGGCCCTACCTTGAATTCAGCAGCTTGAGTTCCAGCTCAGCCTGTGCTTTCTTGCCTTGGTTCACCCCTGCCATTTCAGTGGCCACTGACACGTGAAGTGTTACACTGTTGGCAGTACTGGCTGCATTTGGGTTCCTAAGGGAAGTATTGTAGAGAATAGTTCCCCAGTGTAAGCAGGAGTAAACATGTTTTTTTGTTTTGTTTTCTCCCCTTCTGGAGGTGCCTGGACATCCTCATCTTCTGAACTATTGACTGAGGTCACCTTAGGGATCCCTATATGTCTCATGGTCTGGTGTAGTGATATTTTTCCCCAAAGGCTGTGGTTGTGTTCCCTAATCCCACCTGCAATTTTCTTGGTTGGCAGGGATTTGTGTGGCCAGCTGTATTTGAAACTGCTCTTTGTGCTGAATTAGGTAATCAACAGAAAACTGATCATGAGACTGCACGGAGAGGATGGCCTTTCTCTTAGCTATGTGCTCCCACTGGACATCTTCAAGGAACTGAATGCTCAGAAAACTATCAGAACCACAACACCAAAAGCAAAGTGATTTCAATTTTCTTGGGGTCTAGCTTTCCCATATTTGCAATCTGCATGAATAATTGAGCCAGTATAGGAGGCAGGGCAGGGACTTGCACTTTTGGCAGCTGCTCAACTCTACTTGGCTCAACCCTGATGAGAAGCAGAAGTCACATTTGCTAGTAGGTTCTGGCTGCCATTTAATATCTGTTGGTATGTTAGGGATCTGACTCATGTTTGCTTGACAAGCAGCTAAAATGGGTTAAAGTATGTTACTCCCTCAGGCACACATCAGCTCTTTTGCAGCTGGGGTCAGGACGCCACGGTTTTGGCTGGCATGCTGCAGGCACAGTATGCTCTGCTCCTGGACAATAACCTGTGGCAGTGGGGAGGAATGAAGGCCTAGAGGGGAAAAACCTCCAGGTGTCATAGACAGAGTTGCAAAAGCTTATCTCCCAAAATCCACTGTGGGGTCAGGGACTTGGCATGTCACCAAGCGGGGCGGTGATGTGGGACAAGTGCCCCAGGCTGTGTGCACCAGGCTTGCTGTCAGCAGCTGCCTCATGGCAGCTCCAACAGCACTGCAAGGACCCTGCACTGGCTTTGAGGAGGGCTCTTTAACTTCTGTATCTCATTTTGCCCAGCAGTGTGATGTGGATGGATTGTAAGAAGTGCAATGGGTCCCTTTCAGGCTCACAATTCAGGAGTAGTCTTTTTTCCTTGGTTGTCTCTTCTATCTTCCTATCTCCTCCCCAGCAGCCACTTCTCCAAGAAGTAATAACTCAGATCCTTTAGTTCCTTATCCTAGCCAAATGCTTTGATCAATCTAGTATCTCTCTAAACATTTTCCAACATGTTTCTAGTCTTTCCACCTTGAATGAGCCTCACAGAAGAATGTAAACCTTTTTTTTTTCCAGCAGATTATTTCTGGTTCTTCAGCTCTTTGGTTTTCTTTTCTTTCTTTATTTTTTTTCCTTTAAAAAATACACCATTTTACATAAGAACTAGACTGACATGTTGTAGGAATTTATTGAGTATTCTGTTTATTTCTGGCACAGGACCCAACCAAATCCCCACTGAAGTTTCTGTTGGATTTAGAGCAACAACCTCTGTTTTACAACTTATAATGCTCCTTACTCTGGAAAACTGCTGATACACTCTCCCTCACTTCTTGTCACTTGTAGGTGACACAGTGCGAGACTATCTTGCCTGCCTGAGCTCTTGAGCAGCACTGTGAGTCTGGAAAGAAAATTGATGGTGTCGTGACTGCTGGTCAGTATCTGCTATTGCCTGCGTCCACTTGTAATTTGGACTCCAGCAGCCATCATGCTGGTTGTTATTAATCCTCCAGTCTGTTCTCAGACCTGGTTCTGTTGCAAAACACATACAAGGAGAAATATGCAAGGAACATTTAGCTCTGTTAAAATAGACCTGCTGTTTTACTGCTAGATTTCTTTTTCTTCTCTACTGGTTTCTCTCTCCTTCATCCTCTTAGTGTGGCATGTTTGTGAGTGCACATGGTAGTTCATTGCAAAATACACCAGATTTAAAAGCAAAACAGAAAAAAACTTCCCCAAACTGAAATTGCTTCTTTAAAGCTGCAGCATTAAGTTTGGCCATGATCCACCCTGGAGACTTTCCCTGGCAGAGACCGTGATGCACACATCTCAGTTTGGAACTGCTCTTTTGGACACGGATTCCCGCAAGAATAGCAGGAACATGATAGGCCCAGTCATGCTAGGCAGCAAAGCCCACTGCAGTCCAGTGATGGCAGTCTGTCCATTCGCCTCTTACGGACTTTTCCGGGGCTGCCTGCATGTAAGGGGGTGGGAAAAGGAAGGGGACAAGAGAACAGAAATGTAGTTGGGGTTTTAAATCGTTCTGTTTCTGAAGGGTTCAAGTCATGTATGTGAAATAGTTCAAGCTTCCACTATGGCAAATGATTATCTTTCACAAGTTCTTTATGCTGTGCTTCATGAAAAACTTGTTTCATTGTTGGACTGTGTTGAACTCCTACTGGAAAAATTCCTGCTCTTCATTTTCTGGCCTGACCCAGCTGACTTTTAAGCTAAAAGAGATTAGTTAGATTTAGTAGGTAAGTTGTGAGGTTAGAACACACAATGCAAAATTGAGTACATGTCCTGAGTGATGCTGAATTATAGGAAAGAGATCTGAACACTGAGATCCCTTGCTGGAGCTATGGTATAACTGAGCATCTAGTTGTAGCCCATTCATTTCTAATTTGGACAATGAAGAGTCTACCTACTTCTTGCTGTCTGGCTTGGAATGACAAACAGGTGAGCCTGCCCTGCTTCATTTTTCACCAGGACATTGCTGGTTTGCAGGGCCACCTGAAAACCAATGTGTATTTGGGTAGCTCCTCACAGCAAGTGCTATGTAAGGGCACATATACTCTGCTGCTATTTAAAGCATCAACACCAAGTTAGTGCCTGAAATACTACCTCTGACCTGGTTGGCAAAACTGATTCAGTTCACTATAGAGAGATTAACACCTCCTTGCTCTGCATTGACTTAGTATTAAGGTCTCTGAGGCAAGATTTAAAGTCAGGGCAAGGTTTTATCCCAAATACTTTGATCCTACTCAATTTAAATGAATTTGTCATTATGTTTTGCTATTGAAAATGAGGGGGACTCAAGTGTTTGCATAATCTCTGTTTGATTTTTAAAATTATTCTTCTCTTTTCCTCTTCTGCTGGGAGTGAAGTATTTATTTCTGTTGCTTAGAAAGCCCAGCCAAAGCTCATCCATATTTCTGATGCTGGATGCAGTCCATGAGCAAATCATGATTCAGTTCTGCATGACATAGAGGGTTTTTCTTTATTTAAAGAATATAGTTTATAGAGTTGCATATGCTACTGCTTTAAAAATCCTTCCACTGAGCTCTTTCTTCATAGTGCTCAAATGAGAACACAGTGTTTTCTGCATTGTTTGGAATAGCCTGGGAAACAATGCCTCCCAGTGTGAACAGATCTCCTTCAGTGCACTGGCAAACTCATCTCAGAGGAATGTGGTTATCGACTAACCCATGATTTCTGATAGCAATAGCTAAAACGAGTGGAAAAGTACTCAGCTCCTTGCCGTCCAACAGCACAGCAGTTTACCGATGCGCATGAGAAAGTCGCTTCTATTTAAAATGGTCATAAATCCTATTGGCTCAAACACATCATCCTGGCTGCCCAGGGGTGGGGAAACAGCTGTGGACCGAGGTCTCTGGTGGTGTAAGCTGGTGTGGCTCTGCTGGTTCCAGCAAAGCAGTTTCATCTATACAAGTTAAATATTTCATCTTAGTAGACATTGAAACACTACTACTTGCAAAAAGAATACTTTGAATTAATGCTCGTGCTTGTGGGAAAACATTCAGATGGAAAATGTAATCATCCATTGTTAATGTCAGTGTCTGGATTCAATGACTGAAAGTTAGCATTGATTTGTGAAATATAAAATAAGGAACACACAGAACAAATACACTTGCATAGAGACTAATTTCTTTTTTCCTCTTGGGAGAGACTGGAAAGAGAACAGGTTTTGAGCATTTTCTCCAATGAGTGCAAGGGAGCTAAGGGACTTTAGTTCTTGTAATGCTGCAAAGGTCAGTGACATTTTTCTTTGCCTCAAATTGGATGCTGCCCAGATTTTGGGAGGGAGCTCTTCTGCTTCCACCCCACGTTCTGGCGAAAGGTGTGCCAGCAAATGTCTGACCATGGATGAGGCAGGGTGGGCAGAGGGGAGCTCACTCTTTTGTCTAGGCCCCTGCTTCATTGTGGTGGGCCAAGGCTTCCTTCCTCCATCTGCTGCCGCAGGCTGAGCTCCCCAGGGTTTGCCAGGCTTCAGGGACCAGGTGCAAGTGGGAGTGCAGCAGAAACTGCTGCTGCAGTGCTGGCAGAGCAGAGGCTGGTCGTGCTTTCACCCTTCCTACTGTATTTCAGAGTGGTGCCTCGTAAGGAATACCTGAAGGAGAGCAAAGTCTTGCAAAGCTGAAGAAAAGCACTTCCAAATGTGGCCTCTTCTTGAATGGCTGGCCAGGCTAGGGCTGGCAGCTTGCTGCATTGCACAGTTTGAGCTAGAGAAACGGGGCTATAACAATCACCAAAAAAGCAGTAAGATGCCCCTAAAGCCAAGGACAAAAAAGAGAGGATGTGTTTGCATTCTCTGCACCAGTGGATCCCTCTTCAGTTGTGTGCTGAAGAGATGAGTCACTCTTGCTGATGCTGATACTCTTCTTCAAGAGCAACCAGAATCCCCCAAGAACTTTGGATCTGCCTTGTGGAGCTGTGTGTCTGTACAGGAAGAGTCATCTGCTGCACTGCCTTGGTGATTTCACTTAGCACTCTTGATTTTTACACAAATGATTTTCTTAAGAAGTGTTTACCTAGCAGGAAAAACAATAAAAGAAAACTCAGCATCAACACAACAGCTGTCAAGTTCATCAGGAAGATTTCTCAGGTCCGGCACCTCCCTGTGCCCCCTTCTTTCTGCCACTGCCATCTCTGCTGGCTTTGATGTTAACACTTCAACATCATGCAGAGTAAGGGTAGGCAGGGAAAAATTGAGCTCCCTTGTACCACCAGGAACATGAATTTCCCAACTCCCAGGCTGCAGCCTTCATTTCGGAAGTTTTTGTTTGGAAACAAAAGGGTTTCAACTCCTTTTTCAGTGCAAGATATATAGGAAATGTAGTTACTGCAAGCAGCCACACCATGGCACTAACAGTGTAGAGCGGTTCTCAGCCGACACCTAGAGCTCAAGTCGAAACTTGCTGCACTAGCACATTGTACTACAGCACAGGAATGTTAATGTGATACAAATAAATATTATGTTGCAAAGAACCTACATGTCCCAAACCATCGCAGTGTACCTATGACACCAGGGGAACTATTTGTCTTAGCAGTGTGTTTACAATTATACCAAACTCCCCTTTTGCCATGGTCCTGCAAAAATCATTCCCAGTCCCAAGCAGCATGTGGCCACGGCTGCCTCTGCCATCCAGTGTGGGCTGCAAGGAGGAGCAGGGCCAGCTGACTCTGCAGATTCAGGGAACTCAGACACGGCTACCTCCGACTTGCTTTGTAATGGGACACCCAAGAAAGTGCTTTGCAGAGGGTGTCTGTGAGAAATCAAGAGCTGTGCTGACTCTTGCCACTCAGGCTGTGTTCCAGCCTGGGGCAAGGGCTTTTAGAGGCTGGGGATCCTGCCATGATGGGGCCTTTGTGGAAGGATATTATGAACAGGTGCAAATCCAGTGGGGAATTTGCTCTCCCTCTAGGTTTGACTGGTGCAATATATCCTGTTGTGACAGGTGATGTGGTTTCAGTCCTTCACAATCCTCCCTCTTCTCCAGCTTGCACAAGGCTGGGTCTCCCTGGTCTAAGCTCCCTTAAGAGCTGATTCAAATCTTAGTGCCTTGTTCTTAGAGCAAAAGATAATTTGCTCCATCTCCATTTGTTGAAACCACAGATTAGACAGCCCAGCTGTGAAGTGGCTGTGGAAAAAGACCCACTTCAGCAGGAAGGAGTAATACCTGTTGTGTCCTTTTACCTTGTCCTTTGCTCTTCCTCAGTACTGCCAACACTTGGGTGCTCTGCCAGCCACGTGCACTTTGAGGAATCCTTGGAGATGCCAGATAATAACAAGTGCAGGTGGAGTGGTCCCAGGGGCTTCCCAGAGAGGGGCTTCTGGCACAGGGATGGTCACACACAAGGGTAAATGTAGAGGTACATTGTTACAGTTTTCACATAGCATCAGTGTATCACATATTATTTCAGTGACTGATTTGTGTTGAGTGAGGGGAAGGCATTTTAATGTGTGTCATTGCAGTGTAATATCAATATTTATTTAAAAGTCCTATGTCCCAAAATCTGGAGAAAACCATCACATGGGTAAATGACAGAGTTGCAAGCCAAAGCCTTATATTAATCATGAGCTGCCTCATTTTGCTAACTCTGAGTTAGGGGAAAAAACTATGACATAAAAATACTTGAGCAAATAATGAATGTTATTTCACTCTGGAGTTTGATAAGCCTTAATATTCTTCCTTTTAGGCAAGTCCCATTCCTCTGCTCTGAAAAATTTCTGTTTTCTTCTTATTCTGTAAGTGAACAAGGGAGAGCTGCATGAAGAATCTGCCCCTTTGGCAGAAAAAAGCACCTGGAGCATCACTGCGGTGCAGGGACCAGGTCTGGAATTAATTCACCCAACATAAAAGAATTAAGCCATGCTCTGTCTCCTGTGCTTGAAAGGACTCTTTCAGGGGCTTCTGGATGCCCTGGAGGAAGCTGGGAGACATCATGAAGACTGCCACCAAACCTGCCTGGGGAAGTGGCAGGAGCAGGCTTGGGGCGATGCTTCCTCCAAGGCTGCACGACTGGCTGTGACCCTGTCTCCTGAAAACCTGATCCAGTCACATCAGCCTTGTGAAGGCAGTGTTGCAGGATGTGTTTGTTGTCACAGCCTGTGTGATTTTCACAAGCTGTTCAAATCACAGTGTCCGTTGTCTGTGGGAGAGGTGATGGGAAAGAGGGGGAGGAAGGTTGTGTTAAAGAAAAGCTTGGGAATTTATGTCTTTTTTCTGTCAGCTGGAAGTTTTCTTCTGTGTTCAAAACTATGGTGTAATTTCTTTTCTTTGATTTTTTGAAGGATAAGCTGTTGCTGAAGGAAAAAAAAAGCCAAAACAACCATGAAATCTGTAAGACCAGTATCCTGGTTTCTGTGAAAACGGAAATGAAACCCCATCATTCTGCCAAATCGATGTTTTCAAAAGCCATTACCAGACTAATACTTCAGTAGGAAGCAGTATGAGCTCTCTACCTCCTCCCACTGCCACCCCAGGGAGAGAGCCCAGGGAAACACAGGCTCAAGGACCTCTGGAACCTGGATCTTGCTCACAGCTCTCTAAGGCACCATTTCCTGCTGTCTCTTTGCCTTCAGACGTCTACCTGGTGAGCTCCTCAGACACTGATTCTCTGTTTAGATAGAATTGAATCTTTCTTTTTTTTTTTTTCCTTAATGGGTTGATTTGAATCAGATCCTCACTGCTAACAGTCAGTGCATTCAGGATTTTTCTGGGTGCCACTTTCAACCTCAGCTGAGCTCTTCCAGGAAGGGCCCTTCCATAGCTGTGTCTCTGTGCATAGCTGGAAATGAGTGTGAAACCGTCCAGGGGCCAGAGAGCTGTTGTCCAGCACAGTGAAATACTTTTTTATCTATTCTAAGCTGAGTGGATGGGAGAGCCAATGGTATGCTCCTTGGCTCTCCCCTAAAGCAAACTGGGGAGGCCCAAACACCGCTACAGATAGTTGGGGATTCAATCTTGCCTTACAATTTGCTAAGGTATCGAGACTTCTGCTTTTCAAAGTCTGTTGTCTACTCCACAGAGTACAGATACACATTTCCTTCTCCACACTGAGCAATTCATAGGTTCCACTGTAGGATTAGTGTAAATTATCCCTTCTGATGAGTTTTCTAGACAAAAAGATTGCCTATGAGCTAATACCATGACGACAATTCCTCTATCTGTATTCCCAGAAAACCACTTGAAATTCTAGGCAATGAGAGGGAGACTTTTTAAAGTTAAGTGGGAAAAAAGAACAATTACTCAAGTTGCAGAGATGAGAAAGCAGTAGTGTTTGTACTGCTGGTTCTTTACCGGCCCTTGTACCCAAGTCTGTTCTGGATGTACCCCACTTCTGACAATAAGCATAATTAGATGTAGCTATCTCTTGGGCTGTTTTTTTAAAATCTCTTAAGGACTCCTTGACTAATATTTATATTAGTTAAAGTTGTAATCTAATCTCATCTTCTACAAGTCCATGCACATTCTAGTGGGTCAAATTCTTTTCTGTGAACAAGGTCTGTTGGGTGACAGATGCTTGGAGAGCTGGTTATAATTCAGTATAACACAATATTCTGTGTACTGTCACTACTTGCAGCATTTGGGTGTTGGGAACACCAATTAAAACCTGCTGTGATGAAGGACCACATCTTCTTCCATCCTTCTGGCTTCCATCCAGCTCCTAGCACCCAAAGCTCAAAGGGAAGGGTGGCACAAAAGGCGCTAATGCACATCTCTGCAGACTGGTCACCTGTACCTCAATAATGAAATTCCTCAGTTGGTCTGGAAAGGGAACTCCACTCCAGTGGCACTGCTGACTAGGTGAAAAGGGAAAAAGGCAGTATTTGGTCCAGCCGTCTCAGTTCTGCACAGTTTCTCTGCCATCACAATGAGGAAGACTCATGAAGGCGGATGAATGTCCACCTGTTTAGGGCCATCTCCTCACTGCAGTCACACCTGCATGACTCCTGGGGAATGTGAACCCTTATTAAACAAAAAGGACAGGAATAATATAAGTCTAACTAGCAATTTTTCGAGTTGATTTTTGTAGTTCAGGTAGAGGAACAGCAACAGATGTGAGTTCTTGTATATTATGTAGCTTATTTCAGCTTCTGATTAGGCTATGTTGTGTGCACAATCCCTTTCTTGACACTTGACACAGCAGCTGCCAAAGTTGGTTTCTGGACAGGCCTGTCTTGGGAACAGTGTGTGCTGTGATTTGGATAAAGGGTGCTCAGTCTGGGTGGTGTCTCTGCTTGCCTCTTCCATTGCAACTTTGTTGTGGTAACTTTTATGAAACCCAAGCCAGCTGCTTCCTAGTTTTAAACTAAACACATTAATTGGGACCTCTAGCTTTGCTGTAACAACCAACTCCTACTTGCAGGAATTGTATACTTATGATCCTCCTTTGCACAAATTGCTGAAGTTTGCATCTCCTCAAAGTTTGATACAGATATTATTAAGAATTGGTAAGTGAAATCATACAAAAACTTTGCGGTGAGTCGTTCATGGCCCCATGTCTACTAAAAATAACTGCTGACAGATCTGATTTCCACATGTCAGAGCGAAAAACACTGCCAGGTAATTCACCTCTCACTGACTGTATTGTCTGGTTGCACATTTAGTCAGATCTTTGCATGAATTCTCCCCAAAAAGTGCTTAGTGAAGCTGCTTTCCTGAATTAATTTCTCTGTAAGGTTATCTGTTTCTAAAACCAAAAGAGTCCCAAGCTACAAATTTAGCAGCATGAGGAGGAGTTTAAAATCTTTGCATCCCCTTCATATCTTCGACTCAATCGTATTTCTCTAACGTATTTACTGTATTTATATATAATTCTTAGTACTCTTTTAACAGGTACTTACAAATCTGCAAATTCTGTAACTCTTTTAAGGTACATTAACTTTTCAGAATTATTCAAGACATGCTGGAGGAGGGCATCTATATCTCTCGTTGTGATTTTTTTTTTGTTTTAGAAGACCAGTCCCCATGACTGACAAGCCACTGATTTACACAGTGGCACTAGCTGCGTGAGCACTATTGATTTTGTCACGAGGGTCACAGTCCAAACCCTCCCAACCTGTCCTTGGCCCAGCACAACCTCCCAAGCCTCTGAAGTCAAGGGCAGAGCTTGTCCGACTGTGAAACAGGAATGAAGTCCTGATCCCTGTAAGCACCTTTCCTGGATAAGCCCTTGGTTCAGGTGAGGTTTGTTGCTCCGACAGTGTCAGCATACCCAGAGCAGAGCAGTGGCTCCCGGGGTACTTGGTTGCTGCGGCAGCTGCTCTGGCTTGTTCGTATAGCTACAGCTCTGTTTATGATGGAGCACTTACACAGGCACATGTGTCCTTTTTTTATAGAGCCACCTGGCAAAGCTTTGCTGCCTTCCCCCTCGGCTCTACAGTCTGGGAGCACGTCTTGGCTGTTTGGGTCTGTCAGCAGCAGGGTGATGAACATGAGGGTGCTGAGGGACTGAGGCCGAGGGTGAGACCTGCATTTGAACTGGCAGTGGAGGGATGGAACTGCTGGGTGTGCCACTCAGCAAACATTCCTGGATAAAGCAAAAAATCTTGATGCTTACAGACCACAGATACCTAGGGTGTCTAATACAGCAGGCTCAAGTGCTGCTGCTGCCCAGTGGCTGGATCATGTGGAGGGATAGAATGTAAGAAAATAAAGATAGTGCAGAAGGTAGTCTCACACCTGAGGAGTTGCAGCTGTACT
>JAYDZK010000056.1:29429366-29459108 GCA_034509185.1 Euphonia xanthogaster
GGATAGAATGTAAGAAAATAAAGATAGTGCAGAAGGTAGTCTCACACCTGAGGAGTTGCAGCTGTACTAATCACCAATGATTAGGAACAGGCCTGCCCTTAATAGACCACAGTTATGTCTAATAAGAAGAAGAGTGCTACAAAAGAGTGGGTGAGGTGGTTGAGGAGAGAGTTGGAGTTTGTTGGCTGTGCTGTGAAGAAGGAGTCAATGCTGTGAGGAGCTGCCCATGAGAAATCACCAAGAAGGAGTGGAACTTTTGCAATACGATGACAACAGGGATCACACTGGTTTCAGCATTTCAGCAGTTGTGTGGTTCAGAAGCATAATTTTGTTTCCTAGCACGATTACCCTGCTGCTCTTCTTCAGGAAGCTTGCTCTCTTGGCTTGTACCCTCTCAACAGCAGCCAGAATAATATAGGCAGCCTCGTGCCTCAGTTAATGCAGCTTTACATGGCATTAAAGAGTATGCCAAGCCAATGAAAATGGGAACATGACTAGTGGTAGGTGGTAGCCATTCATCTGCTCCTTGAAGTTTTGTCTCGTTTTCACTGCTGTAGATCCTTCTGTACTAGTCTGGGTGCCTCTGTCAATGGCAGAAGAGACAGGGTCATGCTGACACAGTTATGGGAGAAAGAACGACCAATTATAGTGAGAGTTTTGTGTTTGGAGCTTGTGCTCTCATGCAATGAAATGGCCTGTGCTTGGACAGGGAAGGGAGGAACTGCTGTGAGCTGGTGGTTGCTTGGAGTAGCTGGGGTTGCAGCGAGGCTCAGCCTCCCTAGATAAAAGCACTGTTTGACCTCATGTGTGCCCAGTCAATGTTGGTTGTGGCATAACCACTTCACAAACACTGGACTTAGACACATCTTTGGGAATTATCTGAAATAAAGAGGAGAAAACATCAATTACTGCGTCTGCCCATATCCTCTGGTCTGTTCCCCTTCCAGAATTGTATTTCTGTGGGGTGTGAAAATTATTGGAGGCTGGTAAATCTCCTGAGCATTGCCTAGAACTTCTGAGTGACAGGAGAGAATGTAAGGGGTAGCTGCTGTGCCACCAGTGGAGGGGCAAGCAGCCAGGCAGCTGAGACAGGTGCTGCTCCCAGGGATGGCTGGCTGTGAGCCAGCTTCATGCTGGGGCTGCTTTAGGTGGTACCATGCTGGGGCAGGTGCATTCTATTGCAGAGCAATTCTCATAAGCACACACAGAGCATCATGGTAATGCAGCTCTCACCTTCTGCACTTGGAGGCTATAATCCTAGACAATGACCACAGCCACAAAGACAACTAAATCCTACCTGAAGGCACATTTAATTGAAAACTGCCGCAATATCCATTGGCCTACAGGTGCTTTAGTTTTACTAGCAATTTCCTAGGGGTGCTCTTAGTTTGGTGGCAGCACAGCACATGCCATCAATGCCCTGCTGGCTAAGTGGCAGGCTGCAAGGTTCTTCTCCCAGCCAAGACCTTGTACACATGGCTCAGCATCAAATCTGGAGAGTTCACTCCCCAGCTGTGGGGCCAGCATGTTGGCTCGTCATCCTGGGCTAACTTCCTATTCCAGGAAGAGAAATGAGTGTTTATGGAAAGAGGTTTGTCTTATAATAAAATGGCTGATTGCCATCAGTATGCAGTTGCTCCACGCCTAGACACCTTATTGTGGGGTATAATGCAGGGATTTGGGTCACTTCTCTGAGAGGATTCTCAAGCCTACTCCTTTCTGTTGGTCCCAAATCACTGCACTACAAACCATTCTGTTGGGGCAGGATTGAGGGGGAGAAACATCATCCTTCCCTGTGCCCAAGAGCCTTGGTGGATGAGAAGGCCGCTGCCTTTACAAAACTTGAGCAAGACTGAAGAGCAACAATGGGAGGAGTGGTGCACTTCTCCTCTGCCAGTGCATATCTCCCAAAAAAATGCTCCTAGCTGAAAGGCATGGACTCAAGCAGGAGTTTCCCACCATTTCAGGGGAGCAGTGCTGTACTGGGCTATTTTGCTCTGTTCTCAACCTGTGTTTTAATTGAGAGACAAGTGCCTGAGTAGCTGAGTGAAACCCAGGCTCTGTGGTTCTTTCATGTGCCAGGAGAGGCAACTGGAAGAGAACATCTGTGGTGAGCACAGCATAGCACAGCTGAGCCTCTGAGAGCAGGGACAGTCAGGGATGAATATGCAAAACTGAATTTTGGATGCAGGCACAGGAGTGGTTGGCACATCCCCTGGCCATCAAGGCAGTGCCTTGACTGGCAGCTCATGATGGGCAGCAGAGCACGTCCCCAGAAGCACCAGCAGCATCTGCAGGGCCTGGGGCCTTTTGGCACTGAAAGCCTGGGGACTGCCACAGGGGCTGAAGCACTGCTCTGCCTCCACTGCAACAGGAGAAGTGATCTGCCCAGTACCAACTGAATGTTTTAATATTTTTATTTTTATCTGCCAAGGACTGATAGGCGTGGGGGCCTGCTTAGCTCTCTTTTGAGGAAGAAAGTTTTGGCTGCAGGAGAGGTTTCAAAACAATGTTTTCTTGCTTTGCAATAGGCATAGGCTTTTTCAAAAGGCTACAGGTTTAGACATATGCCCTAGGCCAGCCTTTGTGCTCTGTGCCTCCTGTATCCCAAATGCCTGTACTGCATCCATGGGGCACCTCTCTGGTGGGGCTGGGCACCCTGTTGTGTGGTGGAGCCCCCTGAGACAGCGCTCAGCCCCATGTGGGTTCTCCTATAGCTGTTGCCCAGAGCAACATATAGAGTCCCCCTTGCGAGTAACTAACACTTACAAAAGATCATCCTGGCTGTAACTAGGACTCAAAGAGAGATTGGCAGTAGTTGAACCTCCCCCATTTCTCATCCCCATGTGAATTATCTGTGGCTGGTCACACACAGCCATGCTGCTGATAGGGCTGTGCCGAGGTGGAGTGTGGTGCCAGTGTAGTGCTCACCTGTTTGGCTCGGGGACCAGCCTTCCAGGCCCACCTGAGTCCACTGTCAGGGTCGTAACATGTGGTGCCATTTTACCAAGAAAATATTCACCCTTCAATTATCTTAATTATGCTTTTCCTTAGTGGATTACAGACGATGGTCTTTACCTCAAATATGAGGCGTGGTCTGGCAAAGCCAGGGAGTGAGCTCCCTGGATGGAGGTGGCTCCAGTCTACCTCCATCAGCCAGCAGTAGGCTTGGGCACTCTCACCAGAGAAGAAATTATTTTTTTTTTCCGCCGTAGGTACTGCTTTTTCTTGGTGCTGCAGACCCCTTTGCTGCGCAGCTGGGAAAAAGATGTCCAAATTCCCTGCTTCCACCCACAGCAGAGTTGGCTGCTGCTTCATTACGGAAATTAAAAAGGGAGTTGGAAACATGATAAATGCATTTGTTAGGTGAGTTTGCCCTTTACTTACTTGGACATTTTCTGCAAACACAGTGCTGGTATGAGAACCCGTGAAGGACATGGGAACAGGCGTCATGGTTCCTGCAGGATTCAAAGGAGGGACTGGAGTTATGGTGGTCCCTGCATGGGCTCACCAGCAACAGCTCTGCTGTGCTGCAGTGATGTTGGTCCCCATGGAAGGCATGGAAACAGTCTGTCCCTGTGATGGCAAATAAAACTTCAGCCAGGGCTGGTTGCTTGTGGCAAGCAGTGGCACACTTTCAAGGTTTCATGAACTTAAAGAAAGAGGGTGATTGAAGGGAGAGAGATGCCTTTTATGTATCTGTTAAATCAAGTTTGAAGGAGATCTACTATTGTGTATGGAAGAAAAGATGGTTGTTATGGAGCAAAGGAGCTGAAGTGCCTGCCAAAGTGTCTAATACCATTCAAAGCCTTTTGACTTTATATAAAGAAACTACACAGCTCAACTAAGTAGGCTGGTTAAAGCCAAGCAGTCTCTTGCACTTTAAACAAAAACTAGACAAAAGCTTCTCTGCCACGTGGCTGGGAACAATGTGTAGCCTCTGGACTCCTTGAACCTGACCTGGCAGGCACTAATTTATCTGCCATGACTGGGCAGCACTGAAGAGCCCTTCCTTACTTCAGGGAGGCTGTAAATATGCCCATGGTGACAAATGCAGCTCTTGCTAACACTACAGTAGGAAAAAACAACTTGCATAAAGAACATCTGACTCTAAGTTGGCAAGTTTTGGAGAGCATAGTGCCAATCAAATCTTAAAAATCAGTAAAAATGTGCCATGGAAAAAACCCCAAACTCCATTGTGTAAAGTTTTTTTCAAGTGGTGATTGCTATGGTGATATAGGCAGTATCTGTCCACTTCAGCATATTTTAACAACAGAAGAAATATTTTCATGTCTGGAATTCAGACACTGAAGTGAGTCTGTGTGGTCCAGGGTCTGAGATCCTGGGAAGGGGGGGCAGCTGGAAGCATGGGAAGGCCCATCATATGGCTCTGTAACAAATCTTATGAGTGCTCTCTTCCATCAAAATACTAAAAATTAAAAGCTCACTCTTTTTAAACTAAGCACTTTAATTCATATATGAGAAGTTGTGTATAGAAAGGGCTGAGTGCATAATTTTTTCCTGTCAGTAGCATGTCAGGTAATTCAGTGATGTTCAAAATGTGCCCATAACAGACAGTGAGGCTTGACTGAAGCTGTGACTGGATGCTTCTTCCTGAAACAGCTACTGGCATTAAAGCTGCCCTTTGAATTTCTGTCAGACATGTTGAATGGAACTGTTAATGGGCTACAAAATATATGTGTTCTTCTTTAATGACTCCATTTCTATGTGCATACCTTGCTTTTTTCTGGTTGGTTGGATTTCTTTTTGTTTGTTTGCTTGTTTGTTTGCTTTCAGGATGTTTTCAAGAAAATGCTCAGTTTTCCTGTTGGAGGGTGATACATCAACCAGGATGGGAAAGCTCACTGGCCCTTGCCAAAAATTTCATTTTAAGCACTCATTTTTTTTAATACAGGGACAGAGTTTTATTTTAAAACATGTCTGTTTTTGTTTAGGTAAGCATAGCAAACTTGGTGGTAGAGAAGTAATGCTCATTACTGCTGTTATTATTGTTAGTTAAGCCAAAACTTTTGAGTATGAGTGCGTGAAAATAAGAAAAAGTCACATTCTAGCATGTCTTCATCACATGACAGAGATTTTTTTTTTAAAGTCATGCTTGGAAATTGTGTGTTTCCTTGTGTTGACTACACTGGTGTATTTTAAAATGCTGGGGGTTTTACCTTCATGTCAGAAGTCAATTCCATGAGTGTGAGCAAAATGTGTGTGTGTACTGTAGATACAACTTCATGAGGTGAAGACAGTTTCCCCAATGTCTGTAGACATTTCTCCATTTTTCCAACTGCCCAAATCTGTCTGCTTGAGAATAGAGGACCTGGCGTGGGGGGTGCAGAGGGGGAGCATCCTACAGACCTGTCTACCAGTGTGGTAGGGGCCCTGATCCTGCCTGCGTGAGGGGCATGAGTGCTGTGGGGAGCAGAACACTGGGGCTGAGAGACCCCCTGCTCTGCTTGCCTTGTTCTCCTGCAGGGTGTAGAACTTGGTACCCATGGAATGCAGAGATGCAGGCACACAAAGTAAGACAGAGGTTTCCCCACTGTGCTGAGGAGAGAAAGAGGATGCCTGTGGGTTAGGATCAGCAGGGGTTTTATAACTGTAATTTTGGTCTCTGTGGATTTATAAATTGAACCATGTTTTTTGGAAGTTTTATATGTTCTGAAGCCTTTGTCCAAAGCATTTATATGATTTATTAAAAATTTTTTATATGAAGGGAATCTCATGTAGCAAGGATAAAACAGGAGAGGTTTGCTGTCAGAAGTCATTAATAAGCGCTAAGGGGAAGAGACTGTCAGGAAAAGGAAATTCTCCGGCACAGCAGAATGGCAGGTAATTAATAATTGCTGCAATCATACTACATAATAACTGGAGTATATTCTGACTGTCCATCACTGACTTGCCAGGCTTCATTGCTCCCAAGTTCTGTCTGGTAAAAAAAAAACAAACCAACAAGCAAATCTCATCATGTTTTGGTAAGACTTCGGCTCTTCATGAAATTTAGCTGATGTTAGATATTAAGTCAGAACTGGTCTGGATTTCAATTTAGGGAGAGAAGTCCTTCCAAAGGCTTTGACACAGCTGGACAGGGCTGTCACCAGAACCTGATAAGACCTCTGATTTAAAAGAATTTTGGCAAAAAGTATGTAGTGATTAAAAAATTAGAATTTTATGCTTTGTTAAATGTGGGAGGCTGAAGTAGTTGTGAACAAAATTAGTGTTACTTAGTTTATTGTCATTCAATAATGACTTGTTTATTGTCATTCATGAAAAACAGACAAACACCTTTTGAATGCAATGATCCAATGGTATGGGTGAGAGCTGGTCGATCAGCTGGCTTTTACAAAGCCCAGTGAAAAAATGCCTGAAGACTTCCTACCTAGGACAGAAGATGTCTCAGAGAAATGACAGTGTTTCTTGACCAGGGAAAGGTGAACTGTATTATGGCAGCCTCAGTGACATGGACTTGGAATCTGCTCTTAGGAGAGTATATGCTTATAAGACACATGTGCAGCTCTAGCAAATTAAGCGTTGTGGGACAGATACCTTAGAATAATTCATTTGACTGGCTGAGAATATCTGCTGAGTCCTGAATTATGTGCCTTTTATTCTGCCATGTATAACTGCTGGAGCCTTGACAAAGAGGCCACTTTTGGCGGCAGTCATGTTTGAGCCAAGGCTGTGCAAGTGTGTGATGCTGTTGTGATGTGTGCTGTTTTCAGGTAACTGAGCCCTGAGACGCAGGGTAGAAATTATTTCCTTGCCTATCGTTTGGTGGATTATCTTTGTAAAAACCTTAATGATAAAAGATGGCTAAAGAAATGTAGCATGTCTAGTGGACAATTTAGGGCTCAAAAAGTATTTCAGACTATAAGACCAGAATAAAATTTAAGTTCATGGCACACAAAGCAATGATGCAATTATTGCACACTAACAGGTGTTGGAAAGGAAGAAGAAGATGCAGAAATCACAGGCGAGGGGTGAACTTCAGTGGAGAATGCAAAGCCTTGAGCAGAACTTGTCATCTTTCTCAGAACTGGCTCTGAAGGTGTGCAGATGTGAGGGAAGCCAGTGGTACTCCAGGCTCTTATGCAGGAACTTCAAGAGCGATGCTATTTTGTAAATGATTATAAAGCTGTTGATAAACCCAGAGCTTTTGGCTGTGAGGAGCTCCCTTGCCATGAGCTTGGCAAGATGAAATGTGGTACAGGGTCATTGGAAAGTATCTGGTCATTGCTGAAGGGGATTCCATAATTAGACCAATGTGGTGTCATAAATAAAACAAAGCAAATGAAGACTTCAAGGCTTTCACGAAAGAAAGATACTTAGTGAGGGTATCAAATAATCCCCCTGACTCTCCCACTGAGCAACTGAAGGCAGAGGAATAGAGTGTGTCCTCATTTCAAAACTGAATGTTCTTCTGCCTTCCTCAAATTCATCATGGTGCTTCTGGAAGTGCTATTAACTTGTGAATGTGTGGAAGGGGAGAGTTTTCTTCAGAGAACAAGGATTTCTGCCAGCTCCTCTGTGCTTTAAGTGTTCAAAATAACAACCACCCTGTTGGTGTAGCAACAAGAAGAGGTGCAATGATGGCATTTGGTGCACGGAAAACTTCCATATACTTTTTAAGAAGGCATGGAATTTGTGTGGCATTTGTCTCAGACAGCCAGACATGCTGCTGTCCTAAATTATCAATTTGACCCAAGCAAGTAGTACTAGGGTTTCTGTTGTGGCAGTTTGGAATGGGGAGATTAAATGTAGCACATTCTTGGTTGTTTACCAAGAGTGAGGGATGAGACTTCTGAGAGCTTGTATGGATGCTGAGCCCTTTCCAGGATTAGAGAAACTAAACTGAACAGTGCAAGCTAGATGGCATGGGAATTGAGTAAGAAAAAAGGAGTCATGCCTTTAAGATGATGAGAAACAAAGGTCATCTTTGGATGGTCTCCCAGATGCCTAGCTTGTGACAACATTAATAAGCAACAGAGAAAATATTAAAACACCTGTCTCCTTCCCTCTATATGGTTATGCAGCAAGTTGTGACAGCTTGTGAACTGTGAGGTGGCAACTTCCAGCAAAGAGCAGCAAAAAAGTGCTGCAGAGGCAGACAGATGCAAAGGGCAATCCTGTCTTGCTGCTGTTTAGCAGAGACCCTGTGAACCAGGAGCTGAGAACTCAATTTCTATTTCCTTCCATTCTTAAAAGGACATTAAATGGGAGTTTTTATTCTTCTTCTGGTATAAAAGTCCACAGTAATTCCCTCCCCCATCACCTTTAGAATTGCACGCAGACCTGTGTTATGATGATGGTTATATCTAGAAGTTTTATGCTGATTTAATAAATGGTTTAAAATTCTGCTTAAAATACTTTCCTCTGCTTAATCTGTAAGTTTCTGAAATAGTTTAAAAGGCCTTAGGGATTTCATTACCCATCTTGTTTTTTTAGGCTTAAGGCCCAGGTATTTTTTGATAGATTGCCTGTCTCAGTGCAGATGTACTTTGAAAGAGTTTTGTTTGGAGAGGTGCTACATACCTATACCCTGTAATCTCCCTATGTGCATCTGCAGCTGACTCTACCTACTGCTTCTTATAAAACTTAGATTTGCTCATTCGGGGAAAATATAGACAGTCTCTAATTGTAAAGGTTTTTGCCTGCACCTGAATTATTATTTCTGTTTGTTGCAGAGGCCTTAAGCCTTTTCAAGCTCAATACCCCAATGATGCTGCAATAAATCTTGAAGAGATTCTTCAGTGTAGTCATGTCTGTAGATGTGCTGTCATATGCCAGTGTGAAAATGGAAGTCCTGCTCACATCACAAAAAATTGACATAAAGAACATTTTAATGGTAAAAAATAGCATTTCACAGAAGCTGGAGAATAGGACATATCTGTAAGCAGAAAAATGATACTTATTTAGCTTAAATGATACTTAAAATGATACTTATTTAGCTTACCCTCTTAAACAGCCATGCCACAAAATGGAAAAAAAATAGCTCTTAAATGAGAAAATAAATGCATGGGTTTGAAAAAACCTCCAGTTGAATTTTACGTTCAATGCGAAGAGACTTTACAAAGAAGTGAGGCTAGTGAGGCACAGTGTTGGGCGTGGATGCACCTTGGGATTTCAAAGCCAGACCCATCTACTTCTGGATATTTTGTTCTGCAGAGACCTTTGGTTCAAACCATACACTGAGCAGTCCCAGCATGGGCTGCCTCTGTGCCTGTTTGTTGTTAGCTTGTCAGCTAGTGAACCACTGTCCTCTCCTTCTCCAGCTCGGATCCTCGCTGCTTCTCTCCTGCAGACAGACCAGTTCTCCTTGGTCCAGGGCGTCCCTGGCCAGCTGTGGTTGATCTCACAACAGTGCTGGACCTGGGGTTTGTCTCCTGCTGGAGATTGTCTGGGGAAGATCAGCACCAGGAGGCCCTGCTTTCTGCCTCCACTCCTACTCCTCTACTCCTATGGCAGGGGCTGCGAAGGCGGGGTTTTGGGTGTAAATGGCCTGTACCATACGGCATTGCATTTTGTTGCTTGGCACAAGGAAAGGAGGTATGCAATCTGCTCAGATGTTTATAGGTGTCAGACCAGTCATACTCTGCTCTTCCATAGTAGGACTTTTGTCTTTTACTCTCAAACCCACTCTGAATTCAGCTGTAAGTTAATGTATATTTGTGGACCTCCTGAATAGGTACCACTAGGATTGAGCCTGACTCCAGATGAAAGTGGCGACCTTGAGCATCAGAAGAGCTGTATTTGAGCAATTGATCTGTTAGAAAAAAAATTGCAAAGTGATTTGAAAAGGGTGAAAAAAACCCCATGGCTGGCAGCTGAATTCATGGTACAATGGCACATAGCTTTACTTTCCATACCTGAGTTGGAAAGTACTACTACTAGCAGTAGTAGTGATAATAATAATAATAACAACAACAATAATGAAACCAACAACAATAACAACAACATGTTTATTTTGTAAACTTAAATGTTTGAGAAGGTATTAAACACCTAAACCTAACCTCTTCCAACTTGCTCTCCGGTTCTTTGTTTTTGGAACTATGACAAGCAACACCAGCAAGAGCCTGTTATGCTCCAGCCCAGTGGTGTTTCCAGATGGTGCAACCCAGATAGAAAGGTGGTCCACTGCAAGGAGTTTGTGCATAACAGGTTGTATTACTTATTTGCAGCCAGCACCACAGCTGAAGTTTATTCTTCACAACATACTTCCACAAAAACTAATTTAAAAAATATTTGAGACTTTTGTACTATCTTTAACATATAATGTATGCTGATGTTCCTGTCTAAAAGCTTTATCATAAATCAGCTGGGACAGGGATTTTCACAGCTCTTTTCATTAACATGAATACTGGGACAAGCAGTGAATGAATAATACTCAAAATTTCAAGCTGATGGTTTTGATTACAAAAGCTCATCCCATAACTCTGTGTTTCTGAATATCTCTCAAAATCTTCTGCTTGTTGCTTCTGAATATGCATGGAATGGAGATTGTAATTGTGCTGCAGCGCTGTAAAACTGTTCAATTTGTGAGTCTTTGGAATTTTGTACATCTCTATCTTCTGCAGCAAAAAAAGGAAATCAGAACATGAAATTAACTTTTTCCATCAAAATAGGCCATAACAGCTCTTTTAAACAAGAGATGGAATATGATGGCAAATGATAGAGCTATCTGAAATTGCCTGTACTTGCTCTTCTATTATGTGCTTGTGGTAATTGAAATTAGGTAGAAGTTGAATACCAGCAGGTGTCTTAATTTCAATTCATTTTTTAGAAAATAAATCAGAAATGAATACTAAAAAATATGTACACATATGCTGCTAGGAAGACATTTGACACACTTGATACAACTGTTACCTTTTAGAAATTTTAAAACATTTTTGGCTGCTAATTATCCCCATTTCATGTACGTGAATAGCAGCAGAGAATTAAAAAGTGAAAGTGTTTTGATACAACAAAATGTCCTTTATATGTTAATGTGAATTCCAGAAGATTTTTGCAGTTTGAATGTAGTGCTTGCTGGGCAACTGCTGTTACTGAAATGAGCTGCAATAACAAGAGCTTACTACTTAGCTTTGGTACAGGGAGACTTGCAGGAGCCAGGAACGTCCATAAAGCACAAGACAAAGGGGCAGCTTTTCAGATTTTTTCTTAAATGTAGCTCTTTCTGGCAATCCCAGAAGTTAAACAAGCACTGGATGTTGTCATTAGACTCTCTGGAGTGAGACTGGAGGTATGTGAGAGACTCCACCTTGAGCTCCCACAGAGGTCAGGGCCAGAGAGCAGAGGTGAGGGGTAGGTGAGATGGGGGTTGCACCCACATAGAGTTGAGTAATGCAGAGTTTGGATAACTCAGGGACAGTCTATCTTGATATAATCCTAAGGGATGGGGCCAGAGAGGTGAAAGAAAATGTGAGTTATGTCAATGTGGGATTTATCTAGATTCCTTTCAGGCTCTTGATTTTGGCTGTGCACAACAAGGGTGTGCAGCCCCTCCTGTCTCATGCTGTGATTTAGAGCTGCATTCTTGCCTCTTGGTGGCTGTGAGGATTTTGACATGGGCAAGTTTTCCAGATACTTAATTTTAAATTTTTTCCTCTTTGTCTCTGAAAAAATAAATCTCTATTGCTTGTCTTAAAACCCATTTGGATATTAAAACAGCCAGATTTTTATTTTCTCTCATCAAATAGCTTGGTCCAAAAGCAACTTTAGCTTATCATGGGCTGCTTGTGGACCAGGGATAAACTTGGCAACAGTATGGATTAAAAGAACAGAGAAGAATGTCTCATAATGTTATGAATGGTTTGCTTTGATGTTTCAGAAAGAAACCAGATTTGCTACATAGAACAATTAAAAAAAGAAGCCAAAGGCTTAGGGGGTAACTGGTGAAGTCAACCTCTTCCTTCTCCCATCAAACATCCTCTGCTAATCTGGCTGGGATTCTTCCTGAGATAGTGGTTTGCAACCCTTCTCTGAATTGGACCTGTTTCCCCTCTGTGAGTTTGTTCTACCTGCTGGGAATAGGAAATTGGGTGGAATGTTTCCTGCAGCTTTGGGGTAACAGCATGCTCTCTAGTGGCATGAAAATACAGTAACTCAATAAAAGTTAATAGTTGTAATCAATTAAAAAAATTATTTTCTTCCATTCTTCTGTTTTCATTGTACCTCAACTCTCACCTATCATGACAGACACTATGGGTAGTTTCTGTGAAGAACAGCCTGGGAAGAACAGTAGTGTTTGCATGCTCCTACTGCCCTTCCATTCCCTACTGCAGGATGTAGCAGCTGAAGATGTTTGCCAGCAGCAATATTTGGTGCAAAGACTGCTATACTGTGTTTAATGGTGATGAACAGGAATTGGCTCTGCCCGAATGTATTCGTCCAAAGAAGAAAAATGAAAAGAAGTGTCATAAGGGACCTTGTATTTCTAAAATCAGCTCTGAGACACTGTGTACCCAACACAGTGCTATGAATACTCCCGCAAACTTAGCATGGGTTTCCATGCTGGAATGTGACAGATGCCAGTCCTCTCTCCTATTGGCAGCACTGCCAGTGTAGCTGCACCCTGGTGCAGTGGCTGTTCCCTCTTACACACAAACATGCTTGCCCCCTTCCACTGGCACAGGGTCTGTGCCATGCTTTTCATGGAGAAACGATTTATTCTCCTTTTCCTGAGGTGGTGGTGCCTTGGTGATCTCCTTTCCCTGAGGTGTCATATCCATGGTGATTTAATTTTGGTGATGGCTTCTCCTCAGGTGCCTTGCCAAGGTTTTGCTTGCATCTGGCTTTAGGCCACCCTTGATGGCACCCATCTCTTGTAGAATTAAGATGCCTGCATTGGAAAGGAAAGCTACTGGGAAAGATATAGGAGGCTGGTGATTTCATGAGGGGGACCTTGGAAAGGCACAGATCCTCCTTGCATGGGCTTCTGTGAGAAGTGCTGTGGGGGGAAGCAAGAGTGTCTTTCGTGGCAGCTCTCTCTTTCCTTGAGAGAGCTGTTAACTCACCTGCCTGGTGTAACCTTCCCTTGGTGTCAGCAACTACACTGGCTATCCTGTGAGAGGCCAAGGACAAAGGGGCTCTGCTCCATTCTGATCTCCTCAAGAAATCTGTTGCCTGTTCTGCCTACACCTGGAACCAGCCCTGCACTGGATACGCTGTTGGTGTGCTGGCACTTGGTGCAGGCCCCACTAAGAATTTCCCTGGATCCTCATTCATGAAGAGTGATATCCATGACAGACCAACAGCTGTGGCGAGGTAGAAACCCCCTTCTGGGAGAAGGCATGGACAGTTGTGGGGTTTTTCCTACCATTAAAGAGTTTCTTCATAGTGAAGAATTACTTCTATAAGTGGATGAAACTTTGTTCTCTTGGAGGCCAAGTCAGAGCATCTGTCAGCCTCAGGAGGCTAAAAGAGCTTTTTCATCCCCCTCTCTCCTGTATCTTCTGCAGGCTTGATCTTTACCCTTTGATCTCCGGATCTACAGCCCTGGAAAAACAACGGTTTCATTGGGTTGGGGCAGAGCCCTCACATCTTCCAGGCTGTAAATCTGACTATTGTGTTTGAGCATTGCCTGTGATGCTTCTTATCGAGATTATTGTTCCACCCTTTCCTGTTTGGTTTCTTTCACAATTCCTTTTGAATGGGCTCCCTAGTAAAGAGCCCATCATAAACAAACACACAGAGCTTTGCACAATGCAAAATAACATTGATTTCCCAGTTTTCCTCCCCAGCGGTATAAAAAATGCACCCCAAATATAAAATGAAAGAATCCCAAAGGGATGGAAGTCATCCAAGAAAGTCATACTCTCAAGTGGCAAACCACCACTGGTGTAGCTGAGGCCCACCCCCATCTAGTTTCCAGTTTTCCCAGAGTTTTGGTAAGTGGGAGAAGGCAGTGGTATGTGTCCACAGAGCCCCCCCCCCCCCATTCCTAGCAGAACCCCCTACTTCAGCCCTCAGCAAGGTCTCATGTTGATTCAGTGTCCTCTAGTGGCAGACCTGCGACACACGCGGGAGAGCAGTGGGACGTGGGGACCCTCTGCCTGGCTTCAGGAGAATCAGGAGGATGTGGCCTTGAAGTAAATGTCTTGGGGAAAAGAGGTCTACTGCACATGTCATTCAAGCCACGGATAAAATGTGTGGCAACGTGTTAGCCAAGTAAGTCACAGTGTTACTGTCATCTGCTCCTGTCCTTGGAGTTAGACATGCCAAAAACAGCTTCTGGAGAGTGCTGTCAGTAAAATACTTCAAGATATTGTTATAGGTGAACAAACTGTTCGAAAATCTTCAGGGTTCTTCACTAACAATGATTGAGATACTTTCTTAAGGTAGAGTTTACAGCTTCACTTAGGTGAAAGATACAGTGGCTAAGCTGTAATAGTGAGATGGAGCCCCCAGCTTCCCTGCCAGTGGCTGGGAGCCAGTTTTGTGGTGCAGCAGCAGCAGCAGTGCTCAGGGGGCTATCAGAAAGGCCCCAAAATCTCTCACCTGTATCTCTGGGAATAGCACACTCATTCTTCATGTTTTTAGCATGTTGGCATAAATTCTTCTTGTCACATTCGTGAACCTTTAATTACTTAAAGTATCATAACAAACTGCATTTAAAGTAGTTTAATTGATCCCCAACATTTTATTGCAATTTCTAGCTCTTTGTTTTTCCCCAGCCTCTTTTCCCATCCTACCAAATTCTTCTGATCTCTGTTGTTGGAAACTATTTCCCGATCTATGATTTAGTGATTTCAAATCCCTCCAGACTCTGGGTATGTTTTCTGTCTGGAGATGGACTCTGGCTAAGCTCATTTCTAGTGGTGACATGAAGGCATGACTTGTTATTTTGGCATGCAGAACAAGTCGATAGAGAAATCAGATCAAATGGATCTCTGCATTAGACGAGCTGCCTGGAAAAGATGATGCACTTTTAGTTATTATCACCACATGCTCACAATTAAAAATATGTCATGACACTACTACTGAGGAATAATGAATCAGCTTCTCAGATAATGGAGTGTTTATCCACACCAGAATACAACATTTTTAGTGGCTGTAAAATGTCCCAGAATATCTTTCTGTGCTGTAAAACCACATATCAAAACTTTGGCCATAATCATCCTCCCACAAATGTGAAATTGAGCACTGTCTAGTATTTTCCTTAAGCAGATGCAGAAAAGACTTTTTCTTCCCCTCTCCTCCCTCCTCCTTCCCCCTCCTTTCTTTTTTTTTTCTGTCGCTGAAGGGCAAATAAGACTCTATAAAATGTCTGAGGCTTTTCAGATGGCACTGGTTGGCTGGTTTTATTCACTGTATTGGGACAAATCAAGACTTTGATTTGCAAAATGACCTTATTTCTACTTCTGTTTGCACAATGTTTTGCATCAGAAAAACTGGTCTGAACATGTCCAGCACACTTTTTTCTTTAATAATCTGCATGGTTTGGATAAAATACAGAGGCAGTTCTTGGAGGTCGTACAGGAACCCAGACCTTGTCCCAGCCTTATGAATTGTTGAGAACCTCCTAAGCCACCTGGGACATCCTCACTCTCTGGTCTCAGTGAAATTCCCTTGCAAGGCAGAACCACTTTGGAAAACAGGCTTAAGGACTTAAAAGTTAAAGGCTGCTCTTGGGATCCATTTAGAAGGGAATCAGCAGCTGCTGTCCGCTGGGAGAAACCCAGAACCTGACTCTTCACCCTGGTGAGGCAGGCAGAGGATCTGCTGAGGATGACAGACGGTTTTACCCGAGATGGTAAAACACCTCTGGTCTTATCACCTGGTGGGACCAAGCCACAGCTGTGTAAATACAGGTTTGCTGCCTTCTGCCACTTAGGGGTAGGTTGGGGCAGGAGCTGAGTTCATGTCTGGCCATTGCCAGTGGCAGCAATCACTCCACCACCTCCCTGTTGCAGTGGGCTGTAGAAGTGAACAGTCTGGCCCTTCTGCACCACATCATCCCTTAGTGCTTCTCCCTTGCAAGGAATATCCACTTCCAATCCCTCAAACAGAGCATGGCAAACTCCAGCTTTGCCCATGTCACTAAAAGCCTGGTGCTGGTTCAGATGGTGCTCATTGCATTGCCTATGCCCCAGAAATGGATGGAAGAGGCAGGGCTCACACTGGGAGCAGGCAGCGAGGCAGCTTTAGGGCACCACTGGAGGCATTTTGATTCAGATGCTGCTAGTTACTTCTGTACATGGAAGCCCAGGGGAGCTGGGAGCACCTGCCTCTGTGCTAACTGAACTGGGCTGCTCTTGTGTGTCTGCAGAAATAATGTTCCTTGTAACTCTTATCAATCTTTGCCTTTTCCAGCATGTTCTTTAAAACTCTCTATAGCTTCCTGCTCTTTCACCTAATTGCTGGCTGGGCAAGAGGCAAGACATTTTTTGTCTGGCTGGAGACATGGCTAAATAGCCAAATTGGCCAGAGGAAGAATGCTTGATTTAGTGATTTTCCTCTGGTGAAGATTTGAATCTCTTCTCTCTCTAGATGCTGATTTTCATGCAACTCTTAAAAACATTAATTTTTTGAGGATTGTGAGGTCATGTCAGATTGCATTAAAACAAGCCAAAAAATGGTCCAGAAAACTGCAGGAAGAGCTGATGGAAAGAGAAAGAGAAATTACATAATCTTCATTTCCATGGGAACCCAGGCTAACAAGAAGATTTTTATCCTATCAGTCCAATCTGAGTAGTGAAAATATAAAACAGATAATGTGATTTGTGAAACTGCAGGCTGTGACTTTCAGCATGTCTTTATGCCCTCATGCATCTCCACCATCTACTCCTCGTTACCACCCAACCAGCAATGCTGGTCCTGAATGTCAGCAGTGCTGTCCCCATGATCCTGCAGAGTAGCAGTTCTCTGGCCAGCTCTCACTCCCACTCCCTTTGTGCATGGCAGGGTATGTGGAAGATCAATAGGGATGCGAAGAAATGTGTTTTGTGACTGGAGAGTCTAGATCCTACTTTTATATGCCCAAATTCTTTTGTTGTTGGACCAGAATTTAAAAACTGTCAAGGAGCTTTCCAATGGATCCGTTGTGAGAGGAGATTCTCAATGAATTGAGGCATCTAACATGAATAGCACTGATGGACCACAGTTTTAATTTGACATTTTGCTTCAGACTACTTAAAAATTTGCATTTATGTTCTGAAGAGCTATTTTGTAAGACAAATTAATAGTCTTGTATAGTTTTATTTTTCCAAGCACCTTTTTTTTTTCCCTGTATCCTAGAGGAGATCCACCAGAATTTGATGTCTCAGAAGAAATGGGAAGTTTCCATGCTCTTCTACTAGTATGGTGTCACCTTCTTGGAGAGACAAAGTGACATAGTGATAGTGCATATACTTTGTTCTGAATAGGGATTTGACAAAAATTCCCACAATTAGCTATTCAGTACAAGGGGGTAAAGGTCAGGCCTGATCAAGTAACTGGTTAAAAAACCAGAGGGATCTGACCTGATAACACATAGATCTGTCTTGAATGATGGTTTAAAACTATTTGTCTTCATAAGCTGGTGGAAGATGGAGTGAAGAATATCAGACATTAATCTTGCACGTAATGGTTTTTCTAGTTTAGTAAAAATTGTGTGACTCACTAGTCAGATGGACCAAACTCAGCTACCCAACACAGTGATACAACATCATATTAAATACTGCATATGCATGTGGAAAGAGTAATTTGAGCTGGAAAGGATTTTTAGTCACTTAGGAAATCAGATGTCATTTTGGATAGCTCAGTGAAAACATCTGGTACAGAGGATCAAAGGCAAATGCTATTTTGAGATGGAGTAGAGTGCTATTGAAAGTAATATGATAACATAATGTTTCAATCAATAGTGTTTGGTAGGTTGTGTTCAGCTTCAAATGTAGAGGTCCAGCCAAAGAAGCACATTGGAAAGAGCCAGATTTTCAGAGGTGCTGAAGAGAGAGGCAGATGCTGGGCCAACAAGGTGTCTGGGGTTTCCTCTTGATACTGTCTTTGGATTGTGGGACACTTAAGTCAAGACACTGGTTACTTACTTGCCATGAGGCAGGCAGTTGGAATTGCTTAGTTATGGCAGTAGTAGAGACTCCAGCACTAGAAATCTTTATCTCAGGGCTTGATTTTTTTATCTCCACAAGAATTCATGGACCTTCTAATCTGTGTTGACATGAGGAGAGGGTACACAGCAATCCTTAGCGTTAAAATCAGGATCAAACGAGAGAAAGGAGAAAGTAAGGAGAAAATGAGTGACAGTTTAGAGGTGTTACATAAAAATTCTAGAAACACATTTGAAGTAGAGGAAGAAGCATGCTGATTAATTTCTCACTGAGGAAGACTGGTGAACTGTACAAGACCCAGCAAAAAAGCTGTGTTCCTAGTTCATCCACATTTTTGTAGCCAGATTATCCAGGTTTAAAATCACCAAATATAAAATATTTTGTCCGTGCCTGAAGGTTTTTTGTTGTCCTAGAAATAAATATGTCCCATATGTCAAAACAACACCTGTTTTCTTTCCTTTGACCAGTTGACAAAGAATAAGATGGGTCTAAAATAATCCACGTTAGGTTTTTTACTCCCAGATTTCTGGTTCCAATCCATGAGGGGCTTTGTGCCTGTACTAGAACAGCAAAAAATTTGATAAATTAGTTGGTTGAGTAGGGATTGATGAATTTTATCATTTCTAGTGGAGAAATGCAAGGTATAATCAGTGCAAGATGGATGGGGTTTACTGAGGAGAGTAGGAGAACTCCAAGTAAAATCCATTGGGGAAATGTCAGTATTAAACTTCAGCTGATTGATTTACAGAATCATAGAATTGTTAAGGTTCTAAAAGATCTCTAAAATCACCAGGTAAGAAATTCTGTGTCTAGTAAAGTGAAATCAGATGTAGGATTACAAACAAGATGCAAGCATTCATGCCACAACAAAGCAAATCCATGGGGGTCTGGGGGCTATAATGGAGTACAAACCAAACAGCAGTCAGCCATATGCAGAGCAAGAGCAGGAAGCAAGAGTCACCAAAGAACCCAAAAGCATCACAAAATCATTAAGGTGGGAAAAGGTCTCAGATCATTGAGTCAAACCTGTTGCAATGCTTGAATTTCCAACTTTGTTACCCACAGTGAGCAAAGCCAGTGTGAGACCAGGGCTGCAAATGAGGTGGGCTATTATCAGGCTTTTTAAAAGCAGTTTCTGCCACATTTAGGTGTATCTCATAAACCTGGTTGAAATCCCCCCCCATTTTGCAAATGCCTGTTTATAATGAGGAATGATGGACCTCTGTGCTCAGTAGCAAGGCATACAGGTCTGAAAAATCAGATGTGAAAGTCTGCAGAGGCTGGAACTTTCATTTATTTTGCTCAAATTTGGTCTCAATTTCAAAATGAAAAGTGTTTAGACAGTAGTGACCACTCTACCTGCAATGACAGCCCTCACCTGGGAACATCTCCTCTGCCACAATTTTCTGGCTTAAAGGACAAGCAGGTCACCCTTCAGCTGTGTGAAGTATCATTGGTCTTGGTCTTTGGACTACAGGCTGAACTGCAGCCTCAAGTTGCAGATAAAACCATCAGCATGGTACTTAGCCTAGAGGAGCCCAAGCCAGCCAGGACCTTTTAGCACGGCAGCAGTACAAATGTTAATAATAAATCAGTGAATGGTTGAGGGATTTGCCCTAAAAGGAAATCTCTCAGCTCTATTCTTTCCAGCTATGTTGTTTCTGGGAGGTTGCTGTGCTGTTTTCCTACCAAATAAAAGGACCATTTTTTCCCCTCAATGTGAGATGCCAAGTCTTGAGGTCCCACTGCTCTGAATAATTAAGAACAGAAAGTCCTTTCCTACAATGTGACTTAGGCCTTGTGATCTGTTATGGTCTTCTGATTTCTGATTCTGACTTAAAATGACCAGATCTTGAATTCAATATGAGGCTGAATAAGTAGTTACTCATATATGTAACCTGATTTCATCAAATGGAGCTAGCTGAGCATGACTGCTTAGCTGCTGGCGTAAAGAGCTCATGACCTGCCTGCAATGATGGTATGGCCATTTTTAGCAACAGTACATTTTCCTTCCTTTTCAGATTTAGGGCAAGTATGTTCCTGGACACAGGAAAGAAGCACAGTATCCAAGATTCCATGTGAAAAAGAGGAACTGACTAACTGAACAAAAAGTGGGGCAAGAGTCCTCAGCTGAGCATGTCAAGCCCATGAATCAAGTTTTATTATTATCTTTTGGTGTTTTTTTTTAGCCAGCGTGCTAAACCTGTGATTCAAGTGGGTCTTAGGAGGCAGGAAAGGGCAGTATGACATCTTGTAGCCCCTGAGGGATGCCACTGTGATTTTTCCAAAACATCAGGTGTTTATTCCAGAGGACTGGCAAAATGCAAACTCCGGATTAGAGCTGCCATCCTTGAGCAACTGCTACTGAATTGGTAAAAGCTTCGCCTCAATAGCAGCTGGATGCAAACCAAAGATGGTCTTAGGGTCTGACCATGGATTTCTTACCTATAATTCTTCCTGTTCTCAGCTGAAAATTTTGTAGTGTGGCTGTTTTCCTGCCTGTAGTTTTGCTGTTGTATAGTTCTGTGTTTCAGCCCAGAAATGGTAACTGTTACTAGCAGCTGAAATACCTCATCTGTTGCCTCATTGGTTAAAGAGGTGTTAGATAATGATACCTAGTCAGTTAAAGAGCAATCCAGGACACTTCAGATTTCATATGAAGACAGATTTGTAGATGTTAAGACTGTTGAACAAACTTAGATTCGTGGCCCTCATTTGATTACAGAGTTATGAACAATCAGAAAGTATGGAAGGTAACATGAGCATCGTGCAGAACTCTGAGAGAGGCTGGAAGGCAACCTGACAGAGACAAAACTAGTAACAGAGGTATCTGGGAATTACTTGGCATAAATCTCCCCTATTATCAAATTTCCCTGTGGCCTCCACAACCAGTAGAAATCTCTCTATCTATAGAAAAGCTTATGGACAGCTGCCAGCAGATGATGCCTGGAAATCAGGAATGAGACAGCTGGTGCTTGACCTTGCTTTTCTTGATCCTGATTTGTAAAAAAAGCTGGAAATCTCAGGGCTCCCATGACTCCAGTGGGAATCACCCTTTCCAGCCCTGTGGAACAGCCTTCTCTGTAAGAAGATCTATTAGCCACAAGTGAAATTTTCCATGTCCCCTAGAGACTTCCCCCAGCTTGCTGTTGAATCATACCCCCAAAGGGAGTTTCAAAGATGTTCATTGATGGTGATTGATTTTTTTTTCCAAAACTGACCCTGGAGTCCTAGAATAGGCCATGCAATTGCAGCCTGAGAAAATGTAACTAACAACTATGCAACAGATCCAGAAAACTTCACAGCAAGACTATAAAACTCAGCAAATTGACTGAGTGGCACAAGGATTTTCAGAGGTGCGTTGATAATTAAAATAAATCTGGCACATTGACTAAAACTTGCACAAAAAAGAGTGAGTTATATAAGAACTCCCCAAAGCTTTAATCCAGAGATAAGAACAAAACAAAAAAAATTCTACCTCTTCTCTATCTTTGCACTCTGCTGCTGTGGCCTGTCCCTCAACCTAGAAAAAGTAGCTCAGAAAAATTTAACACTTCACACTAATTTCCAGAATTCCGGGGTCTCCCAGTAGAGGGAAGTATTGTTTCATTTCCATTGACTTTGAAAGGCTTTGCCAGGGGAAATAAGGCAAAAGTACAGAGATCAATAATATACAAAGAAGGAGATGCAAACGATCACTTAGACCTTCGTCTTGCAGGTACACACCTTATTGCATAAGCAGGAACTCAAAATAAATGAACGCATAAAAGCTGCAGGATCAGACTCTACACCATTTAATATTCATGTGAAATACACAGAAAATGTACCAAACAAAAGTCCTGCAATGGAAGCTAAAAGTACAAATTAATTTTTTCCCTTCTATTATCTACGCTTTCCTAGATGATAGTCTGTAGCCTAAGCTTTTGCATGTTTCCTTACTCCTGTTATGTCTGCCAGCTCTAATTATGCAGGGGAAAGTGGGAATGAAATATCTGAGTCATACAGATGCCATGGCTTCCCAAGGCAGCTCTGCAAAAAGCCAGCTTGAATTTCTGCATGATGCTGCCAGGTGAAATCATCCAGGAAGACCTTCCCAATTATTGTGTATTCTCGTGGTAGCTGGCAACTAGCTGAGGTGGGCTCAGGGTCATTGCTCTTGAGCTCCTGGAGCAGGAAGCAGGAGGGAGTCAGGCATGGAGCCTGCTCAGTGTACCAGCTCCTGGTGCTGTGCTCTGGAGCTGTGGACGAGATGCTTCCAGCTGGCTCAGTGGGAACAGAGTTGTGCCCAAACCAAATAAAACTGATTTGGGTGCCTCAACCATACTAAAAATATTAGGACCAGAGTATAAACTCTGACAGGCATCCTTAATTATTCACACACTCCTCAGTTGATTTTCCCTTGTGCTAATTAACTCTCCTGCAGACCAAGATAGGGACAATTCAGGGAGCATGGGCTGGAGGCAGAATGGACATAGTCATCTTAGTCTGGGTTAAAAGTAAATTTGCCCATATAGACATATCTATGTGGTATTGCATAGAGCCACACTGCCTGAGTAGAGACAGCTTTGTTCTTTCTGTCCTGTGAGGTGTTATCTGTAGAGGGATTAAATTGCTGGCTGGTGAGGAAAGCAGATGGAACAGATCATGTTGCAGAGCCTTTCTTCTCCTCAGCCTGACCGTACCTTACGTAGCTTTACTTTTTCAGGTGCTGGTGTCAGTGTGAGCTCCAGCACCATGAGCTGCAGCACTGGCCTGGTGCCCTGGGTAATCATCAAGGGCTGAACTGCTCAGGGATCCCTTCTTCTGCTGCCCCATCTGAATGCCTCTTAGAATTCCCTCCAACCTTATTCTTGATGCACTTCATGGAAAGTCTCAGAGGTGGCTGAGCGAATCCTCTTTCCTGTGGAACAAATGAGATGATCCTGCTATAGTGTTAATAACTTCTCTCAGCATTTTAGGTCCTGTGATGAACCTAGCCTTGGTTCCTTAGAGCTCAATGCTATTTGCAATACTTCTTTTTCCGGCCAACACAATGCTGCCATTTTCCCAGTAAAGACAAAGACAGGATTTTTGTGCACTTAAATATGATTGCTTCATGCTCTGTTATCTTTCTTACTACTCATGGCAGCAGTAACTAAAACTTTAATGACTGAAACTTCGTACTTGTGGACCATGTCAATTATGGTTTTTTCCTGCCTACAAATACCATCTAAAGTTGTTCTTCCTTATTTCCTTTTTCTTGAAATCGATGAGATAAAATCTGTCTTCCCTCTATAGAGTCAAGACAGATGCTCCTTCTCTCTTCCAGTTCAAAAGTATATTAACCTAGGAACTCACCTGGCATTTCCTCAGCTTTAATTGGGGAAAACAATTTTTCCCCCATCTAATTCTGGGAAATTTGTCTTTTAAAAGTCAGATTTATTTCTGCTTCCCCACTTCTGCTGACTGCCTAATACCTCAGGAATCATGTGAAATTATTCTACATGCAACAGCTTGTAGTGACTTCCTCAAAACATGAGTCAAAGAGTTGGGCAGACAGCACACCACTACTCTCTGCATGGTGGCATGGAGCAAATAGTGACTGTGTATGATCTGTCTCCATACTCAGCTCTTATTCAGTCATTTTGAGAGTGATTTTTTGAAAGACAGGGGTGGGTATGGCAGAAAATCCCCCTCAGCTAGTTAGTGGTAGTCGTGAGGATTAGTATGTCATGCTTTACAGGAGCTCAAGAACCCATTATACTCTTTACACAAGCATGAGCAATAGAGAAACAGCAATGTAGAGATGATCCTAAAATACACATTTTTCTTGTGCACATTGTGGGTTACTGAGTGCAGAGCTATTTAACATTGCCAGAAATGTCAGAGAAATTTTCCTTCCTCATACAGAACATCAAATGCAAGCAGAAGCAGTTTTGTTGGTTGCAATAGACAGATTAACTCAGAGACCAGGTATCAGTCAATTTGTTTTAGCATCAGTTTTACTCATAACTTGGAAGTTAAAGGATTCCAGACAGCTGCCTTCAGTGACCCTACGTATGATGACAGATAAGCATGTGTTCACTGGAGAAAGGACTTCATCACTTTGAAATAACACTTGTCTTCTGCCATATCACTGCTCTTTGCTGGAGATGCTGTCCCATGGCAGAGCCACTGGAAGGGGCGTGTGAGTGCTCACCCAGGGCTTCAGAGCACGATCTGCCTGCTGGGTTCAAGTTGCTCTGGCAAGCCCTGGAGAGGATGCCTGGGCACTGCTGGGTGCAGGGCCAGGGAAGGTGATCCTGATGGCCAGCAAGCAGCTGTGTCTGCTGTCACTAGGTCTCCTTCTCTTCCTTCTTCTGGAAAGATTTAGTGTCTGACTATTCGCAGTTTATAAGGTTTTGCTAATGCTGAAAACTCCTGTCAGAGATATGTGGCTGCATGCTTTCTCCAGGCAGAAGTGTCAGCAGAATTATCCACAGGCACCAGTCAGGGCAAGTGTCTGGCTGTTTCTGATTCCTTTGACTAAAGGCTGTTGCTGGGTCTAGCATGGAAGCATGCCAGTGAGCAGTGCCAATTAGGAAAGAGCATTTAACACGAAAAAAGATCTAATCAGTGTCTAGTAAACAAAGGCATCTTGCCTTGTGTCAGCAATACACTGGGCACATGGCTATGGCTTCCTCCAATTGTGTGTCCTCCAATACACAACTTTGTAGCTAGAATAGCTACCCACATAAGCTGGTCTTAAAAATGACATTGTTTTAGGCCGAGGCTCATCATTATGATGACAGATGCTGTAAAAGAAAAGACAAAATACAATTCCTTATATTGCATAAATCTCAGGACTGGATTATTAATTTTTTTTTTTTTTTTTTGCTGTTGGGTTTCACTCCTGCCTTCCTTCTTTCTGCCTATCGTATGTAAGACTTTAACTATGGACAGATATGACAGAGGGCAACTGCTAAATGTTTTCTTAAAGATGGGACAGAATTTCATCGACTACTACTACTACTACTACTACAACTTTACACATTTATTTTCTGACTGGGATTTACCTCATTGAGCTTAAAATCTATAAGAATTTTGGATGTAATTAAACAGAATGCTTTCAAAGGACATGTTAATATTATCAGTAGATCAATGGAAACAGAATCCAAATGTATCATTTCACATTCAACTCAAGTATCTGTGTGCAGATTAACTGTAAATATAAGGTGATTTTAACTCACATGTTAGAAATATTACACACCTGGTTCAGTATGTCACAAGCTTGGCATGTCGCATTTTGTGTTCATGGTTTCAATGAAAATCAGAAAACAGTGACACCCCAGAAGAAATCTCAGCAGATTATGCTGTAATTGATATTTTATACAGAGGTGAGAGACTCTGTGAATAAACCGCATGCTTAGTGAGTGCATAATTGTTTTCCATTACAAGTTAATAATTGGGATTCTTAAAACAGAAGAAGGGAAATTATATCAGGAATATGTAGAATATGTTCCTTCCTGTTTTGGTTGCCACTTTTCTTTGTGTGCATGTGAGTCTTTTTACTTGCTTTTAATGGAGGAACTTCATGCCAGCCAATGATAGATGTATGTTGCGTTGTCTGCATACCTTAGCAGAGATTATCTAACTCTTCAGGGCAAACAGTTAACTCCATATTTCCTAACTGATGTACATTGTCATAGGAAGATGATGTATTTTTATGAATACTTTTGGTTTCCTCAGTTCTGGAGGGTTTCAGTCAAATGTTGGATTTCTCACAAGCTATTTCCCATCACTTGTTTCAGCCTCAAGAGACCAGTAATTCATACAGTACATGGTGCATTGGCTGCCTCCATCTCATGGGATTGTGCCTGCTCTCTTGCTGGCAAGCTGAAACTTTTCATGAAGTCTTGAATGGGTCCCTCGGGGATTGGACGTTTCTGCAAATATATATTTGTGTAAGTGTTGCTATAGCAATGTGTATTATCTGTCACAGCTTGCAAGTCTCCTCAAAGCAGCAGCAATCATTCTGATGAATTCATTTGCACATCGGTGCTTTTCAGGTCATCTCCTTGCAGGAGAATTGTCATGAGCAAAGTATTTCTGTGTTCAGAAACGAGAAAAGTGAAACACATGGGTGATACTTTAGCAGATGTTGTGGAAAAGTTAAGATTTCCCTACTTCCTTGCCTTCTGCCCTCCAACTGAAGGAGAACAGTTTTGTATCTGTTCTGAAGTGGGCTTTTTTTTTTGAGTCCAACAGGGCAAAAGAGTTGACTTTATTACTGACTGTTGATTAAAGAACAGAAAATGCTGTGCCTGGCTCCACGGTTCCAGAAGGCAATGCTCAGAAGGTCTTGCAGGGCCTCTGCTCCTGGGATTTGCAGTTTATTGCTAGTACCCATACATTGTCTTAGTTCATATTATTTAATGATGGTGAGGCATCTGGTTAATAGAAAAACCAAACATGGAATTGAAAAAAATCCCCTTTGTCAGGGAAGTAGTCCAGTTTGACTGTAGAAGACTTTTCTTATTCTCATCCTAGTGATTTGCTTTGCGGTGTTTGCAGCAATAACCAATCAAAATATTCCATCAGGCTGTACTAAGTATACAAAAAACCTTTTCACATGTGCGCACAGCTGTGAGGTCTTTCTCTGATCTGGCATTGAATCTGGAAGATGTTGATTGAGGACTGTGGAACTTAGTTGATTCCAGTGCTTTAGCAAAACTTCCCTCTGCTGCATAAATAACCTACCCCTGGTGGTGATTGTGCTTCAGAGTGGCTGGAGTACATATTGAGGCGGGACAAACTGCATGCTCCCAATTTCTGAAGTTAAAGGTTGATCCCTTTGCTGCTGGGGGCACAGTGTCTATGGGAGGGAAACTGTTTCTCTCCCATCCAGAGGATAACTGTGATACTTTTTTTTTTTATTATTACTGAAATACTGAACTTGTCCTCGTCTTTCTTTTGTACCTTAAGCCAGGTAGAATATTCCCCTTTAACCAAAATACATGTTCATAGCTTTGGCCATGTATATGACTGTATGTAGGAAAATGAGTCATCCCAGACTAGGTTACCTCACTCACCCCACTGGGAATTTGTTAGTCTGAATGCAATTCAATGTATTTCATGTGGTAGTACTGTGAGGTCTTGGGCACTGGAGACAATTTCAGGGAAACTTGTCTTCTGAGTAATCTTATCTTTGATTTCCCAATAGCTTCTAAAAGCACAGCTGCTTTAAGTACCAGCTGTTTCAGCCACAAATTGTGTGTACATTTGCTCAGCTTGATATAGGTGAGGTTAGTAGGAGTATTCGGTGTCTTGCAGACTCCTAATGAGCAATACCAGGAACAACCACATTTCCTGCAATAGCCTAGGGTTTGGCATCTGATTTCCTGGAGAAAATAATGGGGAAATAATTTTCTTGAGCTTGTATCTGCCCCGTTACTCACAGGTGTAAAAGCAGGGTTAATTAATATGTTTGTTTTCTTTGAGGCTGGATTGTAAAAAGGGCTATTTGCCATTTTGCAGAAGGTTTATAAGAAGAAATTTAGGCTGCAAAATATTAAGAGCAAAAGGGTAAATTAAGACAGCTCAGGCAACATCAGAAGATTTATATCAGTTCATTGCAGGTTCTAGAGAGATGTAAGTTATATCACTGTAACTAAATGAGGAAAACAGGTGGCTCCTAACCCCTGAAACGGGGCTTTGAGAATGTAAGTAGGGCACCTATTTCTGCCCACTAGTGATAGATTATGCTGAAGTGCCTCTGAATGTGAGGAGGTGTTACAAGCCAAGGGGAGACCATCAAGTGACCCATAGGAAACAGTAAATAAGGTGAGGTGTATGAAAAGGTGCCTGCCTCAGCAGCTGCTTCTTCCTGGGGAAGTTCAGTAATGTTTTGTGCCAAGCCCTCCAACTTTACTTAGGATAGACCCAGTTAAAGGTGGAGATCTGAAGGAGAAGTGTCAATCCTATTATGAGCACTTGTATTAACTCCTGCATGTGGTGTTTGTTGGGTTAGTCTGACTGTGGCAATCTGGAAACTAGCTCAGTTTTTTGAGCTGCTAGTGAAAAAGCCAAGCTCAGCCATCTTGGAAGGAAAGGGTGGCAAGATTGTGACAGTCTGTGGTAGAGAAGACAGAAATTCCACCTAGGTCAGAGAGTGCAAAGGAGGGTGATGCTGATGGTACGCAGTCATCGCTTCCTGCCGTCTGCAAGCTTCCCCCTGAGAGGAGGTACAGACCCTCCTTTTGGGAATAAACAGGTAATAAATTATGTGTAGACAATCTGGTACTGAGGATAGGATAACTTTTCCAAGCCTTAAAATAAATGAGCCAGAAGAGGTGCGTGCTACATGTAAAGCTGAATGAATGCTGTGGACACTTTCCATTCAAGTGTGTGGAGCTTTGAAACACCCACTTCAAAGTGTCCTGGAGAGCTGCAGCCAAGCAAGCGTCCTTTTATGTTTAGTTTTGCTTCTGCTGGGAGATAAACACCTTCTGTTTCGCTGCGAGTAACAGCATAAGGTTGCCTGCCCATTTTATGTAGCAAAATTAGGACATCTTGATTTCCAAAGTTATCACTATGGGATACATTGGGTTTAGAAGTTGGTTCACCTGGTGGCCAAGGCCATTAGGCTCCACAGGACGTAACTCCTGTCAGTGCTAATGCTGTGTCAATGAAGGCAGCAGCTCTGCAGCACTGTGACTGCCCCCACCACCTCTTTGTCCAGAGGGTACTGAGGTAACCATCATGTGTCCTGCATAGCTGGAAACAATGTCTCTTACACACTGTAATGGTTGTGAGCCAGCTGGCATATCCAATTTTTTTCTTTGACTTAATTAAATGTTGGAAATGAACAGCTGGAGCCAATGTTGCTGGCTTCAAACACTAGCCTAGCACCATCTGATCCAGGTGTGGAATAGGAGGCTACCTGAGATCCCTTTCAGCTTCATATATCTCATACTCTTAAGAAAACAGTTTTTATCACCTGGATTCAGCACAAGATTTTAAGCGTTTTCAGGAAGTGATGATTTAATTAACTAAAACCATGCTTGGCTTTTTTTTTCCAGGATGGTACTAGACAACACAATATGCCGTGGAAGTATTGACAGTCTTGCCACTACAGCACCAAGGCTGAGCTCCACAGAAGGAAACTCTGTGACCCTGAGCTCACCCTGGACCCTCAGCCAAGCACTGTCCATGCTGGGTGTGAGTGGCCCTTGCCCATTGCCAGGAGAGGTGGAGGCCAAGAACTGTAAGGCTCCCCTGGAGCCCATGGCGCTTTGCCAGGCAGGTTAATGGAAACAGACTCTCTGGCTCTGCCAGAATTTTGTTGCAATTGCACAATTTCAGTAAAACTTCCATTGAAATTTAATGTCAAATGAATGGAAATATTCCATCTCTAGCACCACCTAGACCTCTTAATGAGTAATTGCTGACTAGCTTTGTTTACTATTCTGTCAGCCATTGAGAACCAGAAGGGTTTAATGAAATGAACCCCTGCTATTCTGACTTACCTAGGCCTGCTGCCCTTCTTTAAGATAGATGCTATTGAACAGAGCCTTTGATTTTTTATGGACTAGAGATGATTTTGCCCTCTAAAGAATGCCCCATTTTCTGCCCCTTACTAAATCCAGAGCTGAAATATTCATTACTTCTGGTTTTGGTTTGTTTTTTTTTTTTTTTTTTTTTTTTTTTTTTTTTTTTTTTCTCTCCC
>JAYDZK010000056.1:29461369-29507325 GCA_034509185.1 Euphonia xanthogaster
CTCTTCCGATCTCTGTATAGCACAATACACTTGAGATTGTCAATAATGCTGTCACCCTTGCATGACTCAACCATACAGGATGTTGTTAGATGCTGATGTATGCATAGGCAAGGTGAGGTACAGCAATTGAGCAAGTAATTCAAATTTGTGGTGTACAATGGTAACACAAAACTTCAAGACATGTATTAAGAATTCTCAAGAGGAAAACATCTTGAAATTTATTATAACGTAAGTAGAAAACATATGAATGTGTTTTTACACAGGTAGCAGTTAGGGCTTGCTACAGGTATATTTCAACCACTGGTGAATAAAAACAGACCTTTTACAAACCCACCAATTCAATATATTTCCTTCAAAATAATATTAAGTGTGTGGCTATGAAAACAGAGTGACACATAAAAAAATCAAAAATCATATACCACAGGATAACACTTTTATGACTAGAAGAAAACAAAAAATTATGTACATAAATACATATATTTTTATATATAGCAAACTACAGTTTCCTGCACTGAACATTTATCAAATACACAAGTACTGAACAATACTGGATAGAGTGCTTTGCCACGCCTTATGGTCTCCTTAAATTCCTGTGAGAGTGGAAGACAAGTTTTTATGGAGGATACAACTTGTTCAGTGATGTAAGCTCACACAGTAATAAAAATTAAAAAAAAAACCCCACTGCAGAAATGGCTGATATTTCCAGCACAGGCATCTTTAAAAACAAAATGAGAATATTCTACTGTTCTTTAAGCACTTGCCCCAACAGAGAATCTGTGTCAGAGAGCTTTATTCTGTACAACAGCTGGGCGATGAATCTGGGCAACAAATCTAACACTCAGCTTTGTCCGCTGGCTTGTCAAAGCCGCTGTCTTTCTGATAGGCAGGTCTGTCCATCAGGCACGGAGGAATCGCCTTCCAGATCCCCTCCAGAAGCCTTACCCTTTCTCTTGGACCTGGGCAGCCACTCCCATGACCTTCAGCTCAAAAATGAGGCACTGGCTGGTTTTCTGAACATTACCTTCCCAAGACTCTAGGAACTGTGGTTACTATCATCATGGGAGATTTTGAAAGGGGTGACACCAAGCTGTTTTTGAGGATTATGTACAAAGTTATTTTGGTTTTGAAAACAGAAAGCATTCACACCACACTTTTCACCTGGCCAGAAATGCTAAGCTCAGATTCCTAATGCATAATAAATAACAATCCTTATTGATAAGGATGATGTAGACTCCATTGGGTTCTTGTGACCCTACCAGAAACTGTCTTCAAAGTACTGCAGTTACTAGCTAGGAATACCAATCCCATTCAGATGTTCTTCAGAGCACACAATACAAATATTTGTGTTATAAAAAGCTCTTGATTGTCTTCACAGGTTAATGATGTCTTGAACTTGGGGGATTGTAAATCCAGTCCATTACAATAAGAGTCATACTCACAAGCATGAAGATTATGCCAACTATGAGGAAAATTAGAGCCTGCAATTGGAAAATGAAATTCAATTAATAAAGCAAGTGACTTAGCAGGCGGTAGCTCATAGATTGTGCCACTGGATCTGCGTTAGTGTAATAGCCATGGCCTAAGTTTGGCTTATTCTACGTGACTAATGCCCAAGTAATGTTGTACAGGGATACATGAATCAGAGTTAGTCCTGTGAATATCAATCCAAGAGAGTTGGACTTTACACAGCTAGATCTGAAAACAACCCACATTGGTACTGTGAACAATAATAAGAAAATATAACAAAGAAACAACCTTGTTTTTTATCGTTAAAAAATTACAAAACTTCCAATCAATGGCTACAGTGTCCAGCATTAAGAACAACTTCAGAGTTAATCTGCTTAATCCTTGCTAGACAAACAGGTAAACCCACATCTCTTATCTGACAGTGTTTCTGTATATATTCAAGTGATTCAGACACTTGTAGTCATCCTTTGGTGTAGTGGAGCTTTCGTTTACCATAATCTGTCCACACTTAACAATACTCTGTCTTTGTAAAACAAAGATGAATATTGTATGTGATCTCAGTGCAGGATGTGAAATTCTAGATGTGCCTAACACACAGCAACATGAAGAGTGAACAAAGACACATGAAAAAATATTCACAGTCTCTCTACAATACCAGCTGCAAAAAGCATTGTAGAAATAATTTCATCATAATAAATTTCTTATATACTAGAAGTATGTATCAGTTACACTCACAAGACTTTTGTGAACATGTATCTATAGATGTATTTATGCCCATTTGTTTACATTATGTGCCCACATATATATTTCATCAATAACTTTTCTAATTACATTTTCAAAGAACATTTCCTCAGTGATAGTTAAATCTGCAGACAACTATTGATGTTCAGGATGAAAGGCATTGCAGTGGCAGTCCAGCATGACATACAGTCACATGCTGTGCATAAATGATAGACCTCCATGTAAGGTCTGTGGATCTATCTCAGAGGAGAGCTCACTATTACTTATTTATCTCTGCAGTGCAACTTCCTTCTTAACCTTGACCTCAAATCTTCCTGTTAATCCACAGCTGGTCTTCTAGCATGAGCCAACAACTTCTTATAGACTGTCTTGGTGCTATTTATGCAAATGCAGGGGTTAGCTGGAGTTTAGATCGGATTAAGTAAGTCCCTTTTTCTTGTGGTTTAAGACACACTTTATCCTAAATACTCATGTGAGAGTTGGGAGCGGTAGGCCTCTAAAGGCTTTGTCTTGAGAAGCCTCAGGTGAATCCCACTGCCCAACCTGTATTTTGAGTGAGACACTAGCGTTCAGGAGCAAGTGCCAGATGTTGCAAGTCAGTGGCCTGAGTGTTAATGAAGAGTGGAAATCACACACCCTCCCACCCTTCCTTTTGCAATTGCCCCCAGTTCTCTCACCCCAATCTTCTGGGGAGACCTCAGGGGTTCCTTCTTAACAATTCTCAGGTAGAAGGCACCGGGGAGAATGAAAATCAACATTGTAGCAGAAGAGGCTCCTGGAAGAAAGAGCAGAGACCAAAGCTGACCATATGAAAGCGGTAGGGAGAGAGCTGTTAATGCCAAAAGAAATGTGTCACTTTTCTTCTTTTTCTAGCACAACAGTTTGAAAGTCAATACAATTTTTCATGCTATAGGTGCTTGAAAACCAAAGGTGATTTCTCTTTCCTCCACATATATTAAATTCCCTTTTGGTCAAAATGGGAATTCCTCACCAGTTTTTATATCTTTACCAGTTTTTATATGCAGCATGTGCCTCATGCAAAGTGACAACAAAGTTGGGTAACTTGTAGCTTTGTCTGTCAACCATTTGGGAATCCTTACATCCCCTTTAAATTAAATTTGTGTTTATATTACTCCACTGTAAGACCCAAACAGAGATTGACTTTCAGTCCATGAATGTAAATATGTTGTAGAAAGGATAATAGAGTCAACAAAAAGTATTTATGAAACCTACCGATAAATCCAAAAATGTCTTTAATAGTTGGGACAAAAATCACAAGCAGATCATTAAAAGCCAAAATTACTGCTGCAATCAGGAAATGTCTTATCCAGCTGAATGGCCTTTTGGGAAACAGCAATGCACTGACAGATGAACGGATCTGCAAGATGAAGGACAACAGGGAAAGTAAAACAACAATTAATTTATCTTTGCTTTCAGTTAAAAAAAAAATCTATATTAGTTACATCTGTTGTGAGAAATTCTGACTGAAAAAATATGTTATCAGTCTTTGATTCCCATAATATAATCTCACTCTGATTTAGGTTTTTGAGAACTAGGTTCACAGTTTAACACAGAAACTCAAATATTTGCAGTGTAGGTGAAAGTCAAGTAAATAGGGTGTAAAATCAGGGACATGAAATCTGTTCAACAGAAAGATGCTAATATCAGCAAAAAAAATCCTCAAAGAGCCCCCCCACTATAAGTACTAATCAGCAGGCAAAAAAAAGAGCATGTGTGAAATATGAATTGCTATATTCCTGAACCTGAAGAAAATCCCAAAAGAATTCTGTCATTTGCTTTTCTGAGAGATAGAGGAAGCTGTTGTACTTAATCATTAAATATATACATATACATCTCTGAAAAGAAAAGCATGTTTTTCAATGCCACTCGGAAATTATAACCCTAAAACCTATTGCAGAGGATCCTTTTTTGCTTCACTGAATTTCTCACGCATCATAGATTTTTTTTTGCTTTTACAACATAAAAGATGGTAAGCAGAAAAAAGACCAAAAGCAAATCCATTTGGTAGCTGGAGATGTTATTCTCAAGTAACAAAATTAACTTAAAAGTTGATATTTAGAAATTGAAAAAAATATTTTTACACTCAAAAAAGCTCCAAATGCACTTCTGTTTGGTTGTTTTAAAGTAACATATAACTGTTTTTAGGTGAGTTTGGCAATTGAATAAATATTTGGGGTTCTGTCAGTGTAGTACATTACTTGAAAACACACCATGAGTTTTGTATTTTATGTTTTTCAGGTTGATGTAAACCGATACTAGGAAGTGGAAGACAAATTTAAAATATTTTGTCCAGTTTTTGAATTGGTGTAAAATAGGTTTATTACAGAAAAAAACTTCTGCCTGCATTCCTGTGAGCTTTCTGTCAGCATATTGTGCATTATTCCTTTTGTGACACAGTCCTTAAAAAGAAGCTATCAAACTGAAGTTTTACAGTGACTAATGGTATATAGATCTATATTTAATTTATTTTTCTGGCAATGCAATGACTTTTTTTTTTTTTTTGAATAAAAGACTCTGACTACTTTAAGAAAATACAAATGGGATGATTATTAAAAAAGCAGTTGATATAGTTATACTGCTTATTTGAAGAAGTAAGATCTGCTGAGATGGCTGTCCTGATAGAACGTGTAAAGCTCTTTGATATTCTGGTTTACAGGGGAAAGATATTTTCTTAGGAGTAATTTTAATGGACAAATCAGTGTTGTGGTTTGTAACTGCTAACTAAATGTAAAAATGATTATACAGAAATCTAGAAATACAAAATGCTACAGCTGACAGACAGGCTTCTTCAATGCCCTTAGCTTGTTTTCCCATGAAGACTGATCAATTTGTTAAGAAGGATTTAAACATTTAGCCACTGGTTTGACCATGATTTTTAAGGCAGAGCACTGGAGCTCTCCCAGCTAGAAGGACTGACCACTCGGGGTGCTTTATACCTGCTTTTGTTTTAAATTTTATTTTATTTTTTTTATTTGGTAGACAGCATTGAGCAGTGATCACTGCTCTTAGGCATTTGTCAGCGAGCCTGGAAACAGTACCTACGCAGAGTGTGCATTGCATCCAGGACAACAGAGCAACAGGACCCCCGGGTTACTCAGATGGGAACACTGTGGTGTGATGCAGCTTGCTGGGAGCCCTCCTGCAGCATGATGCTGGCCTTGTACGTGCTGTACTAATGACACACCAGCCTCCCAAAACCAAATTATGAGGATCAGCTATTTTCTCCTCTGCTGCCTGGCAGCTCAGGGAAGACATGAGGCAGTCTTATGCATTCAGGAGCCTGGAGTTCTGCCCACTGAGGGAGATTGATCCCTGAGGAGGGTCTGTCCCTCTGCAGAACACTTTGTTTAGATGTGTTTTTCTATCGCTGCCACTGTGGTTATTGTGTTTTTCCCAGTGAAGAGCACACAGAAGTTCCAAACTTTGCTCAGACAACTGACTGTGCAGCTCTTTTGTACCTCTTTTTTTTCTGGCATTTAGTTTCCTCACCTGTCCACAGACTCAAGCCTGTAAGGTGAGCACAGGGCCCCCTGTCCCTGTACTTTAGCAGCCCAGTGTGGAAGTCCTGCACAATGTGTGACCTGAGCTTCATGTGTCTGTCCTTAATTTGGATGGTATAGTAGGTGCCTCTGTCTGTATTAGGAAATCTCATAAGTGGTTTCAGTATATCTTCAAGACTTTGGTACTTAGGACTGCTCTGACAAATAAAGTACAGAAAGAGCTAGGGAGACAGAGAAGTAATTCCTGATATATTTATAAAGACTGATTTATTTCAGTCTTTCAAATTTTGCAACCTGAAATGCCTAAGGTCCATGCTCTGGTCAAATGAGAAAACAGACCTCTCTAAATAAAAAGCTCGGGCTTACTTTTTTCAGTGTTAAAATCTGTGCTGATCACATTCAGTCACTGAATATAGGTTACCCTGATTTCAGCTCTGTTACTTACAGGGAAAAGGACAAGGGGCACGGTCAGGGTTACAGCCACCAGCACTGCCAGGCGAACTGACAGCAAAAGGGTGTCGAATGTGTACACTTTAGTGTATGTATGAAGAAGCTCATCTTCAACTTCTCCTATGAAAAGGAAACAGAACTGAGTTAAATCACTTAAGCAGTACCTTGCACATTTAAAAGGATCTTTACACTGCAGCCAGATAAGAGATAAGATTAACTTTAGCCCAGCTGCTGTCTTTAGATGCAAGTTATGGGCTAGCCATGAAAAAGGAATTTTCCCACTGTTACTGATACTAGTCCATCATTCAGAGATGGTAATACAGCTCTGAGGTGATGCTTTGTACTCTAGTATCTTTGAGATGACTTTAAGAAAGTCAATAAGTGGGTGTAGAACCTGAAGTAAAAATAGTTTCTGTGATAGGAAACAACTCACTGAACTGGTAACAGCTCCTTTTGACCTCCACCCAGATGTCTCAGCTCTCAAGCAGAGCCCTCTTGCCCCAGTGATAGGGAGCAGAGTGTGCTGTATCATTCACTTCTCTGCTGTATGGAGGGACTAACAAGGTAAAAAGAGGTGGCGTTTGCACAAAACGGTGTGCTAATAGAGGGACTACTCTGTTTGCCTATCGGTTAGTTTAGCTCATCCAGATTTTTTTTACACTAGAATGATTTGCACCTGTTTTTCAGCATAGATGAAACTGAACTAGTGGCGTCAGAGACAGATTGGATAGCACTTAATAGTGTCATGTAAAACTGTTGAGCACTGGAGTATATTTAGTACTCTTGGCCTTTGCCAAGAGTCAATTTTACAGCAGCTTCTTGTCTGAGTTCACAAAGTCAAGGGAAACAAAACTGGCCCCCCAGTAGGTGCCTTGGAGTCTCACACGTGAGGCCTGACAATTGGATAAGTCCCACAGTTCACTCAGAAGGTTACACACTATGTATTATAATTGAATGTTGATTAAACTTAGATTCAGGCCCCCAGAAAATGCATTAATTCTTGAGTCTTTGTGATAGAACCAGCCCGCCTGCATTAAAAAGTGAGGGAAAATTCTGCAGAGAATTTTGACCTACCATAGAAGGTAAGATAGCCAAAGAGGGCAGCCAGAAGATACATGATAAGCATGCCAGTGATGGAGATGTTTGAGACGTTCTGCATCCGCTTTCGGGAGCGACTGAAGTACAAAAGAAAGAGAATAACAGTCCTATAAAGCCTCTATTTGTACAAGAAGTGCTCTGAAGGGTCTTAGCTCTCTGGCACATCCTCACCAGACAGAAAGTTCATAGCAACTATATTGGTTACATAGAGCTCTTGATGCTTTACAACTCTGTGCAGAGCAGCACAGATTTATAAAATGTGTTGAAACTGTATTTCTAGGGCTTTTTCTGTGGCAACATAAAAATGTGCCACATTATTTTGCATATCACTACTTATTAAATGTCAATCTCAAATGGTATATTTTAGATTTAAAAAATGGAGGGATGAGAATTACAGGTCTGCTGACAATAATAGACAAGAGTTTTCAGCCATCTCTATATGAACATACCCTTATATCTACATAGGGCTGTTCTGCAGATTCAAGAACCCCTTGCAGATCACATTCTTCCCTCATAAATCCTTTGGTTAAAGAAAATCTTCATCTTATAGGACCTGCAAGCATTTTCCCAAGTCATATTAGAATTTTTATGGCTTCTGAGGTTGAACCTACTGAAATAGGAGGTAATGGTTCTTAACCTTCTTGAATTTTGCAACACACCCTCCTGTAAAGCAATTTTTGCTGTTCAGCAAATTGCGTTCATCAGCCCTTCTCAGCCATTAACTCTGTGCTGTTTTAATCAAGTATATATGTTTTTTGATATTTGTTAAGCAAAACAGGCTGAGTGAAGAGCCTATCTAAGACACCCAAACCAATGGCATCCCAAGAAACTTTAAGAGTAAGCAGCAACTGATGCAGACACAGAACACATTTAGGTATTATTAGAAACCAGAATTATCTGTTTCAGTGCAACCAAGTTCCCCAGTTTATTTCAGATCATTTGAAGGACCTTCCAGATTCCTCCTTTACTAAGTAATACTGATCAATGCAGTGGTTCTCTGTCACAAATATCTGACTACAGGACCAAAGCAAAGCCAAAATCTGCTTACAGTGGAAAGCAATAATTCACTATCACGTGGGTATTCACATCCCAGCAATCAATGGACAACATGTAGAAATTGATCTCTATCTATGGTTAACTGGAAGTATTGGACAAAATTTAAGAACCTTACTCTTTGAGTTCACTGTATATTGGTAGCACCTCAGGGTGGCATACGAATGCAAATGCCAGGATGGGTATTGCATAGGCAGTCTGTAAAATAAAGCTCCCATTAGTAAGAATGGTCACGCCTGTACCTCTGACTTTTGGCAGGCAGCAGTTTAGCTGTGGTACAAGTGGTGGAAGACAAGTTCTACAGAATCTCCCTTACCCGTGAGTTGAACACAAAGTATTTTGGGTGGCACTTGTCACTGCTGTCGCTGTGTGCTTCGTATTCTACACTGCTTTTTGGGGAGCTATCTTTTGGCTCATCAAGACTTGGGAAGTGCCCAGCTGTGTTGTCCATCATGAAATTCACACCAGAACCAAGTGACTCATTTGATAACATGACCAGGTGCATTGGCACTGTGCTATTGGTGGAGGTCCAGTTTTCAACCCTGTGGTCCATGATGGGAAGAGGACAGGGTATTTGGGATTTCTTGAAGATCACCTACAAAAGAGTAGGCAATGTTATCAGAAGAATGCCACAATAGGAGATTACACATCTGTGGTATTCCAACAGAAGTATAAACAGACACTGAGAAAGAGAGGAAGCAAGAAACCAAGGGCTACCAATTCTGCCTCTTCTGCAAATATTTGTTGCAAATACTCTGCCTCTGCGGTTTTCCTGCTTTACTTTTTATTCTCAAATGGTTTTTAAGCCATTTTTTTTTATTCTGACTTCATTCAGCAATAGGTTGTTGATTTGATTAACTTGCACTGGCTATTCTAACATAAAATTGCCACAGTATGAAGTATAAAAGTGTTTAAGGTTTGCAGAGTCTGTATTTGTCTGGAGACAATACCCAAACAGTCACCTACCGCACTGACAAAGAAAACCATACAGGTCAGCGAAAACCCACTTGTATAACCAAGATAACCTGTGCAGCAAGAAAAACAAAACAGAACGAAATATTTCAGTTACATAAAAATTCACAATCCTAAAAGAACCAATAAATGAGTTTAAGCTTACCTAAGCTTTTTAGAAGGGAGAGGGGAAGAATAATCACAATGGTTACAAGTATGACGAGGTAGTTCCCATTAAGGTACCATTCTCTAAAGAGGAAGAATAAAAATAAAAATAATCATCACTGACATCAAAGTGAAAATTTTTCATCTCAGGTTCAGGCTGGGAGAAGGCACCTACCCAGAATTCTCCTCAAGTTTCATAAATGCTCTGATGACTTCAGGAAGTTCATATTTAATAATAAAGAGGTAGCTTGACATTGCTGGAAAAAAAACCCAAACAAAACAAACACCTTCAGAAAACTGAGTTTCCAGAACTGTAGTTCCAAAAAAAGACAAAAGTTTTTGCTAAAGTAGAGAAATGAGTTTTGTTTAAATAACAGTATGACTAAATAAATAAATAAATCCTTTATATTGTTATGTACATGTTCTGAATGACATCTAGCATTCTGTATTGAATTTGTAGCGTACTTAAATCACTATTAATTTTTCCTTTTGCTTTTTTGTTATATATGTTTTTCTCCAATGGATGCTGTCCATCCCCATTCTGTAGTAACTTCAGATTTACTTTCTCTAGACCTTTTCAGTTGCTTTATCTTTCCTACTTTCAACTTCTTTCTTCCAGTGTCTTCTCTATATATAAAGAGTTGTCAAGACTCCTGATGTAAGAGTGGACTTCTATACATCTCATTTAAAATGTACTGCCAGAAGTAAAGCTTTTTTTAATTTGTTTTTTTTAAATTTGTTTTATGTTTGTCACAGAGAGGTCTCTAAAGACCTATGGTTCACTCTAGACAAGAACTAGAGGAACAGCTATTCCTCTTTAATAGGGAAGCATACTTAATTTCTGAATTCCACCATTTTGATATCCACGCTTGAGGAACGAAAGGAATACCACAGAATAACACCTTTCATGAACAAAATCAAAAAGTCTTCTGCAGTACAGAGATGTGAACTACCTCTGTTTGTGTAGCAAAGTTGCTATAACAAGACAGTATTGATCTATTGATGGAGATTTGCAAACATAGCAAGTTCCAATAGAGAAATCACCAAAAAACCTGCATAAATTTAATTGACTAATGGTGCATCTAATCTAAGTTTCAATTTCCTCTCCTTAAGGAATCTCTAAAAAATTACAAACTCCCTTTTGCTTTCAGACCAGGTGTTCTTCAGCCTTCTAAAAGGCTTCTCCCAGGACAGTAAAGGAAAAAAAGCCTTGTTGAATGAATGTACACTCTATTTCTACTGTTTATGTTGGTATGTCTCCTGTTCTGAGAGGATGGAAGTTATTTGACAGGTATTTGACAGGAAGTATCTCTGTGGGTGAGTACATTCAAAAATGACTTTAAACATGCATTTTAGGAATAACACAACCCAACTGTTATTTGAAGGAATAATTCAAATATATTCATTCAGCTGAAAAATGAACCACTGAAAAGCCTTTTATGGAGAAGTCAGAACCCTGTGCTGTTCCTTTCAGGTCAGACTAATCTTTTCTAAGTTGAAGCAGATGCTTCAGCTAGATGCTAAGGACAGACTGAGCTATATTCAATAAAGAGAATGGCCAGTTCCTTGAGGACAGTCAGTCAGGCCACTTTAACCATCACTGAAGCCTTTTCACTGGCCATGGAGAGATCCTAGGTAACTGTCTTTCATCATACACTGAAGTGTCAGGTAGCTGAAAAAAGTGAGATTAATTCCTCATGTCCTTCAGTTTTACAATATAATGTATGCTGTATCTGACTCATCTTTGATGTCATTTAGCCAGACAAAGGAGAGAATGAAATCACTTCTGTTCTGCAGGAAGAGCATTGGAAGCTAGAAAACTTTTGTCTCTTACCTCCAATATTCTGCATTGTGACTGAAATGAAGACACCACACTTCCCAGGCCAGCCAAATGCCTTTGCTCCCAGTTTTTCATATATTAATGATCCTGAAAAAAAACAAACCAAACAAAACCAAAACAAAAATGTGGGCCACTACATTGGACATACTTGATGAATTGCATTCCAAGGTAAAATACAATACAGACTCTCTGTCAATCACAGCCTCCTACCTCCTTCTTTTGATATCTTCAGTAAAAGGTGGACTGAGTAGAGTGACAATATTGCTACGCTGAGCAGCAAAACTCTGCAAGGCAAAGCAGAAATCAGGATCCTAAACAGAACATCAGATACACTCAGTTGATTTGAACATACACATGCTCGTTCTCATGAAGTTCAACACGCCCTAAATAGTTTTCATCAAGTTTGTTCTTTGGTGTCCCAGAGCTAAATGCAGAGATAAGTGTCAACCATAGCTTATGTGTGAGTACAGTTGCACCTTACAGACTCTAATTGCCCCTGAAGGCTTGTTGGAGTCCAGTAAGTGTGCTAGTCCACAAGGACAAATCTTATATCTTAACAAGATCACACTAAAGTAAACAGATTTCTATGCAAGAATCTGGTCTTTGGACTCTCACCTGCCCACTGACCTCTCATTTTCAAATCTCTCCTTAATCAGAGCTGTCAAGAACACCCACAAAAATGAAACCCAAAGCCAGATTGTGACTGGGACCACTTCAATGCTACCTCTAGGCTGGTCACTGCTTTTGACTTCTGCCATATCACCGTGCAGTGGAGGTTAGTTGCCTGCTGTGTCAGTACATTAGAAATCTTCCATCGTGTTAAAGCATGACACAACACTGGAAAACCTGCTCTTGGAGCACTGGTAGCTGAGCTTGTAGTCTTAGTCTGCTTGAAGATACTGGTACCTAACTTCAATAATTTTGATTACTGCCATGTTCCTGCCACACAGCAGGTGCATCCTATGTGATTTCAGCTATCTGCCTCTTGTAAAATGCTTGTGAAAAATGTAGCTTTGTATGACATTTTCGGGGCACAGCACTGTGCACAGCATATCTTATTACCTTAACCATCCTGTCACCAGCCTGCCCAAGTGCTAGTGAGGAAGAGAATAACATGCCAGAGATAGAAAATATGGATGCACTTTATTGCATGGCTGAACAGGAGGTAGTGCCCACAGCTTCCACTCCACTGAGCACGTGGTTTGGTGTAGACACTGACAGCCAGGTTCATAAATCAGTTACAATTTGGGAGCAGACTCGGGCCCTGGGCCTGGGTGATGACCACCAGACCATCACAATTTCCTCTGAAGTTTCCCTCTTCAAGAGAGACAGACAGTGCTACCACCTCGGTGTGGGCAGGGCTGTCTCCTGCTGTGGGCTCATGCAATATGATAAGGGGGGGTCATGTCTCAGGTGACAGTGCATCCTGCTGAGGTTGCATCCTCCTTGATCAGGGGCACCCATACAGCTGCTGTTCAGAGACATGATCTGTGTGTCCTGACACATGACACATAAACCAAAGTCCTCCTGGTTGCCCTTGCTAAATCATGCTGGGAAGCAGAAATGTTGCTTTTGGAATTTTGTGAGCCTTCTATTTTCCTTCACCCTGTAGAAAACCTTCCAGCATGAAAGCACTTGGGCAACATGAGAAGAGTAAATTACAAAAAATTTAGATGATGCTGCCAGCATCATCTCAATTAGAATTCATGTCCAGTAGTTTCCATTTAGTAGATGGGATTTTTCTGTCCCACAAACACTAACATCATGTGCTGTAAAAAGAGAGCAACTTCAAGCAAGTGGATAACTGCTGTGCAGGTAACAGTATCTACTCACAAGTTCATACTTTTAAATAAAATTCCTTCCTTTACCAAAAGGGAGAATGTTCTCATGCAGGAAATATGGAAATAGCATAGTAAAGAAAGGGAATTCTGGGGGGAGATACCTTTCTTTTTTGCTTTAGCATTACTCCCTACTTTAGCACTGCCAACAGAGCTAATATCATTAGGCTTGTGTCATAATTTTTAGCCACAAGTCAGTATGAAGAGAGTTTCAAAATAAAGATACTATAAAGGTTATATTTTTTCCCTGTTAGTGAGACATAATATATCACAGTTTTCTTTCCAGTGATCATTTATGAACATATCAGTTAGTACAAGTGCTCAGAGAAAGTTGGAGGAGGAAAAAATCCTACATTTTTCTGACTCTGATAAAATGTCAGTTTTAGAAATGGCTTCCAATTTTTACTCTGCAAAGACTATATCTAAACCACTTGGGTGCAGATGTTATGAAGTGCTTATACAGAACACCATTTGAATCTACAATTAATTTTCAGTTAAAAATTATATTGGCAAAACAGGAGATGTTTCTTAGCAACTGTAAGCTACATGTAACATTTTAAATGCTGTTGCTGTCATAGTTACCAAGTCCCCACAAGCAAGAAGCTCTATAAAAACATGCTAGATTTCAGTAATGTCAAAAATGGCTAATTGTCACACAGTAATAACATGGTTTATTCCAGTCTCATGAAAGGCTAAAATTAAGGCTTCAAGCTAAAATTAAAATCAGTTATTTTAAAAACCCCCCAAATTTATTTTTGATGGAGTTCGTCTCATTTAAAGGAGCCAGATGGTAGCCACCGATTAAAAAGCTTCCCATGGCTATATGTTACTGTCTATCAAAACCCATTCTGTGTAGATGCTGTTTGTCCGTCACAGACCAATGATGTCCTTTGTGCACATTAGGGACAGATAGACTTGAAGCAGCAACATGTGATCTGTGAATGCCTTTGCACTCAAAGCATGTTGCCATTTCAGATTATATTGAATGCTCTTCTTCCATTTCTATATAGTCATTAGATAATTGGGGCGATGCAAACATATTTATGGGCGATTTAATTCCCTTGTTGGATTCCCGTACTGAACTGGCAAGATATTTTAGGACCATCATGCTGTTCTTTCCTTTGGACTTTTGACTGCACAGTATCAATTCACAGTCATATTTCTAACACAAAGGAGGTCTAAATATTAAAAAAATAAAAGGATTTTCAGCAGTGGATGGTTCTTTGTGGTGAAGCTGAAATGCTTTCATTACAGAGGATCTTGCAAGAATCTTCAGCTAACAAACCAAGCTTAACATACCTCTCTAATCATAAAAACTTCAGCTCCAGCCCCCTGCTTATATTCTAGATACTTCTTTTTCTATGTACTTACATGAAAAGGATAATTCCTGTGTTGGCCATGGCATAGGAGAGCCCTAAGATGCCACTGCCCATAATGGCATTGCTGAGATTGAATGAGGACATTCCAAAGGAAGTTCTACCCCTGTGCTGTAAAGTGCAAGAACAGAAAATGGCAATTCATTTGCATTTTACTGAGCATGATTGGCTAATTATCCTCATTTCTAATTATCCTCATCCTGGTGTTCTCTGTACTGTTCCCTTGATCCCTCTAGGTGGAGCTTTTCAAAGGTTCCCAATCCCAGAGGCACTTGCCCCCATAAGGAGTCTACCCCAAAGACAGCTGTGCTGGTAATGTTTGTCTCTTCCCACTCTTTCATTGTCTCAGTCAGGAGGAGGCTTGCATTCCTGACAGATGACTTAGGTGACACAGTTACACTGGCTGTGCTGGCCAGCCTCCATGGAAATACATGCTGTTTTCAAACAGACTTTTCAATTACTCAATTTTAAATATTCAGATTAAAAAAAAAATGAGTACAACAGAATATTGAATTTTTCTTCAAGTGGAATGCACTTTTTTCTTTGGGAAACTAAAAAGGTGTCTGGGGGAAGGAAAGAAAGGAGTGCTGCATGCTTAGGGCTGGAAGCAAAAGAATGGAAGAGGACAAAACCTAGCAGAGAGGGGATGGTGCATGAATGAGTTACAACTGACACCAAATGGAAAAGAAAAAGGGAACATGGCTCTTAATTTTAGTTTACAATCCCAAATAATATTTTTGATTTCATGTGATCATTCACTAATAAAATCTCTAACACCACTGATAAAACAATGCTTTTCATTTCATCAAATTCACTAAAAATTGAGTAACATTAAATCCTGAGCAGAGAGGTATCCACATGCACACCCCAGGAGCTGGTGCTGTGCTTTCACTTGCATGTGGAGCTGTCTAGGGAGTTGGACAAGTGCTGATCATGTAGAGCTCAGCATCATAAAGCCAAAACAATAAGGTTGTTTCTTTAAAGCAGTGCAGCTGAATGCAGATTCATTTACACTGGTGCTGGAAACTAGAAATACAAGCATGTATGCACTGAGGCACAGATCTACCTGGCTGTAGGAACAGCAAAGTCCTTCTGAGCCTAATGTCCTGTTAGGAAAATGGGTGCAAACCCCATGGCTGCACGTCTCAGCTGAGATTACATGGAGATGTTACTGAAGCTCAAGTGTGATCTAAGGAATTTTTCTGATTACTTGTGAAGGAAAGACTCAGTTTTACTTGTACGACAGCAGAAAGTGTTTGCTGTCTAACTGTTAGAAAATATGTTTATTCTTTGAAAGCCAAGATTATGCTGGCCAGGCTCCAGAGTTATTTTGCTTACTGATACTTAAAGAAAAAAATCAGGTCAATAAGAACTACTTTGTAACCATTCATTCATTCATTCATTCAAAAAGAATAAAACTTACATATTCTTCATTATAGTCTTCCAATTTCTTTTTATCCAGATATCCATTTGTAAGGAACTTCTGACTTTCTGCATCATCACTAGCAAAGGGACTGAACACAAAGAAAAATAAGAAAACATTAGATAAAGCTTGTGACACACATTTTATTTGTGTGGTGCCTTTGATATCGCTCTGAATATTTAAAAATCCATCCAAAAGAAGCTCTGTAATCCTGTAAAATTCTCATGTGCAATGGCATGTTTAGTAGATCTTTGCTTTTATTTGGAATTTAGTTTTAGATCCAGTAATCTTTGAATTACATTTGATTGCAGATGTTGGAAAGCAGGTCCGTACTGCCAGTAACGTGCTGAAGCTGAGCACGTGCTTCATGTCTGGGGAACAAAGGGCCCTGTTGGAGATACGTGCTGGAGGGAGCAGCAAGCTGAAAGCAACAGACTGATGGCTGGTTTTGAGATGTCTTTTTCCAGCCACACAGGTGCTAGTGCTGTGGTGGGCTCTGCTGGAATGTCTGAGGGTGGGCTGTCCCTGCTGCCCTCCATACCTTGCCCTGGGGAACATTCCCCCTCAGTGTGCTCAGGCTGAACTGAGACTTAATTAATGCTCTGAGAGTGTTTTAGTTACACATGTACTATCTGACTGGAGTAGTTGGAAATTGCCAAGCCTTAGTCTGTGTTGAGAGCCTGAAGATACCAGTCCAGGTGGTGGCAGGCAAGGGAGGACCTGGGCTGCCTTGCTGTTCTGGGCACACCGTCCTCCAGAGCACAGAGCAGGGAGGGTCAGTGCTGTGGGGAAACGTCTCAGATGCCATTAGTGAAGATTATTTATTGATTACTGTTTTCTAGCCTTAACAGAAGAGATTAATGCCTACCTGCTAATTGCAGCCTTTTCTGAATCAGCCGGCTCTCTGTAGTTGTCTTCGAGGCTTTCCCCACTGTTGCTCTGATCATCAGGTTCGATGTTGACTTTTTGCAGCTCCATGCGATCCATTAGAGCGGTCAGCGCTTTCCAGCACACACACTCGCTTCTTCAGGGTAAACAGCACTGTGCCGTCTGCTTGCGGGTCCTCTCTGTCATGCAGGGACTGCCAGAACACTCTGTTCTGCAAACAAAACACAATAGAATTCATTAGAGTTTTCTTCAAATTAGATAAACCAGTGTGAATTGTTTGGTTTGTGTTTGATCTTTGTAATAGCATTAAGGGGGGAAAGTGTTGCAGACTGGGAAAATTCTGGGCAAGCATAAAAGTCTCTTTATATGCCAGCACTTGGTTCTCCTGTCTCCCTTCAAATGGTAAAGGGTGCAGAGGCCAACAGATGCAGAGCGGATATCCAGCATCTGGAAAAAACCACAAAGCCAGCAGAAAACAATTTCCTGAACTGATGCTTTGGAGTTTCTAGGGGAGGGTGATGCAAAAATGCTTTCTGATAAAAACATGAAAATAGCAGTATATAGGCTTTCCCATTTGTTGGAAGATTAATGCTGTCACAGGTTTAAATGTTTTGTAGATTTGTCCCCTTCACTGGGATCTGACAGAGGTGAGCATATCTGTATGATCATTTTTTGATAATTAGAAGGTGCAATTCTGATAGGCCAGTTTCTGTTTTTAAGGGGACTGGTGTTTAATTCTTACTTGACCCAAAACTGGAAGCTCTGTCTCACACAGGGTTGTTACATGGATATTAGACTTATTATCTTTACCCCACGAGAAAAATTCTTGCCTTTTAAAAGTCATATGAATAAATGCTCAACTCTTTATTTCTTGTATGGGCCAAATGAAACTGTACGGCCCAAATTTACAAAGAGAACTTCACCTCTGGCATTTCAGCAGCTGTGTGCTACAGACTTGTGTAGATACACATGGGAATTCACTTGTTTATTATCAGATTCGAGAGGAAAACATTGTTCAAGAAATGCTGAAGTTCTGCGATACTTCTCCCTTCCCAAATATATTCCTTGATGCATTCTGTATTTCCATTCCACAGCTGAGGAGACACCAGTGAAGGGAGTGAGCAGAGATCAGAGAGCACACACTTGGGGCTACAGCTGCAGTTTCCTGGACATTTACCTGCTGCCTTGCAATCAGGCAGGCTGGCCAGATTCACGACAATTTTCATAAATATGACACGACAAGTGCAGCTCAGCATTCCATAACAATATCAGAAAACACTGCAACAAATAATTTTTAACTCTGGCTCTTTGCAACACTAAATCTGTAATTATTTAATATCCTTTCTCCTGAGTTTGCATTTATGGGTGTATAGGTCCAGCTCAATGACCAGACCTTTGCTATCCTCTGATACTGATCATATGCTATTCTTAGGAACATCTACGAACATATCTGTAGTGGCAAGATGTTGGAGGGCATGTGTTTAAAATGCAAATATAAACTTTAAATATTAATCCTGGAGGTTAAAACTGACTCCAGGGCAGAAATTAATGTCAAATTCCTTGCTTCTTACTAAAAGCATTCAGCCAGATCAGACAACTGAAAAGGAGAAGCCATACCACAGTGAATTAGGAAATTTCCTACCAGAGAGAATGGCTGGCTTTAATTCTTTCTGCTGCCTCACGGAGTGTTTGTATGAGTGACTCAGGCATCAGGGCAGAGCTGCTGGCACTCACATTCCAGTGCCTGGAGGAGTCTGCTCGCTTAGGATATGAATAACTCCATGAGATAAAAAACCAGTAACACCCTCCTCACCCCTCCACCCCCAACAGAGCCCTGACAACTGTGGTTTCATTCACAGAACTGTCTTCAAACACAGACACTGCCCTGTCTGAGAAAGAGAGTTTTTCCAATTTTTGATGCTTATTTTTAATCTGTGGTACAGAAGTCAGGCAAACAAATCTAACTGGGCTTATCCCTGTTCTGGTAAAGGGTAAAACCTCCTCTGTGAGCACTGCACAACTGTTGTTGGAAAAATGTCTTTTCCAGAAGTGGCAGTCCAAAAAATACAGATCTTCAAAGAGATGGGAAATGGAGGAAAAGTAAGCAAAAAAGTTGCCAGGAGTTAAGCTGCACAAAGATTAGGCTGAGGATGAAAGCTTGTGCAGCACAGCAAACAATATGGAAAAATTGACTGAAAATACTTTTTACAGCATAAGAATCATCTGGACATTGCCCTGTCAAACATTTACACAAGTCACCTGATTTATGGGCGTCATCACAAGAGGCTGTGTAATCACTGCATAAAGCAATGACTTTCTAATTTATTTTATTGTTTTTAATCTTGAATTCCTAAAAGTCTTCTGGTGAAAGTACAAAGATTCAGGTGGCAAAATTAGGTCTAGGGAGAGCCTGCTTTCTTGCAGTTGTAATTTTTTAGGGAGAGGTTGGTAGAACTCCAGAGGTTTGCAAACCTCTGAGCAGAAAGCCATTGGTGTAAATGTGTGGAGAGTGAGACCCATAAGACAGGCCTGCTATTAGATTTGAATCCTGAAAACACTAATAACTGTGATTATGACCAATGGTGCCTTTGAACTTCAGTAGAACTTGGCAGGGCTGGTCCTTAGTTGGTAGCAATCCATATCTTCCATGTTCTTAGCACTGCAGATACTGAGGGGTTTGGAGATGTACAGGCACTGGCAGCATGTTCTCCCCACAAGTAACAGAGAAGAGGCAGAGCTGTCACTTCTTCTCTTGAGAGGGACATGGGGTGACCCTGTGCCTCTGGAGCTGTTACTCAGCCTGCAAGATATTTAGATAAAGGGGATGCACTGACGCTGGGCTCTCAGTTGCACCCTTCAGGGGTTTGTTCTGGCTGGGTTTCTGCTCTGGGGGGACAGCCAGGAACCAGGGCAGGGATGGTGTGAAAGCACAGCCACCAAAGTTGGGCAGGCCTGGGCCGTGCCAGAAGCTTTGCCTGCAATACTGGAGGAAAAACACCAAAGTTCATCTGCTTTAGCTTCCCTGGGTTTTAATACCTTCTGCTTCAGAGCTGTGATTTTGGTGCTTAAACATACAATCTCTTAGATTTCCAGTGTTCCTCAAACTTGCCTTCCATACAATGATGGTTTTGCTGCCTCTTGTAGCATTTGGCTGAACAGAAAAGATTTTTCCCAAAGTATGATATTAAAATGGAAATACTCATTGCAAAAGAAATTCACCTATTATTAGAGGGCAGTTATTTATCTCTATAAAACTAATTTTCCTCTTCAAGTATAGGGTACCATTCTGCATCATTTACTAAGTAATTGTTTTCAGAAATGATTTGGAAAATTTTGAAATTTTTGGCCTCTGATTTCACAAGGTTATTGATGTCTGCAGCTAGAACAAGAGGTGAATGGACAACAACTGGGCAGATAATTCCAGGTCACAGATATGACTAACACTTCAATGGGTTTTGCAATACCAATATTTGTAATCTCTGCCATGCTATCCGATGTAGCAGATTTTGCCAGATACTTCATCTTCATGACAGTGACTTTATAAGATTATTATCTATGTTTCAAAATGAAATAATTGTTGCATTTGTGAAACAAATAATTAAAATGTAAAGCCCACTTTCCCAAATTAATTTGTACAAAGAAATATTAGCCAAGTAACTCAAGAGCCTGGAAAAAATTTCTCAGAAGATAGCCAAGGGCTGCAAAGGAAAGCAATCATTCATTTCTTAATTGACTGGGAAATTTTGAATACTTTTGCTGATCTGTGGTTGCTTAGGTTTTGATTTTCTGTTCAAAAAAGAATTCTAAATTTCGTTCCTAAGAAATACCAAAGATATTTGCCAGTACAAATTACCATGTCAGTAAATCTTAAGGAGTCCATACTTCATATTGTACTTATATTTACAGATTAATTAAATTTATAATTCCCAGTTTCTGAAGATATGGCCAGTGTCTAAAATACATTGATAAAATTTTATAAAGAAGAAAAGTTTACCTCTGAGTTAAGCAGGTTCCTTTTCTCACTTGCTACACAGGTTTTGTCTTTTAGGAATCACACCTGTAGGAAAAAGTTTACTCATATGCAACCTAGAGCAGTTGAACAGTGATTTAAAGACAAATGGGAGTGTATGGGATGAACCAATCAACAGCTGCTACACCCAACAACTCCCTTTGACAAACTTGCGTCAGCTCTTAAAAAAAAAAGGGGAAAAAAAAAGAAGAAAGGTAAATCAGTTTATTGGAGCACACTGAGGGCAAACATCTCAGTTACCAGAGCTATTTGCTCTCTGAGCTGAGCCCTATTTCAAAATGCTTCTCCCCAGAACACACCACCCAAGCTTGATCATTCTTTCATTTGACAGTCTGGATTTTTGAATAATGTGCATGCATTAATCTTGCAGTAGCACAATAATAAAGAGCCTGGAAAGTAAGTTCCAGGAGAAATACCTGCTTGCTCCCACACTGTTCTTATCTCTGTGACAACAGAGCTACATCTTGCACTGCCTGTCTGGACTTGGTCTGAAGTGTGTGCTTTCAAAGGGGCTGTTTGACCTGTGCTTTAGTTTCCCAGTTGAAATGCTTAGTGTAATGTCATCTGAGGAGATATATGTCCAGCGACAAATGTTATTCATTTAATGGCAATATAGGCCTGTGGATAAGTATTTAATTATCTGTGATTTGCCTGTAATACTGCAGAATTTACTGTAGAATTTTATCCAATTACATAATGACCATGATTAAACCCCACATCTAAGCCTCCAGCCTTCCCACCCATGAGGGCTTTGTGATTAAAGCCCTCAGACTGGCCTGACTGTGAAGGCAGGAGGGCAAGTGAGGGGATGTAATTTTTAATTCTTAGAGCTTCCTGTGGAGCACTCAGACTGCTTTAGCTCAGGCTGGGTGACAACCTGTGGGAACCCAGCCCTGCTCCAGTGTGACCAGGCCTTCTGCTTCTTGCTGCCAGCACCAGCTATGCTGTGCTGGTTTCAGAGTTCCCTCCCAAAAACAAATCTGAGTTCCAATATAGACTCACACAAATGCTTTAACAAAAATAAGCTCTGTCTCCCTCAGTTCTGCATTCCCGTGAAAAGACAACTGATTGTAAGGCCAGTCATGCCATACGATGCCAAAAGTAGTGCAATCCAAAGATTAAGAGGTGCAAGGTTTGGAGCCAGAGCTCCTATCTTGATTTAAACACAGCTGGAAAAATGAACAAATTTTTGGGCCTAGATTGGTTGAATGGACTTTGAGTCTGAAAGCTCCCTGTGTTTTCAATTTCATCAGTTGATCTAATGAGGGAAACAGGCTTTCCCTCTAAGGCATATGACCAAGAATAGGTGTCCTTAATGTATTAAGGCAGTTCTCAGCAAAGGTTTGGCACCAGGTTGTCCTATGCCATTGCTAGGGTAAGGGAGCAGAGCTACCAGGGGAGCTGGGGCAGGCAGCTGTGCTCTGCTTGAGCCTGTTTGCTTTGCACACTTGACAGGGCTGTGGGTATGGACAGCCTCCTTGGTGCTCTGTTGCTCATATGATTTTTTCATGTAACAATAGGGGAGAGAAAAACATTTCTTTAAACAAAGAAAAATAAGACTGCAAACCATAAAGAAAACAGCAGGGAGATTTGGGGATAGATGTACTAACAAACCAGCAACAGCTGTGAAAATTACTTCTGATGCTTTTTTTTGAACCTGATTAAATAAATAATAATCAAGACTAGAGGTAGTTTCCTTTTCAAATACCACAAATATCCATGTCTATCTCTGATTCCCACTGAATCTAAGCAGTGTGGCACAATTGTCTCTGTAGCCTCCTCATGGTAGTTGGGTGGATCTTTCCTCAGTGCATGAGGGGATGCAGTCGTCAGGATTGATGGTGCTCAGCAGTGCCCCTGTCCCAGCACCTGACGCCACAAAGATGCCAGGCAAGGTGTGCAGGCAGCTGGAGCTGGCAGAAACCATGCACGTGCCTGTAGGCAACTTTTTTTCTGCAGAGGAGAGCCAGATAACACTGTTTCTTAACCCAGGTTTTTTTGACTCAGTTCTTTCTGCCTATCCCTAACTAGAAAAGCACTGCTTAATTTTCATCAGAAAAGTCTTCTTTCAGCAGAGCACAAACGTCAGTGTCCAATCTTCCCACTGAAGGGAGGCACATGCTAACTCAAGACCCTTTCTGTGTTGTCTTCAGCTTGGCTGCTTCCACTATTTGCAAAGAAAACTTTGTATTTGCTAGTATTGCTTGAGGTCGTGCAAGAGTTCAAAGAAAAAACCAAAACATTTTTGTTTTGTTTTCTGAAAAAGAACAGGATTAAATTCTTGATTAAAATGTTGGAAACAGTGAACAAAATAAAGCACAACATTGTGATGTTCACCCTTGCCTCTGGTAGACCTAGCTTTGTCACACACTAACATGTGTGAGATGTCTCTGCCACAGAATCATGCAGTCAGAGTAGCTCCACTTACATTCAAAAAAAGGGCCAATTGTACTCTTGGTTACTTTTCCACCAAAAGCTACTAAAAAAAGCTCTTCTTTGTTAATTTGTGGGATCATACTACAAGCTCTGTTAGTCACCTCAGTGCCTATGGAGCACCCTGAAACTCACCAGGGCGTGCTTGCCCAGCCCAGCCCCCTGTTTACCCTTTCTCGGAGGAAGCCAGATTTACTGCAGTTAAAACTATGATATTTGGTAGATGTTATATTTTTCTCTTCTGGTGCCTTTTGGCTGTTTTATGTCTTATAGAGCAAAATGCTGCAGTAATACCTGCCATCGCCGACAGGAGAAATGTCCAGGCACAGCAGATCTGAGGACGGAGGCCACATTTCCTGAACAGAGGAAGCAGAAACAATCTTCTGTAGCTATAAGTGTGTATTTCCAGAATCTACTAGAGTTAGAAGGGTGTTGCCAGAGCAGAGGTTTCTGGCAGAAGCTAGAGCTGGCAGCAGTGGCAGTGCCATTAAAAAAGGCTCAGTGATCCTTCGCCCCCCAGGCACAGCCTCCCACATTTGCCACACAATAGGTTCTATTTTCTGAAGACTAGAATGCTCTTTAGGGCACAAAACCTCCCAGCCCATTGCTTAGAACCCTTGTTTGAGCCAAAGAGTAATCAGAGATGGTCTGGTTGTGTCAATTGGAGATGCTGGCCCAGAGTTTGGTACTTGGGACCCCCCAAACTTGAGGATCACTGCTAGGGGAAGTGCAGCATGTTCTGCTGCCTGCCTCTGCCCCAGCTTTTGCCCCCCATGCAGCTGGTGGTCAGCCTCCAGGATCTGGGCTTGGGCAGCAAAGGTCAGGGCTGTGGTGCTGCCCTTGTGGCTGCTTACATTGCTGTGTCTGGAGCCTAGGTTGACAAAAAGGCTTTACAGCATGACATGAGATTCACTAAACATGCTGGAGATGTTTTTACCAAAATAATAAACACTTTTCCCCCTGTATTTTGGCCTTGTTTTCACGGAGCTTGAGGTCATGTTAAATGTTTCTTTTAACACATTTTCCTGTTTTGTAGTAATTGCTCTCTGACTCATGCTACTTTCCTCTTGACAGAAGAGCCTTTATCTGTCTGTTTGCTTCTTGCTCAAATACTATCTTCTGAAGTTGAAGGAGGTTTTGCTGTAGCTCTGTGTTTAGTTTTCACTCCGTATTCATTGTCATTGGCACTGAGAGAGTGTGCAGGCCAAACCAAAGTTTATTTTGCAATTTTGTTGTGGCTGTCTGCTCTACACTAATACCCTACAAGTAAAAGTAATCCTGGTGATGATAAACCAGCTGCATTCAAAGCACCTGACCCTACATACCCATGTATACAGAGGTCCAAACCCCACCTTAAAAAGGTTAGGAAGCTTTTTGCAGGGATCTTTTTAGAATTATTTGACTCTTGCTATGTTTTTACCCTTTTAAATGGCCATTAAAGATTAGGGTTTTCTTACCAGTTTTTTAAAGTGTTAGGCCAAGAGGGACAGTGATATCTCCTACACCTCAAGCAACCTGAATTCTCACTCAGATCCTGAAAATTCAAGGTGCTGCATGATTTCAGCTGGACAGAAACTTTTGAATTTTTCAAAATAAAAAAGTTGGAAAGGAATATTTGCTTAAGCTGGGGTAAGATAAAGGGAGGCAGGAGGCAAGCTGCAGCTACTTGAAGGGTAGTTACAAAGATTACAGAGGCAGACCCTTAGCTGGGCCAGGAAGCCCAGACATGGGGCAGAAGCCACCAGAGTGTGGGAGGTTCAGATTGGCCACGAGGAGAATGGCAGTGCAAATTTGGGACAGGTTGGTGAGGGAGCAGGGTCTTCTGAGCCACTGTCCTTGGAGGTTTTGAGGCTTTACAAGGCAAAGGTGTCTGAGATGACCTGGTGTTCGCGTCAGCTGCTCCTTGTGGAGGAGCCTGCAGCAGCTGCTCTCCACAAGTCTCTTACAAGCGGTGTTTTGATGAGTCTGTGAAACTGCTTAGTGCCACAGACACGGACACAAAGATATTAAAGATGCTCTGAAAAATACTGATGGCAGGAATGCAATTAGGTGAGACATGGCCAGACATTAGGCAAACAACACTCCATGTGCCAGAAACAAGTTATAAAAAGGACTTACTGAGGAATTCAATAGTCCGCTGACTTCTTGAAGAGATTTGCTGAAGAAAGTGGGCAGATTTGGCTTAAGAGTCTTTTTGTCTTCACACTTACATATGTAAATACATAACTACCCACAAAAGAACTCAAAGTGCTCTTTTAAAATATTAATATTCACAAATTTTGCAAAACAAAACTGACGATAGTTGGTAAATGTATAAAGTTATGTGCAGCAGAATAACTGGCATGTTCTGAAAAAGATTGCAACATCCTGTGTTTCCTTTCCAAAACCAGAGTTTTTTCTTATCCCCACGTTTATTTCAGTCTCTCTGGCAATAATGATCTTCACAGAGAGTGTATGAAAAGCTGCATTTGCAATTAGCTACAGTGAACTAAGAGGAAGAGCTAAAGAATAATATTAAATAATACTCATGTGATTAATTTTATGAAATAGGATTCCTAATAACAAACACAAGTTTCAGAGTCATGACTATAATTTACTATATATTATCTGCTTTTCTACTGTACTTTTTGACTTAGTGTGCTTATAATATTGACTACAGACAGCACAGGATTTTTTCTTTGTGACATTACTACCTCTCCCTGCTGAAATGATTCCTGCCTCTGCAGAGTGTATTTATTGCTGCCCAATATTTTTAAGTAAAAAGGAAAACTGGAGGTTCATGACACCTAACAAAAGTCAATTCACTGCAATGACTAAGAATGGAAGCAATTTTCCTCAGTGTCTGTATAATCTCAACAGAGGGAGAGAAGAATGTCTCTGAAAATGATTCAAACATCCTAGAAGGTCACTAGCTAGCGTCTTTAATGCACTTCAGATTGCTGCTTAAAGGCTTGCAGTATGAGTCTAGGCTTTGGGAAGGGTATAAGGTATTACTCATACTATTTCAAAGAAGAATTTGCCACACCATTTTTTTGTCTGCTTTCTCTTTTAATGATGTCAGGAACAGAGGAAAAACATCCTCTAGATTTTTACCCCATGCCTTCTGTTGTTCTACATCTTCACCTAAAAATATTACTTCAGTGGTTTCGCCCCTCCATTACTTTCAGAATACATCTGGGAATATCTTGCACTGCCAGGGCAATTATTCCTGGCTTCAAGCATTGCCTGAGCAAAGGCAGGATCTACCTGAATATTTTCACCACCAGCCTCTGTCTATTCTTTGCTCCAAAAATGTCCATGTGTTCTAGAAAGAGCATATTGTCCATGCTCTACATGGAATGAAGCTGAGCAAACAAAGCTGCATGGCAAAAGAATGATGAATTCACTAAAGTAGCAAATTGGCACTGCTGCATATTATGGAGTATAAAACTATGATTTTATGTTTTTTAAACTATAATAGCTGAGTAATATTGAGCTGTTATATCCCTTTCTGTGCTCATAGATATGAGATGTCTTATTGCAATTTATTCAGTCTCTTTTCACTCTGCCTTTTGCTAAGGGTAGAGAACTGCATTTTCAGCTGGCTACAGAGTGCCTGGGCTTTCTCACAGCTGCTTCCATGTTCTGCCCAAACGTGAGCAAGTGATTTGGGCTCTCAAACACACAGCTGGTTTGACACCTATGATTTGGGCAGTGAGACCTATGACACCTATGGTTTGACACCTATGATTTGGGCTGAGACTCTGGGGGCTCTAGGACCATCACATTAGGCATGGATTTGGAACCTCTGCTTATTTAAGATCTGGAGAACATGCAGAACCAGCAAGAAAAGGAGTTAAACTTGATTTAATATTTTGATCTCCATCCTTATTTTAGGAGGCTAATTTTTGCAGCAGCTGCAATGACTTACAAAATCCTGAACGATTCATCAGAACTGGCCCAGCTCAGATCCAACCTGCCAGAACATTTCATCGGGGTGGTTTCTACCTCTGCTGCCACCTCTCACTGAGCCCTTCAGCTGTAAGGAAAGGTTTCCAGCAGGATTATGTGCTAGGCTAGCCTGCTTATGGATTCTTCCTCACTGGGGCCCAGTGCCTGTCCCCCTGCATGACCAGACGTGTGCACTGTAGCTTGTATCTGCAGTCATCTACTGTGGGATAAGCACACTGCCAGTCACACAGGCTGGGAAGAGCTCACTGTTCATTATTTAATAGGGAACACATGGAATATATACATTCATTTTTGTTCATGTTTAGTGAGCCAGAGGAGCCTGTATTTGCCTCGTGCTTACAGTTCTCAAGTGCCTCTGTGTGTGCCAGAATGATGGCTGGGGTGGAAGCCTGGCCCTCAGGACTCCTAACCCCACGGCCACAGAGTGAAGGCCTGGAAGACACCTCATGAAACCCCCTGGATTGTACTAGCTGGAGCAGAGCCAGCAGGTCAAAGGTGTGGAAGACATTATTCTCCTCCATCAGGCAATTTTGAGTTTTGCTCCCCCAGGAAGGAGTACAACAAGATGGTGGCGGAGTGCAAGGTATACAAGGTAAGGTTGGAGTTAGCCTGCAGAAAAAAGGATAAGTAGGGGTATTACTGCTGTCTACAGCAACTTAATGGGAATATGAGAAGAGCGAGACAGGTTCTCCTTGGAAGCAGAGAGGCGCAAGTTTTATAAAACATATAAAGAAAGGTACTGATAACTAAGTTTCACCAGTAGTACTGAGGTTTTGTTTATAAAAGTAACAAGTTGTTAATGTAAACGAGATGCATTTAGAACCAGCCTGAGAAAACAATCAGATTCCTCTTTCATTAGCAGACTTTGTGGGAGACCAGTATTGCTACTTGTGCTGTCTGAACAGTGTATAATTCTTTGCACCACTTAACAACATTTCTCAGACCCTGAAAACAGAGTCAGCTTCTCAGAAGCAGTCACAATGAGATATGATTCTTAAAAAGGTTTATCTTCACACAAGGGTACAAGCACCCCTTTGGAGACATATGGGTGTTGTCACCTTACAAAAATTTCCCATTTATTAAAATCAATGGCAGAGAGGTGAAGCTAATACATTTCTGGCCCAGCAGAGTCTGAGCCCATTACACTCTCCTGGCAGCGAGAGTGGTATGCTGTACTCCAAGAGTACTCCCCAGGGGTCCTGCAGTTCCTCCAGGGAAAAAAAATCTAAATCTTGGTTCTGCTGCAGACTTTCCCTCCTTATTGAGCACACCTCTAAGGCAATGTTCATGGAGAGCTTAGGCACCAGAGTGGCAGCCAGTGCTCACTCTCAAGTGTGCTAGGTGCTGACATTTTCCCCAGGGAGAGAGAGACTTGTCTGGCACGGCCACCACCTGGGCAGGGCTAAGCAGCTCAGCACCTGGGCAACACAGGCTCTTTAAAGTCAAAGCTTCTTCACTGTTCAATCTACCCAATCTGTTCAAAAGACACCAAACACACACCTCCTGGTGTGGGATGTGACAGCCTAACAAAGTTTCAGTTCCCCTCTGTTGCACTGAGGGTTCCATGGGCTGGACTGACTTCGAGCATGGGCAGTGCTGGTGCATGTCTTCTGAAACATACCTTTCACATAAACTCACAACAGCTTGGGATCAGGTGTTGCAAGGTCCTTGGTGAATTTAATCCACTCTACTCTACAGCCCTCAGACTGCAAAACTGGGAATGTGGTACATCTCTGTTTCATTTGGACATCATAGGGATAAGTACACTCATGGCTGAGCAGCAGAGGAGCATGCAAAGTCCTCAGGAAAACTGTCTGCCATTTATTAGCTGTTTAATGTAAAAAAGCCACATGAAACAAAAAGCAATGCAAAAAAAGATTAAAAGCATACTTTATGTGACACATTCTTGTTCCTATAATTTTTTCTTTTGAAACTTCATAGCTAGAAAAACTTTGTCTCTATCAGTTCCATATAATTCTTTTGATATACCACACCCCATGGTAGTGACTTTCTATAATGCTTTATAGTTTGTAAAAAAAAATTAAATCACCAGATGACTTATAACTGTGATTCATGTTATTGTTATTGCTCATTATTATCATTTGTCATATGAGACAATGCCTGGCTATGCACTTTTTCTCTTTTGTAAGAGAAATCTGGCTCAGCTCTGAAGGCTCCAAGTTCTGTTTATTATACTAGCTGAAACATATTTATGACATTGTCATGTTTTTATATCCCTCCTGCTACCTTGTGCAAAACATACTTTCGCACTGACCAAATTGTGAAAATTCTGCAAGGCTTTGCTCTCTCTGATTGAGCCACTGGTGCACTGAGTTTAGCAGCCTCATGTGGCAGCAGCCTGTATCTGACCCAGCAGTGTCCTCTCCCTCTCAGTACCACACCTAATCCTGAGAGGCCTTTCATGGGATGTGCCTTCATGACTTCCAATCCTAAGATTTCCCGAGTTTTAAGCTCTATTCATTCCTCAAAAAAAGCGAATTAGAAAAAGTACTACTTGCCTGTTTGTTGTTATGGTATAATAGTGTTTGATTGAGAGGTAAAGCCACAGGAGACATATATGTAATACTAAAAATAACAGTGATAAAGCATCAGTAATGACAACTCTATTTTCATGTTGCAGCTGCAGTGAGTTTCTACATAATTTCAACGAAGAGGCTTTTAAGGCATTTTGGCCAAAGGCTTTTGAACCCCTGAGCTACACTGACTCCACAACGCGATGGCAGGAAGGCTGTCGAGTGACTTTCTGAACACAAATAACAGTCAAAGAAAGTCATCTTATGAGAACTCAGTCACTGCTGCTCCCTCCTTGATTCTGTACCACTTCTGAAAGACTAACTAGCTCTACCTTTGGACATCTAGAAACGTGATTGTTTCCTCCTGACTTCTGCCATTGCATCTAATAAGTTACATTACCTTCCCCTCAAAAACTTACATCATCAGGTTTGCTGTGATTCAATAACCAGAGGGATATTGCTAGAAACACACGAAGGGTTCATGGCTGCAGGAAAACCTCCCAAACACTTTGCTTGGCTTTGCAATGATGTCAATATTTATTGTCACTCTCACAGACACAGAAAGATTACACAGATATGGCCAGAATACTGCGCTTGCAGTTTGTATAGGGTTACATGCAGCACGCTCCCTCTGGCTTTAAATTTGAGCGATATTGCATCAGAACTGGTGTCAAAGAGATGAATTTTTCATTCAGCCTGAACACCGTTGGGAGAGGAAGGGAGCTGTGGCTGATGTATCTGGGTTCCTGTTTCTTGCTCCACAGATCCCAGCTGGGTTTGAGCCTCATAGGAGTAATGCTAATTCTGTAATCCCACAACTCCCTTAAGTCAACAAAAGCAAATGCTGATGCTAAAAGAGGCAGTGCCAACTTCCCACTGACCCAATCAGTGTTTTCACTCTCTTTGCTTTCCCAGTGACTGTAAATAGTGTTGTCCTGTTCCCTGTCACTTTGTGGCTGCATGAACATCTGATAGATGGGAGAGAGAGATGCAAATGGAAATAAGCAGGCAGATTACTGGAAGGTAAGCCAGTTTATTACAGTTTAAATGAATTTGCTAACTCTGGAATCTGCAAGAAAATTACAGCACTTGCACAATGTCCCCTCATGGCTAAGCAGGAGCGAAGGGAGGGCGTGCAAAAGCACAAGGAAGACATCCCTGGTCCATTATCTCTGGATTAGATTAAACAAATTTTCTCACTCAGAAAATGCCATCAGACCTGTTTAAACTAGGCTGAACGTACCTAAAGAGCCCCTTACTTACGAAGTGCTTCACACTGTCTATGATGACATCCAAAATCAAGCACTGGTAGTTTCTAACAAAACAAAGCCTAGTCAAGGTGCTTTTTTAAATCAAAACCATTGTCTCATCCTTATTTTGAAATGAAAATAACTTGAGTCATAAAAGGTTTTTATGTTTCATAAAATTATATTGAGAATAATGTTTCTTAATAATGATTCTTATAATGGCATTACTTAAAACAATTAAATCAATTAGTTCAATAAAATTCTTCAACTGAACTGCAATATTTTGACATTATGACTGATTGAGTTTACTGCCTTTGCAATTAATGAAAGATTGGTTCCTTTAGCAATTACACTCTGATTAGTCCACAGCAAGAACATTTTCCATTACTCATCCCCCACTGCTATCAAAGGGCCTTTACTGTGGGCTTTTAGTTCCGTCTTTAATCCTAAATTAACAGAATTTATCAAAGTCCTTGCTCAGTAGAACTCTTGTAGAAAATTTGATTTTGTATTTTACCTGCGCTAAAACTTCATCAAAATAAGAAAATCCAAGAAGTAACTAGACACTAAGGCACAGGCACCTAATATTTTAGGTTTAGTTAAAAATATAGTCGTTTTGGCTGTTCAATAACAAGTAAGAGTTAATGCTAAAAACCTGTGATAAAAAAACCCCTCTTTATTACAAAACAGCATAAAGAATCTTCTCATAGCCCAAGTAATCAAGCTTCTGTCAAAGTGAGATAATTGTCAATCAAACTTTCAATTCAAGCACAGCTGCTAAAAATCAGAGAAAAGAAGGCAGACACTTCACTCCACTTAGAGCACTAACTCAGAAGGGAGTACAGAGGCTTGGCAGTAGCTGAGACCTTGTAATTCTGTACAGTTGTAGAAGCACTCAGAAGAAATTCTCTAAATTGCGGAGTTTTGTCTTTCTGACGTTGAAAACAAATGTATTTACCGTGCTGGTTGAAATGGTACTTAATGAGAAAAATCTGTTAGTATATAAGCTTTTTTTTTTTTTTTTAAACCCCGAAGTATTAAAGGTGGCTCTTGAATTCCAGCACACAATTAATATTTCTTTTAGTCAAATCCTATTAGTAAAGCTTTTTTTTCTGGCTCAACAGATTGAATGAACATGGTAGGGAAGATTGTGAGCCCACTGCAAGGAGCAGGCACCATTCCTGCAAAGGCCTCTGCTCTTGCCTGTTGAAAATAATCAGAACAGAGCTGTATTATATATTGATTTTGTCACCATTGGTTTCCATTTCTTTTTTCCCCCTCAAATGTTAAAAATTGTTTATCATGGTATAAGTTTAGTTGCTTACTCTGCTTGACTCTCTTTACTAGTAGAGCTTGAAGTAAAATCTGGAAAACAACAATTCTCACAGGAAATTAATGTTCTGCTTATGTGTGCAGCATATTCATACACCATTATTGTTCATTATACTATTTTACCAGTGTGCACAAATATCAACTAGTAATTTCATAAATCTGAAAACCACAATTCCCAGGTGATGGCCATGACCCTAGAAAAAGCCTAGAGAAAACAACCTCTTTACGAGACATACCTTGCAATAGATGTTTGTTTAACTGGAAATCCACACGAGCAGCTGCCCAGAGCAATGGTACATATTTGCTTCTGAATCCTTTCTCAAAAGCGCTATTTAAACATGCTGATGAACTGAGCTGGATTTTTCCCCACCTCCATTCCAGCAAAATAAGGAGACTCAGAAGATCAAATTTGTTTTGTTATTGTAAGTAGTGCTATGTGGTGAGAAATTTACTTTCTATAGTCCTATGTAATTATGAAGGTGGGAAATGCCCATTTCCTCTATGCAATATCTGTGTGTACTGCTCAGTGATATTTCTATTTGAAAATGAATATACTTCTATTTCTAGAAGTGTTTGTGTATAGAGCTTCTTCTTGTCCCTATTTGGGTTGATGTTAAAGACCTGCTACTCTAGCTTCACCACTTTGGCAAGAGGAAACAAGTATTTCTTGTATTGAGACTGTAACTCCAAGCTACAGAATGCGTTTCAATATGGTTCTGATTTATGTTAAGCTGTAAACAGCTGAGATTTTTAACATGCGTTTTATGATGTATGCAGCTGGACTAGCTATCACCAAGTTTCCTGCAGCATCCTGAATAGGAACAGTGGTAACAGATTTTTTCAAATGTCCAGTTCTGTCCTAAGTTTGATGCTTTCACTTAGAGAGGAAAATTTGTGCCTCCTGAGCCAGTCATGCTTCACACTTTCTTATTGGACTCTGTTTTAGCCTTTCCTCTGCCATTTTCTGGATGAGTCCCTTCACCCAGTGAACAACTTTAATTGGCAGAAGAAATTTCTAAAGTGCTCCTTCTCTCCTAGAACTGTTTCTGCAACCATTCTATCCCCAAAACCAAAGGAATTGGGAATGACCATAGCTGAGGTGGTGTCACTCATCTTCTCCTCCACCACTGGCCTGTGGTGTAAATTGTCAGAAAGGACTTGACCCAATGCCCCTCCTACTCCTGTGGGCAGCATTTATGCATGTGACAAACTTCACTCTGGCATGGAGAAAGATCTGATCTGAGGGTGCACAGAGTGACACAAAAATAAACTTTCTCAGAGTAGGAATGATATTTTCCATAGCAAAATAGAAACCAAAAGGTACAAGATGAGTCATGCTTTTAAGGTGTGTGAAGTCCTGTGACAACTGTTTCAAACAAAACCAAAAATGTCCATCAGCCACTTAGTCTTCTATTTGCTCTGTGTTTTCACTTGCTTTGGAGTTTGTAGGCAATAAATCAGAAACTAGAAACATGAGCTGAATCCTGAGATATTTATTCAGACTAAAGTTTTATGAGTGGCAAAGATCTGTCTGAGTAGCCCTGTCATCCCCTAATTTTTTCTGTAAAAAGGAAATATACTAAAAAATCATATTCCTGCAGCATCCAGCAATTTTTCTTCTCTCAGTTTCAATAATCAGAACATTACCCACTAATCTGCTTTAAAAGAAGAAAGGTATAACCATCCTTTCTAACAAGACTTGTGGTGAGCTTGAGGAACACTGGTTTATTCCTTAAATATCTGTCTGGTTTCACAGTGGAATTTTCTGGTTCTGACTAACTTACTTCATCTTTTCTCATCCCCTGCAATGACTTTAACAATAATTTCTGAAAAATTACTTTTAAATTTTCAGATCCGATTTCTGGCTAAATTAAATAATAATTAAAAAAAAGATAAAATGGGCTGTGTTAGGAATCACAGGTACCTTGTAAATTAAGATAATTTTTAGATTTCTAGGAAAACAAGATGTTATAGCTTTTGTTGCAATGTTTTGAAATTTTCTATTTACTTTGAAGAAAACTTTGCCTTGAAGCAAAGTGATGGTTTAATAGTGAATAGAGAAACTGTCCATGGTGGCTATGAAATCCAAACTGGATCATCAAGACTAGATGGTAATCTTGACTATTATTCCTACTATTTTCAACACCCATCATAGGTAGTAATGTGAGAGATGTTTTAAGACCTAATCTTCAGTTCTGATGAGAAGCAAAGTGTGACAATAATTTTCTATACATTTCACAATGATTTTTTGAAAATCAGTTAGTGTTTGTAGAATTTTTTGATTGGATGACATGCTTAATGAACTTTCATCTTTTAATTGGATAGCTGAACTTCATGGAATATTCTTAACATTCTTTATTTCTTAATTACATAACTCTTATATTTTTTATTTCCTCCTTCAAACTCTGAACTCTTTAGCATGGTATGATATAGCATCTGTTATTTTACACAAGGTTGTGTTTTCTATGATAGGAAGATGAAATTCAAAATATTGACAAGATGATGAATTTTTCCTTTCTCTATGCTTTACACATGGGGATGATGATAAAAATCATCATACTGTGGTGTTTTTTTTGTTTTCTGGTTCTAATAGTTCACAGTAGTAGATGAAAATCATGTCAAATTAAGCACCAAGGGTGTCTGTTCCACAACTTCCAAGGCCTGGAATCTGGGTTTCTAATTTTACCTGAAATTTTCTGTCATAAGAATAAAGAAGGTAGCATCAAATAATTTTAGCCAACAATGACTGTCACTAAGAAGTTATGGACATACCACTAAGGAAAAGCAATGAATATGTACTGATAACCTTGAAATAATTTATTGTGACTCAGAAAAGTGATACATACAACAAATGCTATTGTGCTGGTACAAATTTTTAACCATTTTAAACCAAATTTGTAACTAAGATTTTTTAAAATGTCTTCCATGTACTCTATTCTATACTTTTATCATCTCAAGGTTATACTTTAAATGTATTCTAAAGGTAATGGCCATAAGGAAGCCAGAGGCGTCAGCTAAGGGATGGTGGGAGGTGGCTCTTAGCACGTTGCTCGGGTGAACCATGCTGTTTTCCCTTGGTTTTCTCCAGAGAGCTGAGATGCTGTTTTCTGGGATTTGTTTATTTGGAAAACTCATTTGTGTCTCATCATACGAGATGAACAGAGCTACCAGGCTTTACCCTGCTGATATCACATGAGTATTCACCTTTGGGCTGTGAAAACTTTCCAATAAAGATCCTTAAATGTAGAATTTATTTCATTCATTCCAGTCCTGCTTTGCTCCAGTTCTTTTATGCACAAGTGAAGGAAAGAGAAAAAGAAAGAAACAACATGCTGATTTATTGTCTTAGAAGGATTTCTTTGTACATTAATACAATTTAAGATAATTAGTATGGAAAATATGAATACAGTATCCCAAGAAAGGAAAAAAGATTAGTAGTCTTCTTAGTGATAATTCTTTTGAAATGTGGGTAGGCTGGTACCTTAGTCATGTTCTATTCACAGGCACATACCACAGGAAAGGCAAAATTCACTATGTTTTGCTATTCCTTTGTTTATGTTATTGGACAGTATTTTCAAAAATTTTTAGTGTTGCCGCTTTTGATTCTAATACTGCAATGTCAGATATTGGCTTGTCTTTGGAATGAAGGCCTTACAGCAGAGGATTGAAAGGACATTTCTCATCTTCTAGTGCTGTAGTATTTGGTTTTTGTGGGGGTCCCAGTTGTCGGTTTCTCTGTGTTTGGATTGAAGGCTCTTGAGACAGCAGTTCATGTTCGGACTCAGGTGTTTATTATTCCTTATCAGTGAAACAGTCTCACAACCATGAGTTCAGCAGTTTTTCATTAGAAGGCACAAAATGGCTAACAATCTCTTATTACAAGGTCTTTTTTAGACTAAACTATCCAGTTAAGAACTGACACGTAGATTATTTTCCCTTTTAACTCAATAACTGATCCCAAAGAGCCCCCAGTGTGGACCTTTCTGCCCAATTACAGAGGCTCACCCAAACCCAAGAAGAAACATGAAGAAGAAGCATGAAGAAGAAACCCAGGAGGACGCCCGGTGCCCTCCATCTTGCTACCATCCAGAACATACTAAAAATCCCAAAACCTCAATTTCTCACCAAGTGACACACCTACACTACTCTCTACAATCTATTTCACATTTTTGTGGATTCTAGTCTATCTTGAAGTCTAGGAAACTTTCTCCATGAATGAGGGTCAAAGTCAGTGCTACCCTGGGGACCAGGACACCCCAGAGCAGACAGAGAAATACTCCTGGTGCCCTGGGTTTTCACAGCTTGAGGTCTGTCCTATGCAGGAACTGAGCAACAAGCTGTGCAGTAACATCCAAATACCATAGCATTTAATAATTGGGGCCACTCCCCAAAACACCATCAGCATTATTTCAATGATATCTATGACTCAATTTAACGTGAAGGGCCCTAATTAAAGCTGTGTGAAAGACCAAGCTTCTATGGTTTGTGCCAGGGCAACATCTAAAACTTACCACGCTTCTCTCTTTCTGACTATTGGAGTAAATTCTCTAAAAATGACCATCCCTTCTCGTTACCAGCTAATGATGTACGTTTATGATCTGAGTTTCTCCACCCAACCATGTTTTTCCTGAATTTTGAGGAAGATGTGTTTGTTCAGCCACACTGTTTATCCACTCATAAATGACTATCCACTCTTACGGGCTGACATGAAGCACAGAAGAAAGTGTTTCAATTAAAAGTACAGTTTTTACAAAGTCAACATGAAAGCATACATGCAAGTCCCAGGATAATAATCAGACCTTATGGACAAGTTGGATAAACTTATTTGTTTTTTTTATAGTAAATTTTGACTTTTCCACCCCAGTCCTTAAAACCTACAGTTTGAGTGAACGCTGTAATGCAGTGAAATAGGAAATTTAGAAACATTTTTGTAGCAGTTTTGCTTCAAAAATATTATTATCTGTTGTAAGAGATTTTGTCAAATATAGACATTTCCCACAAAATTTTGTTAAAAATGCCAATGAAAGGAAAACATTTAATTAGGTAAACCTAAAAATGTATACAAGAATTGTCCTGACATACACAGGGTATCTCATGGAGAAAAATATTCTCAGAAACTTTCTCTTTTTCAAAGCAAATGATTAGGATAGTAAATAGGTATCAAAAAGATAAAAGTATTCAATTACTGCCAACTAAGCACTCATTTCATAAGTGTTAGGCTGGAAAGTCACTCAAATAATTGCTCAAAAAGAATGCACTGGAGTCTACGTGTTATACTTCTGATGCCATTTGGTTAAAATGAATCATTAAATACAAGAACTAAGGACCTGGTTCTCCTCTATACAGAAGTGTCTTTATGTGACTCTGGCAGTACAGATGGGCTGTAAAACAAGTGCAGTAATTAATGCCTGACTGAAAGACCACTGGTACCGACTGGAACAGTGAAATGAAAACTAAGCCCCAAATTTCCCTAAACATTTTTCTAAATGAGAAATACCATAACTGTAATCAAAATTACTAAAGAGTAGAAACAAATGCATTGATTTTTTAATTTGATTTTTATGACTGAAGATGTCAGAAAGGTATTGATGCTGTGCCAGAAATACACTGGAAGAGTACGAAGGACTTCTGTAGATTTGGTTTAGGAATAACTTTCTTTGTTTTTTGGCCAAGTCATAACAGGAAAACAAGTATTTTTCATAGAAATGCTGACATAACTTTACTAATAGCACCTTTAGCAGAGGTTGTTACAATGTGTATTTACTCAGGTACAGGATTAAATAAGAGATGTGAACTCACCATAGCAACCCCTGCATCACATTGCAGATATGCTGCTTCTAAGATACGGCAAATGTTTCTAAAGAAATACACATGAATATGAGGTAAACATCTATCAATTCCAAATTGTGTTTCAAAAACACTTTGCCACACAGCATAACAAAAATGCAGCATAAATTGATGCTCTGTAATGGATTATATTATTATATTAATTATTATTATCATTTATTATAAAATACTGGATGGTATTTTCATTGTTTTATGACTTTTGGCTCTAGTGGTCCCCAATAATTCCTCAATTCACAATAGCAAAAATAGTGACAAACACAATATTGAGGTCCTCACAAATACTGCTGTGAATTCTTGCAACCAATAGGAATCCAGGAAACTCACCTGTGTGTTTTGAGCCACCTCCTGCTGATGTTCCGAGATCTTGCAATAATACTAATGTTCACCTTATGATATTCAGCAGAATTTTGTGAAAACAGTTAAAGTTGGAAGTAAGTTTTCTTCCAAACAGTCTTTTTTCCGACCTTTAAACATTTTACTATTTCTTCTTCAGTATCCCTCTGCATCTTGAATTTTATCAGCTAATGTACCTCCCTTCAATGTATCTTTATTCGGGTTGGCTCTCTTGTTTTGCATAAAAAACCTGTCATTGTATTTAAAAACTTACTTATTTTTTTTTTTCCTTAAATGTTTTCACTTTCACCTTCAAACCACTTAGGCAGTACCTAAGGTGAGATCCTGATGATATCCAGTGGGTTGCTATACCTCTGGAAATTAAGCTTTTGCTGCTGTATCTTTCTTATACTTTACCCAACAGTGGCAGAATTGACTCCTGCAAGGAGAACTAAGTGATCATATTGCTTTGGGTTTTTTCTTGATATTAAGCAGCCCTATTGTCTCTCCCCAGATTTCAGTTGTAGAGGGGGAACACCAATTTTCTCACATTGACTGAGTCGACTGATAAAGAAGACAACAAGTATTCTGGACTGCCACATAAAATTGTCTCCACACATTCTTCCATCACTGTTCAAGGTTTTGTCTCTGTGATACAGAAAGGCAGGAACCCTAAATAAATTTTGAATATTTTTAGTAGCAGAAACAGAGGTTTAATTAAAACCTCAAAGCATTTTATTAAGCCTGAAAACCTCATTGTCTATCTACATACCTACATTTTATCAGAATGAAATGTTTTTTCATTCTCACAAATTAACAAGTTTGTTCATTGAGGATGTTAAAAAATCTGTTTAAAAATCTATTGATAAAATGCATTCCCCCATATGCAACATATGTTTATTTCAACATCATTTCCCCATTGGTTTACCATATTTTTTCGCAGAGGGTGATTTATTCCTGGAGTAAGGGATGATGTACAGTGACTGAATGGTTGGTCCCTGGTGTTTCTGTGCACTGGGGACATGCCCTGGTCCCAGGTAACCCTGGTTAGATGGCCTTCAAGGACTCACCTGACCCATGGGTTGGGGTCCAAGTGATGCTTGGTGGAGCTCCTGCCCTGGCTCTGTGTTCCCTGGGATGGTGCTTTGATCCTGGGGGGAGCTGAGGCTGAGTGCCCCAGGGTCTGGGAGAGGTGTTTGACTTGTAGAACCACCAGGGCTGGTGGCCTCCTTCCAGACGAGTTGTGCAAAGAGCTATATTTCATTTCTGGTTTTTATTCCCTTGTCAGGGCTACCTATTGGTGCAAAACATGCAGCTGCTCAGGTGAGAAGGGGTGGCTCAGTCAGCATGGGTGAAACCCAGCCACAAAATGCCTGCCTGAGAAGTGTGACAATTTCCACCTTAGCTATCATTCAAAACTTCTCTTAAGCAGCTCAGTGTGCTCAGTTTTGACTGTCCCTTTTCTCAGCTTAGGGACAATGTTAATTGTGACTCCATGCTGGCAGAGGTTGTCAGAGAGTTTTTGAGCTCTTCCCTGGCTTCTTTATATCTGTAGTCTACCTAGGTTTTCTTTGGCTTGTTTGTAGTTGTATTTTTGTTTGTTTTTTTGCCTGGCTGATTGGTTCAAGATACACCTACCCCAAGTTTATGAGCTCCTGAAACAAGGATTTGCTGGCTGTGTTCCTCAGATGACTGAAATGATAATAATAATATGGCCAAAATATGTTTCTTATGAAACAATAACATTCTAGATTACTCCTCATGACATTTAAACACTTCAGTTTAACTGGTGGAAATAGCCTAGTCACCAAGGCATTGAGTTTCTTATATTTGCTTGAGACCTTTGTGATTAAGTATCACAGGGGTATAACCGCACTTGCACTTGCTATTGTAACTCCAGAGCACTAAACCCTTCACAAACTGTATCAAAACAAGTCAAATATTGGCCTACATGCCCCTCCAAATAACCATGATCAGTGGGTACCATTTACTGAAACCAGTGACAGTCATGGGTGTGATGTGGCCAGCATCATGTTCAGTGCCTTTGAGACCCTGCATCCAACAGAGTTGCTATTTATAACTATTTCTATTTATTGAAAATGGCTCTTGGCACCAGGACAGGCCAGAGCTTGCTCTTTGGTCTCTGGATACACTAGGGAGAGCACTGTCTGTCTCCCACACCCTGCCTTTTCCCTGTACAAAACAACGTACAGAGCTGTGGAAATAGTTCATGACTTCCTGCTATACATGTTGTAGATATTGGGTGAACCCAATTCATTTAAAAAAAAAATCACATCTCCTCCCCTCATTATCCTTCCCTCACAAGAATGTATTTCATCTTGACTTTTCCCCCACCTGCTTTACTCCTGATGGAAGCAATCTATTCCACATACTGCAGCTTTGTGTTAAAATGATTGTTCTATAGTGCTTAACATTTTATTTTTCTTAAAACTGAATTTCTTAACTTTTTTAATAGGAAGAAAAATCAACAGTTTTTTAAAAATGAAATGTTAGCATTTTATGGCTCTGAGAAGTGCCATGAATCTTTTGCTATTGCCATCTCAGATTTTTGGACTTATTACTTGCTGTATCTGTGTTTTTGCATAGTGTTTTCAATTGACATATTTCAAAAAGAATGTTTCTTTCTCTTTTGTAGTGAACATTTCTGTTTGACATCATGTAATTCCTCATCATTGGTGCTTGAAATAAGCAAGCATAAAGGATTGATATAATATTATATGGCTCACCGCTGCTCCTCACACCACCCAAGGGAATGGGACACCCTGAGAGCTGAACGGATTTAGAAAATGACTAAAAATGACTAAGCCTCTCTCCCAGATTTGTACAAATGGTCCCTTTTTAACACTGAACTCCATAACCAAATCTGCCAATTCACATTTCTTCCCTTATTTATTTTTCATTAAAATTTGTTTAGCTTTTGTGTGTGTGTTTTTTTTCCAGGCTTGGATTTTTATTTTTTTTTTTAATAGGTTTGTTTGTTTATTTTTTGCAGCTATTTGATTTAAGGGAACAAAGTGATCAAATGATCCTCAGGTATTTTTCTTACTGGAAGAAGTCTATGAAAGTCTATTATCCTTTTCCTTGCCACTGCAAGAAAATTTCCATAGATTATCATTACAGATATATTTTACAATGAAGAAATGAGTAACACCACACAAACACATCCATTCTCTTAATTGAATGAGCTACAGCTTTTTGGCTGAAACAAACAATAATATTATTTATAACTCAAATTACATTCCACAAACTCTGCCCTCATCTATAAAGAGACTAAAAATGGCATGGTAGGGTTTCATACTGGTTTTCTATTTTTTTTTTCTCCAGCGACTTTCCTGTCGACCCCGCTTTTAATTTACAAATAAAACCTTGACTTTCTTGACTGCCAGCACTGAAAATCCACCCTGGGATCTGAGATCAAGCTGTGTCCTTTCTGCTTTATGCCAAAATAGACTCTGGTTCACCTCCTCAGTGCTGAGGTGGCTCTGCGGGGCTGGCAAGATTGTAAAGAAACAACAGTAGTTTTGCCAGTACAAAGATGAAGTGAACGAATTCTCTCAGAAGTAGGAAGATACCAATGTTCAAGTCAGCTTTATAGAAAACAGCTGTTCTTTGAAACAAATGCTCATAGGAGGGTTGGGGTGGGACATCTCATTGCTTGCTGTTCCTGCTCAACCTTTCCCCATTTGGTCTTTCCAGTTCAGCCTGTAGATCAATCCAGCTGAGGGGTTTGTGGCTGTGGCTGCACAGCCTTTTTCCCTGTCAGCGCTGCTGGACTCAGGTGTTTCTGCTCTCTTCGAGCTGTTTGTGCCCTTATGCTTGTGTTGATGCTGAGAATGTTGTGTGCATTGGGTGGAGGGATGTCCTGTGGAGGTCCCAAGCCCGTCTCTTTCAAGCCGGGTCCCAACACAGCTCTGCAAACAGTTGGGCTGTCTTGGATATATGCTCACTCTTCTGCTTCTGTATTTGTGGGGTATCAGATGAAATCTAGGAAGTCGGTTTCCTAATTATTTTTTGAAGTCTGGTCAAGGGTAAACACTCTGCCAGTTTTTTGCAGTTAGTTATAAAACCTTCCAAAACTCTTTTGAAGTCAATCTTCCATATCATAGTTGGCAAATACATGTTCTGAGTGGAAGGAAGTCTGATGGATATCAAATCCCTTTGGACAGAGCACAAAAGCTTTGAGATGTTCAGCTTCCATTGGGAAGTGAGTGTCTCTTCACTCAGACACCGGGATCTAGCCCTTTGCTGCTGTCATGGGAGAAGGGCTCACTCCTCGCAAGGACAGGAGATTACACAGGGCAGAGAAACGTAGGCAAAGCAGAGAGGGTGCAAGGCTTGACAGCAGTTAAAAAGGTGCCAACAGGGACTGCTCCAGCGGCTTTCCAGTAGCTGCAATTATTCCTGCTGTCAGCCAGGAGTACTGAGGGACATGATAGGTGAGAAACACTGAGGGAAGTGGTAACAGGTGCTGTCAGGCAAAGACAGAATTGTGTCTAAAGGCACACATGAAGCCCCCTTCTCTGTCTGCAGAGAGTCCTAGCTCTGCTGGCAGAACACAGGTTCAGCTGCTCAATCCTATAATTCACTGTGTTTTATTTCTCATTTATTGAAGAATAGAGAGAAGGTGATGCATAACAGACTGCTGCCCCTGGAGCTCTTTCAGGCTGCGGACCACAAAATCCCAGTTTCCAACTCTGAGAATTAATCAGCTACAGTACTGTTGGTTCTTAGGGACAAGTGAAGTTCATGTTGACCTGCTGACATCTGGATTGTCAGCTGCCCACTACTGTCTGCCTTTTCCCCTGGCTGTCCCCTGCCACCCCATGCACCAGTTGTGCTGAGAGCACTGAGCTCATCATGCAATGCTGCCACAACCCCTCTGGAGAGCCTGACAAGCATTGAGAAGACAGGCTGAAAAATTATTTCTACTTTATAACAGGAGAGAGTTAACAGGAGAGGAAACACTGAGCCATGGGGAATGTGCATTGGCATTTACAGTTCCTTCTGCAGATACACCCTGTGTGAAATGTGAGTCTCTTCACTGCCTCCTTGAGTTTGATAAAAGAGATATTTAGTGGAACTCCATTTTTCATCTTAAATGTAATTTGGCTCTCTGGATATACACTGACATGTAGACTAAAGAGAAAAGGAAGATAATTGCAAAAGCTAATTAAAATAGCTTCCACATAAACCAGAGATTTACACAGATTTTTTTTTCCAGAACAAATTGCTTTGTGCTTGGTTTGGCTTAATAAAACTCATGTTTTATTTTTGATGTACTTTTTTAGGCTACTTCTGCAAATATGTATTTGGGTTCTCATATTAATAATCACAGTAATCTGAACATTCACTTTTTTCTGCCTAAGGGGTAAAAATCTAAATGTGGCAGAAAGTGTATCTTTTAACACTGAGCCTCTGTAAATGTTTCCTATCAGCCACCACTGAAAAGGTAATTATTTTTTAGGAATAAACCCAAATTCATGAAACCAAAGATATTCACAGTTAAGACATTGGCTCTTTTTTCTCCTAGCCCAATACTATTTGTTTATGTATTACAGCATCTGCTGAATGTTTTATAAGACCTGTTGCAAGAACTTGTGATATCTGATGAATAAAGGACAAGGTCTCAGTTTAGTTTTGAATTTTCAGGGTTGAACGGATTCTTCTGTAACCCTGTCCCAGGTCTTACTGCTCCAGATGGTTTTAACCGCAAATCATGTCTCTCTCTCTCATTAATGGAGAAACTCATGTCACTGCATGCCTTGAGCTTGCAACCCTGTACATACAAAAGAAATCAAAGGACACTCCTTGGGAAAAGTGCTTAAATTCACATATCAAATGACGAATTTCTTTTTGAATTAGATGAACAGCTAGATTGCATTATAAGAAACAACCTTTGCATTTTATGAGTTATCAGTCACTTAAATTAGAAGAATGATCCTCTGAATCAAAATTCTATCCTTAGCTCAATTTTTAATATTCTGACTACATGGACATCCATTTTGACATCACACAAACTAGATAGCGATCAGAAAGCTTAATCTTGTTCATTTCATTCAGATGAATATTCTTGCTGGGGTTAATGACGTTCTCATAAGAATAATATGAACATGGTTACTTACTTCTTGCCTAGATAATGTTAAATCATTTGATTAAATCCCTTTTTGCCCCTCAAGGCTACTGACAAGAAAAATTAACCAAAACTCACAAGTATCCAGCTATGATCCAGTACAAACCACATACATTCCCAAGGAGAAAAATAAAAGGAAGTTTCTTTAAGCAGGAGTATGTTTTTAATATGAGAGCGAAGACAGACTAATACTGTTGGATTACCATAATTAACTAGGCCAACTTTCAAAAAAAACCCAAACCCAAATATGCAGACAAATTGCCTTCAGAAATTAATTGAATTCTGCATTAAAATATTTTGCATTTTATGGGCAAATATACACTTTTCCTGAGGACAAATGTGTTTGCTCATTTAATTAAATAATGCATGCTATGACATACCAGAAAATATGCAGAACAGTGGATTCAAGGGCAACCAGATCATGGCACTTCTTGTCTTCTTACCTCTAGAACTGGCCATTGAAACACTATGCCTATCACATGGGTGAAATGCACTTTGGGAATACAGGCAGTATACACTCAATTACTGCTCTTTATGTAATGGATATAAAATTGAGAGGAGATAAATGTTTTATAAAATTGAGAGGAGATAAATGTTTTTAATGTTAGGAATACATGTTGCACAAAGAAAACTGTACCAAGCAAGTGTTGATGTCTGCACACTGTAGAGCTATTTTAGCAAGGATTGTGCCTGCGAGCATGAATCTTTGACAATCCCCACAAACAATCCCACAGTGATGATTAATAGTTAACAATGAGCAGGTAAAGTCCTGTAGTATACAATCAGCTCTAAAATTTATAAATATTGAAATCCATAAAATCCTGTATAACCTTGCCTCAGTAGGAGACTGGCATGTGAGGACACAAAATGTTAACCTGTCCCATGGACAAAGGTGGGATATTGCTGCAATGGGAGGGAAGAGCTGTTCCATGTGGCTTCTGCTTGAGCTATGCAGGCAGCTCAGTAAACATGGGGTGGGGACAGCATCATTTATTTTCACCAAATCACCCATAGACATGCCTAGAAAAATGAATTAAGGTTATGGAACTTTTGGTATTTTCTACCTCTTGATTTCTTAATTGATAAATAGCTGTTACACTTTGCTCATTTGATTAAATAGTATTTACAGTTTTACTTTTGTGGTTATTCCTCTCTTTTAAATAAAAAAAAATCAGGAAAAAAAGTCAATAACAAGAGTTTAAGCCTTTTGGCACTTTCAAATTAGTTTATTTTTTGAAAAGCATGGCTTCATTAATCTGAGTCTACATAAAAACCTACAATTTTTTA
>JAYDZK010000056.1:29507425-29596645 GCA_034509185.1 Euphonia xanthogaster
CGACGCTCTTCCGATCTACAATTTTTTAGCTCAAACCTTCCAGGGCATTTCACTTTCAGAGCCAAAATAGAGATGTTTTGAAAGAGGAAAAGCTTATGAGGCTACTGATATGTGGTAATACAGCAAAAAATAGATAAAAAACTGTCACAGTGTTCTAAGCCAGTGTTTTATAGCAGCTGCATCATCATCCCTGCACTTGGCAAATCAGTGTGCTTTTTTTTCCAGAAGTCTCTTAGCTCCCTCCTTTCCTTCTTCAGTCCTTCCTTTCTTCCCTCTTGTGTTTTACCCTGTAAAAATATATGTTAGCCACAGGAAAAGAGAAAGGATAGCATGACTTGGCAGGGAAAGTAAGAGAGATGGATTTCTAGAACAAAAAAAAAACTACAATAAGAAAATGGTGGAGCAGACTGTGGAAGACAGGCTCTTGTAAGTACAGGCGGATACTGGGATGAGACTAAAATGGAATATTTAACGTACTCCTGTAGTAATTATCAATATTAATATCACTACATAATGGCTGTTAAAAGCGTAAAACTAAGAAAGCAAAAAATTGATAGAATTCATAGAAGCCATTATGGTAATTTAAATCCTTATTATGGGTGTTTACTTATGTCTTAGGGTAGAATAATGAACCTTTAATTGCAGGAAAGCAATTTTATGTAGGGATAAATCAGAACTTGGGCACAGTGATAGCATTTATCCAACAATGCCCTTGATTTTGGCACTCATTCAGCATTCCCCATATTAAGTTGCAATGCAAAACATCTGAAGCACACAGTTAATAAAGCTGTTAGGTGCAATTCATGTAGAATGAAACGTTTCCCATTCTTTCCCCCCTTTTTTTTCCTTTCAACTCACACAGGACTTATTTTTACAGAATGGCTTCACTTTTTTGATCTCCAAACTAAGGGAAAAATGGAGCCAAACAAAATAAAACACACATGCAGCAAGCACAGTTGATTTCTGAGGCTGGAAGGGTGAAATGCAGAATGACTTCTTGTTCCAGGAATGTTTTGTTAAGCATGGAGAAATATTGTTTTCTAAAGGAGCTACACATATTAAATGTCCTTAAACAGTGTCATATCAAAAGACTGCATTTTAAGAGCAGGAGATCTTAATATTAGTCTAGAATAGAGTAAGAAGTATCCGTGTTAATTTATTCTAGTTTCAGTGCATATTAAACAAAATGTGACCCGTTCTGAACTTCAGATTCCTTGAGAAGTAATATAAAATATTACTAAACATGCTAATGGGATAGAAAAAAATCCCTACCCTTGTGTCAACACTCAGACTCCTGATTGTCTAAGGCAGCCCTAGCCAGAGGTCCATGGCCAGCAAACTCCCCTTCACACGCTATCAGAGGCCTGGCTCAGGCAGCCAGGGTGGTCTGGGCTGCAGCCTGAGGTGTTTTCTTACCAATTAAAGGCAGATCTTTTGGCGCTTGCAATGCACCGGTGGGAGATGTGCTAGCCAGTGAGCAAGGGGCTGCTGGGCAGATCCAGGTGGAAGGAGCAAGGTTTACTGCAGCTAAGTTAAAACCCCTACCATAATTACTAATGTTTGCCTGATTTAGAAGACGGAAAACCATAACAAGGTTACTGGTGTTACCAAGTCAAGGGAAGAGAATTATAGAGACATTCCAAAAAGTACCAATCTGAAGAGAATGAAGAAGTTCTTACTTTCTGTATGAGCATGGAAAATAAGAGGAAAATTAGGCAATGTTATCTAAAATAATTTCTGATGGCTCATATAATAAAATGTCTGGAACCCCAAACTCAGCTATCCAGCAACTGTCCCAACATCCAAAAATCTATGCAGACTTTGCAAGTAATTTGCAAAGGCTCTGGGAAGAATTTAGTACCAAAGACAGGAACAAGATCTGTCTACTTTCCTCATCTGCCTTGGCTACTTATCTAGCCATCTACAATACTTTGTTTTATATATATATGTATGTATAAATACTTATATACACACAAAAGTTATTTTAAGCATTCAAATGTCAATAGTAGTATCAGCATAGTTCATGTTCTAGCTTTTATTAAGCTAATTTTTTTTAGCTCTAATTTAAACAGAGTATTGCAAAATCTCAATAAGAACTAGATTTGAATTTGGGTATATTTAGGAATAATGCAGTTCTAAATATTTCAAGTTGGAATCATTTATTTGTAAAGTAAAATGGAATCTACTCAGGATTTTGTGGTTAGAAGTGAAATTATTTTCTGGCTTTGCATTCGATTGGACTAATCAGTGGCTGGACTCAGCATAATTGTTCTGTTTCCTAGGAAAAGACTCAGTGTACTACATTTTATATGAACTATATTATCTATGTTTTATACTAAATTCTGGGGAAAAAATGCAAGATGAAGCGAGAAACTTATTTTACACAAACTGTTTCACAAGTTTATACAATCCTCTCAGAAACTAAGGTGTTTAAATAACCAGAACAATCTTGCTTGTTTTGCTGATATAACTTTTATGCGATCTGTTTATGGCTGATATTTCTTGGGTTTATGTAGCCTTATATTCCAGATCTCTCTTTAAAGATTATTTTATAACTAAAACTGAAATACACACATCAGCATACACACAAAATTTCTCTTAACAGAATTCTAAGGCAGTGAGTTCAAGCACTCAAAGGATTTAGAAATGTGAGAATCAAGAATGACAGTGAATTCTTAGGTCATGTCCCTTTTATAAACATGCATAATATTGAATGGAACATAATATGTTCCTCTATTCTCTGCTGCTGTTCCCACTAAGAATTTTTCCACAAGTTTTTGTTTGGCTGCCTATGGAAGGTAGTTCCTCCAGGTTAACAAGCCCACTGCTGAAGGTCTAGATTTTGTCTCAGAATTTGATGAGATTTATCAGGCTGTATTTTTTCCTTAATATTGATCATTCACTAGCAGATGAAGATGGAAGTTTTGTATAGGCACATAAAATGTTCATCTTAGCTTGTTATCTTCCATGAAAAAACTCCAGCCCAATTAAAACTGGAGAACATTATAAGGAACTTAAATCAAGGGTTGGTAGTGGGGAGTATTGGACAGTCCATTATAAGTGCAGGCTGGGACTGATGAGTTCTGCCTGAGCTGCAGTCCTTAATGAATGTAAGAATATGAAGAACTTAATTCATTATTGGTTTGGTAGGCTTTTTTTTTTTTAACCACCATTTTTAATAGCCTGGAATGTCCATATCCTTTCCTGTCATAGAGAGCTCTGGAAATCTGAGACAAAGGATAAAGCACTGGAGAAGAAAAGATTGGATATAGAAACCTGAGTGGCATTTTAGTTTTCACTTCTCTGAAGCAGCCTATTGCTCTTAAGGAGGGTATAACCCTTTCTGAGCCCACAGACAAAACAATTTAAATCCAGGATGGTTAGAATATGCTGTATGAGATGGGCTGAAGCTAATCATGGGTTGAGGTCCAGTTTGAGCCTAGAAGTATCCTGAAAATTGCCATCTTTATTTAGAAAAATTCAAAAGAAAAATAATACAACTTTCTATTTTCTACAATTACATGGCATTAAAATTTCCCACAATGTTACAGCAATGTCAAGGAAGGGTTAAATAAACTCAGAACGAAATGATAGAACACAAGTCAAACATCCTGTCTGGCTAAATTGCCACAGACTGCACCACGTGATTGTGCAGAAAGCACTGAAATGCTGATCTCCATCTACAACGTCGGGAAGAAAGGGATTTATCTAGTGATAAGTTAAAACTGTTCCTAGTTATGATTTCTCTGAGTTGAGACTAGTGCAATACTTCATTGCAATCAATCTGCCTTGGCTTGCTAGAGAACAAAATGCAACCAGATTCAGAAGAAAAGGAGATGACCTCATGAACTTGAATACCTGCCCTACCTTGTGGCTGTCATTAAACCATAGTTGTTTACCAAAGGGATCATGAAACTTTTGTTGCAATTAATGACTGATAGTGAATTTTAAAATCCAGAGACATATTTGTTAAATTAATCAGCAACTGTTACCTTGCCCATGTTTGTCCAGGTTTTATTTATTGTGAAATATGAGATGACATATTTGACTTGTCACTGCAGAAATATTTATATCCTCAGTGGTAAGTAAATAAAATATTTAAAACATAATTAAATTGTAATTATTACTAATTATTGAATAAATGAAACCTTTTGGATTTTTAAGCTGAAGAAGATGATTCAGACACTGAGTTTGAAAAGGCAAATTAAACATTCAGTTAATATGTGGAGTTCAGCTTCTAGTTTAGAGTTCAAAAATATCTAGGAAAGCATATAAACATATACATGATTTACACTTTCTTGGATCATGGACATGGGAGAGTACAAATAATATCAGCTTGGAACACATAGTAAAGTAGCATTTACGTATATATACTAAAAGTAAAGGAAATTACAAACTGACATCAAAGGGACTAAGGATATTTCAAGGAAGCTGCAATTTCCAGTATGGTAAAGCATTACATTATAAGCTGCATAAGAAAAGGAAATTATCTAAAACTTGAGTCTTCGTATGCAAAATTTTAGCCAATGTATATTGATTTTTGTCACCACTGATTTCTGATTTTATCAGTGATTTCTTGAAAAACTGCGTTTTGATGACATTTAAAATTACAGAAAGTAGATCAATTGAAATAACTTCAAAGAGATTTCAATTATGTATAAGCAGATTTCTAATGCTGATTAAATAATTGAAACTTATAAAGTGTTTTCAGATAAAACAATTTTTTTAAAACTTAAAAATAATTGTTTTATTCTTTAACATAAAATATATCCAAAAATTTATGCATGTAGCAGTTGCTTTGAATTAATCATAGAATCATAGAATCACAGAATCATGGAATCAGAAAGTGGTTTGGGTTGTAAGGGACCTTTAGAGGATCTTAAATTTTAGCCACATGGTCTTGTTGCTGAAGGAGAAAAAACTGGGTGGGAAAATGCAAGCTATCAATTTCACAGTAAATAAGGTAGTGCAGATAGCATATTTTTAAGTGCCAGAAAAATACAATAAATATGAAGACTTCATAAAAATCAAGGTGGAGAACTGGTAACCCCTTTCCTCAGGGAATGAATAACTGTGACTTAACTGCTGCAAAATTTTAGTGCATGTTATAAACCTATTTATTTCAAAATTATATACAAGAGAAATTTACATATTTAGGTACCTGAATAATTGATGAATACTTGCAGGTTTCAAAGTGCAAGGTTTGAAGGTTTGAAACCTTTCTGCTGGGAAAATGTAAAGTGTGTGGTTCTTTTAAAATTTCATGTGTTCATTAGCATAGTTCATTACATGGACTAGCATTAGTTTTCTTTTCTTTCATCCCTTGCACTACTCTGCCTTGATGTGAGGTATGTAGGTATCAGGATGACCACATGAAGAGGAAGAAGGAGGGTTAGCAAATGGAGATACATATTGAGGAGTTATGCATTTTCTTGCATTTAAATACTTGAAATCATTTAACATCTCAAGCTTGCTTTGTCATCAGTTAGTGTTTAAAAAACAAATATTGTTTTAATCATCTCTTAAACGTCATTATTCATCCTTAATGTCTATTCAGTTCAAGGTTAATCTAAGTTCCTTGGTGTGTCAAGGAACAAAACAGGGCTGACTTGTTTCTTAGAAGAATTGAGGACCTTAGAGAGCAAAATAGCAAAGCAAATGTGGAGAAATTCTTTCATTCAAATTCCACTCCCATGAATCATCTCTCTCTCTCTCTCGCTCTGCAAGTATGCGTGATATGTGTATCAGAGGAGAGAGCAAGTGAAAATGCCCATTATTACTTTGACTGCCATCTACTCATGCAATTTGGCTGCACCTTGGAGTCATGAAGTAGAAAGTGTAAAATACATTTCTGAAGATTCAGGTTCCATCTGGTTTTAAATTATAACAGCTATTTCAAATTTTCTATTTGTATTCCTCAGAAAGACACTTAATTTTTGGTGAAGCTGTCTCTCATTCTTTAGCTACTTAAATCTTTGGTGGCTCAAACATATACTTGCCGAATTTGCAGTGGAGAAGATAATAGATCAGTAAGTATGTTTAGTCCTCCTTTATTTAAGTGATACATTTTTCAAATTTCTATGTTATGAAGTCAATAACTCTTTGCTGTCAGAGAAATATATAAGTGGATGTCTAAACTGTATTTTTCAGGCAGTTGGCCCCTTGCTCTGCTCATGCTGCGAGTCCAGCAGGAGCTGTGTGGCCCAAGCAAATAGACTGTAAAGCTTGACCATGAATTGCACCCACACATTTTTCATTTTGTTCCAAACATATGAAGAGTAAGCTGAGGCCTGCCTCCAGAAGACCTTGGAAATACAGCCAAGCATATTATCTTGCGTCTACCTGTGTGCTGAGTAACTAATTGAACAAACAGCACAGTTTTGTGTTGCCACTTACAGACAGTTTCGATATACTCTAGTCTCTCTACATAGATGTTGAGGGGGGAGGAGGTAGGCCTAGATTACCCTGAAAGATATCTTCTTTTGCCTTGTAGTCTACTTAGAAATATCTAAACTTAATGACCCTTTTTTGAAAACCTCAGCTACCCATAAGTTTGCAGAAGAAATTAAGTTTGGAGGATCTATATGTCATCATATTTGGCTTTTAGATACCATGGGTTGATGAACATTAGAGCTTTTCCTTTTCCTGGTCTCTCACTTGTCTTCTTGAGTGGAGCTATATTGCTCGTTAGACTCATAGGCTTCCCAGAAAGCAGGGTGGAGAGCAAGGATGCACGGGAAAACTTTGCTGCCATGGGGGACAGAGAACATGCCTTGACTCAAGCTTCCCTTCCCATGACTTGTTTTTTGATTTAACTGATGATGCAGAGTGCAGAAATGGTGCTGGAAGTTAGAACAGGAATTCAAAGTCTGCTCCTGTCATAATCAACTGCTGAACTACATAATCATGTGTCCTTTTGGCCCCTTGTTTGCTATGGTAAATCACAGGTTTAGAGACAGGCATGCTCTAAAAATGTTAGCTTAGCTAAATATCACCTTGCCACTACGTCAAGCAGTCCTGTATCACCCAGACACTGAAACATGCATCTATCTTATGCACACATTTGAGAGGACAATTTAACATAATTTTGCAAACAAACACTAGGCCAAGAAAAGCTCTTTAATCTTGGGAGGTCAGGTAGAAAATTAATTTAATATGTGCCTGGTTTATTCCACAGTGGCTGGTTTCCTTGATCTAGGAAGACACTGAACATGGACTTTTGTGCCTTATCATATGCAGTCTCATCCAGCTTGCTTTCAAAGAAACAGTTATACTTCCAGAGATGCAAAATAGACATGTGGTGAAATCGGTTTGTTTAATGGAAGCCTTTCCGGGTAATCCATGTCAAAAATGCAGTGAGTTTGGTGTAAATAGTGTAAGTCAGCTTGGATATCCAGTGCTCCTACCACGTTTTTATACTAAAACCATTCCAACATCTCCTAGTTTAAACTATCAGATAACATTCAGCACTTGGTATTTTTCCTCCAAAATGTTGTTATACTACTCCAATGGTGAGGCAAAAGGTGTTAGTTTAAAAAGCTCAAAGGCAGCCAGAAGGAGGACAGGTTCATATCCAGGCACAGCTACCACCGCGGGGAGGCAGCTCCCTGCTGCAGAGGGCAGCTCCCCATCCATGCTGCCCAGCACAGCTCTGGGCTCTCCTCTCTGGCAGGGCATGTCTTGGCTCTCTGTAGGTTTCCATCACTGCAGTTGGTGATCCTACTCCTGCTTGTAATTCCTGCAAGAAGCATCTTTTAAAGACCAAGGTATTTTGAAACACTTCTGTAACACCAGTGACATTACCAGAGATAATAGATTCCCTTTTCTTTTTAGACATATTTACAAACCATTTTTAAAAAATACTGAAAACATTGGTTTGCTAAGGCCAAAATAAGCTGGTTTTAGAAATTAGAAAATAAGCTATCTTTTTTGGTAAAGGAAATATATGCAGCCAGAAAACTTGGACCCTGATGTAAACTTAGAAACTGAGAAACAGAGTTGCTAGGTGGAATTTCAATTTCTCCCTTTTAGGGTTCAGATACAATAGAAGGATAGAATTTTACAAAATACGAAGATCTCATCTGTGTTAAGATGGCCCCAAAGGTGGGGTAAGAGGTGGAAACTCCTGAGTGAAATAAAAGCTTTAGTAAAGAGTGGGCAGGTGCTGCTGGTGAGCAAAATGAAGACGGAGGATGATAGTCAGAGATGTTGTAAAACAATGGAAGAGGATTCAGAAGTTTCGCATTAGAAATAGTGTTCATTTAGCACAAAGACAGCTTTGCATCTGACCAAAACACACTTTGCACATTTGATGCAGAAATAAACATGATTACATTGCTTAACTGAAAAAAGGTTTTGGGACATGTGTGTCATGCAAACTGCAGGTCTTGAAAATCTTTGGAATTTGGTGCAACTGTAACAAATGTTTCCATACATGCAACTAGTCTGTTTTAAAGGCAAAACCAATCTTGGTATTCCTTTGCCACTGGCTTTAATACATGGCCATGTTGGAAAGGCTCTGCACATGCCATGTAGAGGAACTGCTGGTGCCTGGCAAAAGCAGATTGGCACAGAGAAGTGTGACCTGGCAAAGAGCAGATCCTTTGCTAATGAATCAGCACAAGCAGTTCGGTTTGGACAGAAACAAACTATAAAATACCAGCTCAGCAGGAACTCTTCCTCGAATACATCAAAGCTGTTCCTTTCTACATGGCACAGCTGCCTTCTTTCCAAGAATTTCTAGGCAAGTATTCTTGTTGTCAAATAGTTTTTAAAAGCATACAACCCCCACCCTGCCCTGAATGTCCACAAATGAATAAAAAAGGATGTAAAAATTAGAAGCATCGAAACCAAGCATCAAAATATTAAAATCATCAATCATGCAAAGCATGAACATAGCTGGCTACAGTCATCCCTTGCTTATGTGATGATTATATTAAAAAATAAATGGTTTTTTTTTCTGAAGGAGTAGATATGTTGAACATTCTTTTTTTCTTTATCTGGATATTTAATTATTTTTCCCTAATGTTTGATTTTCTCTATAACTAAGCACTAAAGTACTAATATTATTTGCATGCACTAGATTTTAGTTGCATCAGTAACTGTGGGATAGTTTTGCCTATTTCAGCAGATTGTGATAGAACAATCAGAAGTAGTATCAGAAGTAACACAATAGCTGAGTTATCTTACAGCATTTCTGAGGCTGTGGATTCTGTAAAAGAATAATAAAACAGCAGGCCAATGTGTTACTAACTATAATGGTGTGGTTGTGGTGTTGTGGCTATCCCAAGGCAGGGAAGCTGCAGTGAGTGGAAACCTGTGAGTTCATCTCCACCCTTGAGAAGGGCAGCCACAGCACAGGCTCAGAGACATGGGGCACTAAGTGTCGGCCCTACAGCCTCATCTGGCTGCTGGGCAGGAGTGGGGGTGTGCTCTCAGCCACAGGGTAATCCCCACCTGGGACAGTAGGTAGCAGAGATCTGGAGGCAACACTGCTCCCATCGGTCTTCCCAGTCTGTTTCACACTGGTAAGACAAAGGGCACCTGTTGTAAAAAAGGCAAGAATGTTGTGTTGTGGTGCAAATATCAGGCTTATGGGAAGGGCTCACAGGCTGCTTGTGTTGGTGCAGAAGGATGAGATGGCAGAGTTGAGCAGTGTTTCTGGCCAAGCCAGGCTGGGTTTCCTTCTACATGTCTCAGCAGTTTTGGCCCTATGTCTTAACTTCAGCAGAATTTAGGTGTACTGGATTAGACTCGGGCATTAAGGGGTTAGTGATCTTCTGCAAGGTATTATTTTTTTTAATAATAGCTAGAAGTATGCATTGGTAAGAATTTGGTTGGGAAACTTGGGCATGTCAACAACTGGGGTGAGGTAGATACACCTGATAAGGTAAGCAGTGTACAATGGTTTTCTGGTTTTGCTGTTGAAGTTCCACAGTACAAGGAAAACGTCTGCAGCAGAGATAGGGGAGGGTGATGGCATATTCAGGGCCACTGCTGAGAGCTCAGCGAAAAAGGAGAAGTTCTTTGGCATGTTTTATGAGTGTTCAAGCACCCAAGGCTGCTGCTATTGCTGTAGACTGCCTCTAAGATCTGCTGCATTCTAAGATCAGAGCACCACCTGTGGTTTTGGATTGAATATTACAGAGGAAGAATATTATCACTCCTATGTGGAAGAGGAATCTTCTCTTGGGAACAAACTGGGTCTTGCTATTTCTGGGTAAGCAAGGCAAGCTGTTTGTGAGATGTGAAAAACTGGTCCCGAGGTCACAACTGGATCTGCTGAGACCCTCTCTTGCTGTGCCAGAAAGAACAAAAATATGGCCTGAGAGATGTCCTAGAATGTATACAAATATATGGAGCAAAACGAACGAGCAGGGTGGAAGCTGTGAGACTGAGAGTTCTGTGAGGTACTGAGAAGACAACACCTGAAGAGAGGAATTTTTTTTCAAAGGTATACCATAAAATATGCAGCAGTTAGGCAGAGGTGCAGCTTCAGAGCAAGGTTGAATTAGAGGCATTAAGAACCACAGAATTCAGCATGAAATGAAGTAAATGATAAACACATAAAAATACACAGGGTAGAAAGTACATTGAAAATACCCTCTTCCTGGATATGGCCATGATTTTCTACCTGACTAATTCGTTACCTACACCTTTTTTGAGAGCATTTAGGGTCTAAAAATGATGAGACCCTCCATGAAGTAACTTCTTGAACTTACCTTGCTTGACAAAACCAAGCTTTCTTCAGATTCAACTAAGTCTATGTATTGATGGAGATGGAGGTTGTTTTTTTGCTATAATGGTTCTATAGGAAGCGAGAAGTTCAAGTTCAGATCCAGTTCTCCATTAAGCTTTGATCAGTTCAGATCTCAATCCCCTGATGAACAAATGCTCTTCTGAAGTTTGGGTATAAATCATAGCAGGGAGGTTGAAGCAAAGGATGCTTTCATGAGTCCAGGAGGAAAAGAATAAGAGGGTCTCAAGGGTCCTGGAGGCTGTATCTCAAATGTTTGACCTGAAGTTATTGCAAAATCACTGCTTAGAGCTGGACCTGTAACATTCACACTCTCATTTTCTTAAAATAGTCATTTAGACCAAATCTGAATTCAGGCCTTCAATGCATTAATTCTCCAAATACAGAGATGGTGACTGTAATAGCTGCCTTCTCAGAGGCAGTATGTGCAACTAACTTCTTGAATGTCTATGAGGTGCTCAGATACGATTCTGAATTTTTGCCTATGGTCAGTTGGGAGGAAAAGAGTCAATCTCTCTTTAAATAAGGCGTTGAATCAGTGGGCAGCTATAAGGAAAAAGCAAAATATTTAAGAACTGCTCATAGTTTTGCAGCAATCTATTATTAAAACAAAGTATAAGTTATAATACTGTGATAAAGAGTATGAAATTATAAAAGTCTTTACTAGATAGAACACACAACTCTTTTTAGCACTTTGTCTCTTTGAACGGATGAATAAGCTAAATTCTGCTTTTCTGAGTGGGCTGCTTAAAGAATCCCTTGTTAGAATATGTTCCACTGTTGATAATTAGAACCAGTCAAATAAAAAATGTCTGTGTTCTTATCCAAAAAGGATGGTTAGCACAATCCTGACAACATGCTTTTCTGATAAACTCTTTTGGGCACTGGAATCATCTGCCCAGGGAGCTGGTGGAGTCACTGTCCCTAGAGGTGTTTAAAAAAAGACTGGACAGGGCACTCAGTGCCATGGTTTAGTTGATAAGGTGGTGTTAGGTCATAGGTTAGATTTGATTATCTCAAAGGTCTTTTCCAACCTAGTTAACTGTGTGATTTTGTGATGTAAAGGGATAAGCAAGGAATTGTGGCATCCCTGCACGCAGAGAGAGGTTGCATCTTTTTCTGTACAAAGTCATGCCTTTGTGGATCTACACATGCCTGCATTCTCATATTCCCTCATATGCCCCTCATATGCCACTCACTCTGCCCACTGGCATATAGTTATGTGCCACATAAATATTTAATCTCCTTTGTACTGGAGTGGTCACATAAGAGGTAATATTTGAGGACATAGAAGGTCTTGTGACAGATGGGATCACAGATAAGGAATAAAGGCACACAAAGGAGCTACTCAATGGTCAGAAGCTCCTTTAAAGAAAATGTAAGACAGCATTCCTGAGAGAACCACCTACTTCCAATTCACTCAGCATTTCATGAATGGCCTTGTTTATAGAAGTGCTTGAAAAAATTTGACCTGTCTCACTTGTTTGCACACAAATTACAGCTGTAGCTTCATAAAATCTCTGCATTTTGATAGTTCCCTTTAGCACCCAGTATACTTCTGTATATAAATTACTTTTTAGTAGCCCAGAACAGTTTCGGGAAGCAAGCAGTGAACTGAAAATGTCTGCATTCATTACATTAGGTGATTCTCTTGTTGCACTCCAGCAGATGACGTTTTTGGCATATTTATGTTAATTTATATTCATTCACTGGAAACTGTCAGCAACATCTGATAGACTCTAGGGCCTCTTCATCTGAATGTCCCTGTGGGCACTGGTGGCCCAGAAACATCTGTCCTCTCCTCCCTGGGAGGATTCATGGGAAGGGACATGAGGAGGAAGTGCTCTACAGGGTCTAGCTTCTGGCTGCTGCTTGCTCTCATGTGAAACGACCGAAGGGACCAAAATTACATGGGACACAAAGCCAAAACTACTTAAATGATAAGCAACATTGCCCCTGTTTAAATGTCCCCCTCCTCTCTCTCGAATCACAGATAATGCACTTTATTTGTTCCCTCAGCGCATGAATGAGGTACATTTCTGGTGAGAAAGGCCTGGCTGCAGCCCTGTCCATATGGAATAGAAAAGATAATGATGGATCGGGAAAAGAAGTTACTTTGGATATCAAGATATGCTGCAAGATGGAACCTTCTACATACTATACCTTTGTATTGCTGTCCTCAAGGTCTCCCAGATTCCTAGGCATGCTTCAGTGGCTAAAATCCTCTTTTCACTTGCCTGTTAGTATTTACAAAGGTTTCTGACATAAAGCTCACCTTTGTGTATGTGTGGTCAGGCTGCTGTGTTGTGTTGGGTTTGGAGCTAACCTTGCCTGCCAGTGAGGTAAGTGAAAGGTCATCCATCCGCCGTTCAGTGTTCCTTCTGGCTGGCAGGGAATTCGAGGAGTAGAGAATTTTAACTACTTATTGAGCTAACACACCTTAATCCAGTACTTATTCTGTCATTGCTGGAGAGGTAATACAGAACATCTGAAGTTTTTGTTAATATTTTTAACATCAGAAGTCTAGATGTGGGACATTTATGGTAGACAGAGCGTGTGATATAACTTTACTTGTGGAGCTGCTGAAATTTTTTCATCTTCACAGTGTAGCAGAGCTCATACTATTCCTTGGGGTAAATCAGAAGAGCATCTGTTGTGCATAAAGAAAGTGCTGAAAATAGTAGGAAATGCAGTCTTCTGTGCTTTGGTTTGGAAAAGAGCCGGTCACCACTTAAGATGAGAGAAGACACCTTGAGGAGAGCATCTCACAGGTGAAGGCAGAAGAGGACTAGTCCCCCACTGGAGCATCCTGCAAAGAAAAGAGGATGCAACTAATTTCAAAGAAGAATTTCTTTGCTATTATAGAAATGGAAATAAAAGAATTGTTAATTCACAGGATAATCAATTTAATTTTCTGGTTTTTGCTGAATTTATAAAAAGCCTGCAGCCCTTCTCAGGTATCCCAGTTTCTCTGATTTTGCATGAAAAATGAAGCTTCTAGCCTGACAAAGCATCAACTAGTGGAAGCATAGCAGCTCAGCAGCAGTCCTTTTCTTCTCCCCTCTTAGAACTGTCTTCCATTTTGTTTGTCTTGCTTTTTTCCACTTTCTCCTTCAACAATTTTCCCAGTACTTAATTCTGATTTGACATATCTGTGCTGACAGAGAAATTAAGATTGATGACCTCTTCTGTTCTTCTGGTCACAGAAGATGAATCAAACTAAATTGTTTTACAAGGTAAGAAAAGCAGCCTATTCTTTTTCCTTTTTTTTTTTTTTTTTTTTTTTAATAACAGAGCAAAGAAGTTCAGAGAGGAAATAATGACAGGGAAGGCAGATGGATGTAATGTGGTGGTGGTTGCTGAAAAATAAAGGTAGCTATGGGCAACATGCCAGTTTGTTCAGACTGAGACTTAGCTCTTGGCTCAGGAGGAACTATCTGAGTTTTTTTTAAGTTCATAATGTAAACAGCTGTCAACTTGCTTTTGTAATGCGAACTAATATGATTTTAAATAGCCAAGCTATTTTTACTTTTATAATTGATCCTGGGTATATTTCTGGTCCTCTTCCATTCAATGTCAGTTGAGGAACATGTGATCCTTAGAGACCAAGATATAGCTGTAGATAATAAATCCATTAAGTCTGTCACTTTTTGGTTGTGATGGAACATGCTTCAGAAAGCTAGGAAAAAACCCACGACAGAATAAACCCACATATTTCTAAGCACTGATATAAAAATTGCTACTATTTTTGACTAGTATTTTTTCCTACTTTTGAAAGATTCCTGTTAGGAGCAGCCTTATCAAGGATGATTTACTACAGACATTAGATTGCTGCAGGATTCAAGAGATCCCACCCCAGATATCAGAAGAGCAGTCCTGGGCTCTATCACAGGTATTGCTCAGGTTCTTCTACCTCTAGTGACAATGGCAAAACCCTGAAGAATTCACTGTGATTCATGCTGGCACAAAACACCCATGCAATCTCTAACACATTTTAAATGTTCTTTTTTCTTCTTTCTCAAGAGGTGAAAGAGTCTCATGGGGTTGGGAGGCAATGTCTTAGTGTATGCTGTGCATCCCCCAGAAGGAATCCATCATGCATTGACCTCAAAGTGGTGGTGACTTAGGCAAGGAGGATTTTGTTCTCCTATTCTCACATCTTCATGCAGTTCAGCCTGCAGGTGGGCGTGGTTTGTGTGTATTTGCACAGCTAAATTATGCTTTATTTCCAGGAAAAGAACTAGTGGTTTATTTCACAGACAGGGAGTCTTCTACAAGTGGCCACAAAAGCTGTGTTCTTACACCCATTTCACTCACTTGTCCCATTCTGTTCTACCCCAAATCAAGGCTAAACTGCAGCCCTCACCTGCCAACTGTACCAAGAGGCTTCTGATTCTCTGTCCTTCACCTTCAGGTCTGCTTCTTACTCCTTAGGTGTCTCTTGAACTTTTGTGTTTGCCATTTACCAAACTATTTCCTGAAGCCCTTTTTTAAAAACAATTCCATTTTTAGGGAGGTGTGTGGAATTAGCGGTCTTCTAGGGCACAGTTAAAGCAAAAAAACTATCCACAGACCCATGCTCCCTTATTTAGCTGGAGACCTCAAGAGGTCTCATGTAGAAGTGATACACAACATTTATTGAGGTTCTTCAAATATATTTGAAGATATATTTGTGTTTCCAAGCAGAAGTTTTGATGGGTTGCTTCAGAGTCTAATCATATGCATTCCGTGAACGGTAAAGCAGGGTCTCATTAAATTCCATGCATAATCTGTGACTCTGTGATTTCAAGTTCTGGATTAGTGCTGACATCTGCTGTTTATTCTTGCTAAATACATGCAACACAGGATGGGGAATTGCTGCTTGTGTGCTTTGTGCTGACTCAGTTTCTTGTTTTATTTCTTACACGGTAACGTAGACAGAAATCAAAAAGTACAGAAAAACCTCCATGGATCAATTACTATTTGTATGGAATTTTGAGCCGCGAAATAAGGAGCTGACAACAAAGATGGAAATTAATTTTTATCCTTTTAAAGGATTGACAATGCTTCTAATGAGGAAAGGCCTTGAGACAGGTACTCTGGGGAAGAAAGCTGTCTATGTACAGGGTGGATATTTAGCCTGGAAAGTCCTTAGTGCAGGGATCCCTTTTCTGTTGTGATTTCTGTTACCACTTTTCTGTTACTCTTTCTACAGGAGCCCCTAGAATGCTGGGGTCCTAATCCATGGCTGGTATGGCCAGCTACTACTGCAGGGGAAGGGGGTTATGACAACAGTGCAAGAACCCTGTGTCCTCATTCTGCTTGTCTGCTCAGAGTTCAGACCCAGCAGCATCAGTTCAAGGAGTTCCAGCCTGGCCACAAGCACGGCTATCACTCTAAGACACCAGGGCAGGTGTCATACAGTGTCAGTAGGACTTGCAAGAGAGAACTGATGGGAGGCACCAGCTGCTTTAATATATGTTGTTATATGGCTTCCATGGCCATTAGTTACCGCTGGGCTGGGCTGGATCCACGGTACTTCATGTGCTTTGTATTATCTGGGAGGCTTAACTCTTCCTGCTCCTGCCAGTCATCCTCCCTTCTAACATCAACCAAAACAATGGTGGGGGCCAAAAGAGTTTGTGGAGAATGTAAGGATGGGAGATTTGGTGGAAATCCCAAATTTGTCACATTACTGCAATAAAAACCCACTAGGTTTCTGCTCTCCAATGCTTCAAATATAGCCATGGTAGCTGTCAATTGCATTCCTTTCACAAGGCATTAGAATTAAGTACACAAACATTCACAGTTTTAGGATTTGTTTACTGTGATTAGTATCATGAGTCAGAGGGAAGCAAAATTTTCAGTTTAGTTTTAAAATCAGAAGTGCTTTAATATAACATTTAAATAGTTTTAATGTGTATTGTGGTATTTCAGTTCATTATAGTTTCCCTTTTTTAAACATTTTTTTCTTGTAAAATGCTTAATTCCCTGTCCCACAAATGCAGAATCTGAGTTTTTCAAAGATTTTTGGTTAAACTGCGAGAATTGGCAAAAGAATGCTTCCCAAAGGGTAATGCTAATTAATGATGTCATTGCTGGGGGTTAGGTTTCTGTATTCTCTGGTGTTGATCTTATTAATGGTTTTTAAATTAAAGAGAATATATTTATATTAGATTTAAGGAAGGAATTCTTTGCTATGAGGATGATGAGACATTGGAACTGCTTGCCTAGAGATCCTATGGATGCCCTATCCCTGGAAGTGTTCAAGACAAGGCTGGTCAGGGCTTTCAGAAACAAAGTGGAAAGCATCTCTGCCCATGGCACGGGTTTTGACTAGATGATCTTCAAAGGTCTCTTGCAACCCAAACCATTCCATGACTCTATGACTCTATGACTCTTCTGGTGACTCTGGATGAAGTGAGTAGCATTCACTTGGGAGAAAGAATAGCAGCAGGGTACAACATTGAAAAAATCAGGTTGCAAATTCAAGATAAAGCCAAAATTTTAATGCCAGGAAATCCACCCTAATATGCTATAAGACGAGGATTTGTATTCAGTTTCTCAAGAGAGGGAGGCTATTAACTTATTGTGATAAAAAGACAGTAACATGCTTGACACTGAAAATATTTTTGTTTTATATATGAATTAAATTATAAATCTCAAATACAATCACAAAACTGTTATTATTACGTAAAAATAGTAATAGTAGAATTTAGAGAAATCACTGAAGTCCGGTGGGAGATGCTTTACATCAGAAATTACAATTGGAAAGAAATAGGTGGCAGGTGATGTTAATTGTTTTGGACTGAAAGAGATCTGGGCCTTTAAATCAAAATCCCAGTGAGGATGAAGAGTCTCTCAAAGTCACTGACATTTTCATTAACCCAAAGCTGGGACTGGCCCAATGCCTCCTTCCCAGGCCCATGCTGGGCTCTGGCCCAGGCTCTCCACACCCCTGAGACCACATTGCCATCTGGCCATGACCCCCTTGAGAGGTTTGTGCCCAGGGTGATGTGGGGAATGGAGTCCCCAGCTTTGCTTATGCCACTGGGGGTTTCTCAGGGCATGTAAGACCACGGTGCACCCAGGCTCCTTGCCTGGGTCATCTCAGGGGTGGTGAGAGTGTGTAAGTAAGGGAGAGAAGCAGATCCTTGCCTTGCTCTCAGTCCCTGCTCCAGCAGCAGCACTCCCTGTGCACAGGAGGTAGTTGCTTCTGTCTGTCAGTACACAAACACACTGTTCTCTCCTGAAGGGAGAATGACTATAAGAAAGTTCCTTCATTAAGGCATTTCTATTGCATTTTAATGATGTGCAGCTCCAGCAAGTTGCATGAGTTGCTTTGCATTTAATGACACGGTGTAATTTACCCCATAGAACTGAGAAAGCTGCTAACAACACAAGGCCATTACAAATCATACCTAAGTGGTCAGGGATATTTTTCGTCTCCTGTGCTAGACAATCTTTGCTGTACCAAAAAAAAGGGTTTTTTTTCAGAATCCCTTTTATTAAAGATCCCCTGTCATATCCTCAAATATTTTTCTCATTTAACACTCAAAAATTTTATATTTTCTGCAAGTTAATTTTTTTGAGGTCAAATTCACCTTTGTCTGGATTTAGTTCTCCCAAGGTTCTTGGATATGACTACATTATTTTGACATGCTGTGGAGTATGGTGCTCTCTGACTGCTACTTTGACATGACTCTGACCCTCAAAATGGAACTTAACAATTGTGGTCCATTAGAGAATTTGGTAAAGACCTGGAGACAATGCAAAGTATTTCAAGAACAGAGCTAATCGATGACATTAACCTGCTCTGATGCCTCTGCATTACTCAAAAGGTGCCAGGGAATGCAGTGAAGACTTCAGTAGTGCAACTATCTGATGCAATTGTATTGAAGTGTGAGGTGGTCACAGTACTAAGCTGTGAACCAATAAATAAAATAATTTTCATCACCTCTGTAGCTGGACTTTAAATCTCATGAGTTTAACATGATTTGAAAAAGATATTCCTGAAATTGTTGACTTGAAGTGCTTGTAACTAGTCTCATCTGTATGAATCACAGAATCACAGAATATTCAGAGTTGGAAGGGACCCTCAAGGATCATCAACTCTAACTCTTAAGTGAATGGCCCATGGCCATGACCTTGGCATTATTACCACTGTGCTCTAACCAACTGAACTAACCCATCCGTAGGACTGGGTCTCTTACAGGAAGGGTTTCCTTCAGCCATGTTTCCAGTGATCAGGAGTACTCAAGGACTGTTTCCTTGTAGGAATGTTGCAAGATCTTCAGTGGAGCAAGGATTATTTTTAGCTCTGCTTTGACATACGCTAGTATGTTGGGCAGATTGCCATTACCCTGATTTAGACAGCTGGTTAGTTCTTCTCTCTTTCTCTGGTCTCCCATTTTACTGACAGAGCCACACATGCAATGTCCTTGCCATTCCATTGATCGAGGAGATGGTTCCTATTAATCCTAGCAAGGGGTTACTGGGAGGAGCAATGTGCAGAGGCAGTATTGCAGTGAGGAAGGGAATCTGCAGAATTCTGTTTCTGCTCCTTTAGGGCAAGTTGTAATGGGTATGTACTGCTACAATAAAGATTCCCATTAGACATTGGACACAAAAACCCCACCTTAGAAGGGCAAGGACAGAGAAGTGCTGGAACAGATGGCCTTGAGAGATGGTGTCACCTATGGAAGACCATGAAACCAAGTAGACAAGTACTGTCAGGAGTGACGTGGGCAGTGTTTGTCTTGCTCAGTGATAGGCAAGTTCTTGGAATTTATAGCCTTCCTGACTCCTCCCCACGTAGATACTACATTGCCACACTGACCTTGCTTTTAGGTAGAGAAACTGCCATTACTTCTACACTCAGTTTAATACCTCTGTGTTGCTGAGACGGGTCTGGCAGTCATGAACTTCTACGTGGGTGTCAGCTAACACTTCCTCACCTGCCCTGTCTCCCTGTGCAGCCAGTGCAGTGCTATAGCAGCAGGCTGGCTGTTGGGTGCACCACATTTGGCATTTTTCTCTCCTCTACAGCAAAGAGCCTTTTAATATGCTGCAACAGCATAAAAGCAGGAGGAACTGAACTGTAAGTAGGAGGCAGGAAGAATCACTTGTTAGGAAGCCAGTCTGCAGCCTGTGTAATCTTAAACTGCTGTGTTGTTTTAAACATAATGCTTTACAAAAATCCATTTTTTGCTTTCATAAACTCTCTCTGTTGTTTCTGCAGTTCCTATTACAACAATTATCTTCAGTGTCAGTGTAGTCCTGTAGTAACCAAGAGTGAAAGGCACCATCCATGGATATCCTACATCTCTTCTCCATCCTACTATAATAAGAAACATTCTAACACTGTGAAGAGCTGCTCCCTCTCTTTTTGTATTTGCTTAGCTAAGTAGTTGCTTTTAGCATGTATATCAAACTAAGCAAACAAAAGCACACAGTAAATGTGGTCTACCTGTGATATAGTTTCTCCCTGCATTTTTGGGTTTGAAAATTAACTGCACCCAGCCAGGAAGGATTATGAAACTACAGACAGGAAAGACTTCCATTGAATTATTATGCAAGCTACTTAGCACCTAGTCACTGCACTTTTCAAAGGGCCTGTTAAAATACTGCAGAAGTGATAGAATACACCCAGAATGGGAGAGGGGCTTCATACATATAATTTAGCAATGGTGTATAATGGGTATAATATTTGTAACAGCTGTTAGGTGCTCTGAAGCTACACTACATTCATGGAATTTTCCATTGAGCTCTAAATATTCAGGTCACATACACAGTTAAATTTCCAGCAGCGGCAGTAGAGATAAAAAGCACTCCAACCGTATGCCATAATTGTGCTCTATTTAGAGAGTGCAGCAACTCAGGCATTTTCATAGCAGTTGTCTTAGATACGGTATACATTCTGTTTTATAAATGCCAATTCATTAGCGCATGTAACACGTAGCATGCTGCTTTTTATTAAAACAAAAACAAAAAAAAAAAAAAGAAAAGGAGAACTCTATGTTTCAGCGAGAAATGAAAATACAGAAAAATGCTTTTACTTAGAAGAAAGAAAAAGAAAAATGGAGAGGAGTGCAAAATTCAGGGTTTTTTTTTCCTACAAATATCTGTAGAATATCAAATTTCATTTTGTAAGAGGCTTCAAATTAGTGGCAGTAATTTGAGTATCCATAAATTAATACTAAAAAGACTTCATTGATTCAAAACTTCAAGATATTGAATTCCACCACAGAAAGGGTGTATCCCCGACAGAACATGGTTTTAAAACATAGTGAACAAGAATATGTATTTTGCATATTTTTTTGTAGTGATGCTGCACTAGGTACAATTCCAGGCTCCAAAAAAGACAGCATTATTTTAATGCTTCATGCTGAGGGTTTTTTTACATTCTGCAAGTACTAAGCCAGCAAGTCTGGCCAAAAACAGATAGTAAAAACAAAGAAAAATCATTCTATCACTGCAATGAATTCAAATAAAACACAAAGAAGAAAACGCTAGGGCTAAAAATTGTGTTTAGCTCACTACTCTGAAGTGGACAGAATGGCAGGTTCATCTGTGGTACTGCTGGTTTTGAGACAAGCAGCACAGCAGTGTGAGATCAGGTATTCATGAAAAGTAGGTCAGCACAGTCAATGCGATTGAGTTCCCAGTCTTGCTAGACTTATGAATAAAATATTTTGTTCCTTTTTCTACAACTGTGCTCCATCTTGCACAGCAGATATATCAACCTATTTTAAGATTTGTTATGATTGCAAAATGTCTCCATGACCTAAATGTGGACCATTAAGCTGTATTTTTAAGTCACCTTTTTGTGGCCTTTTTAATTCAGTACACATCAGAACAAGATGGTGAAATGTATCTCTGCACTAGAAGCCCAAAGAGAACAGAGACCTTTAGCTCTGTTCTTATCCCTCATTCTGTCCTTTGCCCCATAGTAGCTGGGTGATGTGTCCCATCCAGCAGTTTAGACAGGCGTCATCTAAGGAAACCTCAAGGAAGGCTATGCAGAGGTGACACCTGGGATCAAGAGCAGAGCTAGAGCATACCCACAACTCTTGGCTACTGAATATGTTTTCTGGAGAAAAGAAAACCTGTTACAAAACAATATTGATGGCTGTGACAGGTGTGGCAAAGGAGCTTTACAATGTTACTTCACCATTGCTCATGTTTTTTCTCTTCTGGGAGTCTACAGTGACTTTGCCACCGCTGGGAGAGGGGATTGGCTGATTCATGTCCTCCATTTCAGCTCACATCAGGGTGCACAGAGATTTGTTTTCCTCCAGTCTGCTTGGCTTTGTGTCCAGCCAGCTTGACAGGGGAATGGGAGCTAGTGTGCTAAATTTGCCTTGCTTTCCTTGATGGAAACAAGGCTGTGTGATGCCTGCAAGCCCTGGCCTGGGGCTCATGCCAGGACGTGGGGTTGGCAGAAAGGGCCTGGACCCTCCAAGGCTGCTGGAGGGAAAACACAGCTGCTGCGTGGGCTCCCTTCCACACCTCCACGTGTCAGGTTGTTGACAGCCATAGTTCATATTTCTTCTTTCTGCACACACCTGGCTCATCTTTCTGGCAGGGGAATTAGGAAGGAGTATTATGCAGTACCTGAAAGGGGGCAAAGACCAATTATCCAGCAGCTCTCAGGGTAGATTGTTTCTACCTCAACATTCAAATTTTTTGTATTGCCAGCCCCATTAGAAGGCGATGTTTCTTCCAGAGAGCCTAATCCCCAAGATAACAGTATTGTGAAGCAACTACAGTAACTTCTTCCTGGTTTCAAGACACAGTAAATTCCTGTCATCCTAACAGGATTTTGACTGTTAAGGGGAATCATCAGGTTTTTTTTCACACTGTGGAGAGCACAAAAATTTCATGGAATAACATCCAAAAACTGATGGAAGTCTTCCATCCACCTGCCCTCAGAAGGCCCAGAAACAAGCACGAATTTCCAGGCTTGTTAAAACAGGCTCATTTTGTTAGAAGAGACAAAAAAAAATCTTCACCTCAGGAATACAGAAACATGAAATGGTTTGGGTTGGAAGGGACCTTAAAAATCATCTAGTTGCAATACCCTTCCCAGGGACACCTTCCACCACACCAGGTTTCTCAGACCTCCACCCAACGTGGCCCTTGAACATCTCCAGGGATGGGACATCTGCAGCTTTTCTGTGCAACCTGTTCCATATCTGAGCAGTAAATTCCATGACTAAATGGCTTTAAACTATTTCTGTTCCCAGGCCTTTGACTAAGAAGTACGGTACCATGTCATAATCTGGACTGACAGCTCTTGTTTGCTTTCATGCATTGCTTTGGGCTTATGATAGAAATGTTTAACCCAGGTGCCACAAGTGCAGGGAAAAACTGTATGCACATAAAGATGGAATTATGGAATAAACGTAAAACATTTTTAAAGGTTTCATGCAATGTCTTGTGTTGCTGAAAACACAAGTGATTTTTTTTATCTCTTTTAACAAAATTGCAGACATATCTGAACTTGCAAAGACTTTTTGATTTATGAATGATACATTTGAAATAGGCACTAGAAGTTGGAAAGAGGGCTTGATCATTCGTCAAAGAGACAAACCTGATGGTCTGAGAAAGCTGCTGATTTCATCAGGGTTGTGTTTGTCTGCTTTTTCTATCTGTTTCTTTCTGTGACCAGCCACTTATATTTTCAATGATTTGTGCAGTTTCTCTTCTAGTTGAAACAGGGAGGAACAATTTCTGCAAAATCAGTGAATGAAGTCAGAAGTCATCTTGCACAGACTCCTTTGATTTAATTTTGCCATGTTCCTCTGCCTATGGTCTGCAACACAAAAAACGCCCCATTTAAAATTGAGTTGTCCAAGTTACACTGTGGCAGCATGTGGGCCACCTGATCAGTTATCCCTTAGGCCCTGACACATAAATAAACTTTGGGACTGTGTGTGGGTTGATTTCAGCATCCAAAGCTGATGGAAAAAGAAAAATCTTCAGCTATATTTTTTTTTAATTTTGGCACCATTTTTTCCCCTAGAAGAAGATTATAGAAAGAATTCATCAAAAAAGTACAGACAAAAATTCAAATACTGTCTCCTTTTAAGCAGCTGAAAAAAACTGTATGGAACTAACCTTCATATCCTTCTAAGCCAAGTCTCTCTAATCTTTCAAATCCAGTTCAATCTTATTATCAACTCACTTGGCAGAATTAGTAGACTAAAATGGGCACATTGCCAAGTTTTTTTAAAACACTTAGTTTCTATTATGCCAATTTGATCACAAATTATTTATTTATAAAACTTAATAATAATTAATTAATTAATAGAAGCAAAAAGACCAATTAAGATACAGTTGACTATGTTACAGCCTAAAGACATAATTAGTCTTATAAACATGAGAAAAGGAGGTTCAACACCTGTATTTATGCTGTGACAGATTCAAATCTACATGGCATGCAGGAAATGAAAAACCAGACTCATCCACATCCATTGGAAATGAAGGCTGATTAATTTTTACATTGAAGTACCAAAAGTAAATGATTATAAGTGGAAATCTCAATTCTGATTTGATAAAATACCATATAACCTCTGCCTACTCAGCCTGGAATGCCACATAAGTTATAGCTTCCTTAATTAGCACAAACCCCAAAATAAATTGGTTATCTACTGTTAAACCACCGTTATTTTCAGCACAGCTTCTCACAGAATTGATTGGGCCACAGTGGGAGGGATAACACGTATAAACTGTTGTGCTAACAATGTCCTAGTGACCCCAGGTCAGAACAAAAACGTAAGTAGGATTTGTACTCACCTGTTGTCCAGGAACCTGTTTACACCAAAATACTGGTACTGTGCATAGAGATGTAAAGAACACTGATTATTTGTGGGAAGGTAACAGGATTTCTGTGGATTTTTCAAAATCTAGTAGAATTAATTCTTCAAGTTGGGATATGGCTAAGTTAAACAAGTTAAACAGAGACAGCATTGTCAAGTACTTCTAATATCATAAGAATCAGAAATTCCAGATGTTTTTACCTAAAAAAGCATTAACACTAAAACATACTGCAGATGAGCCAAGACTAAGCGACTCATGTTATTAAAGGATGGAATAAATCACTGCGCTGAAGGAAGAAGAAAAAATTATTGATAAAAGCAGCCTTGAGATTTGATGCCATTTATCACCAAAAATAGAAAAAGAGAATTTTTAGCATTTCACTGGGCAGCTAGTTGTGTCCCTCTTGCTCTTTTGTAAAAATGCTATTGTTACTAGACTTAGCACAAGTTCCCACTGATCTCATGGGGAAACTCTGTCTCATCTAGAGACAAGTGATACTTGGTCAGAAGAGATAAGTCAGACTTCTTGTTTTTTTATTGAAGTATCCTTAGTTCCTGCTTGCTGTCTGGTACTTATGAGAGAAACAAAACAGGTTTGTGGTTTCCATTGGATCTGTCCTGAAATGCTTAAAATATAAACTTTTATTATGACCAGATAGTTAGACTTGTAGGACAACTATCATTGCTATGTCCTGTGAAATGGTAATGGTCTGGGATGGTGACCAAGAATTCTGAGGAAACAGAGCCTAAGTGGATCTACATTCACTTATTACCTTTGTAGTTCACAAACCCTGACATGGGTCTCTATGATGAGGCAGTCACTTTGCTGAATAATGTGTCTGGTACCATCATTATCTTTCCTCCTATTAAAAGACACAAAGAAAACAGAAATCCTGAAGATCTGCCATTGCAATTTTAATAATAAGCTTAACAAGTGACGTTAGACTAAAGTGGTGAGGGAAGAAGAACAGCCTGACCTGTCAAGCTCAGAGCTGTACTCAGAGCTGAATGTTTCTGAAATAGTGAAAAGAGGCACCTCTCCCTCAGAGAATCTCTGTTCTGAACTTAGCCACCTGCTTCCCCTCAACCAAAGCCCATCTCTTGTCTCTACACTTCACTCCTGAAAGAGTGGTAATATCCATCTATGTAAAGGGCAACCTTTGAAGCTTTTATCAATTAAACACTACATCAGGATGTGCCCTGACTGCATGATGCTGACAGGAGCTGATGTGCATACCAAAACTCAGCTCAGCAGAGTGCCCTAGTGAGGTGCTGAGCCACCTTCCACTCCTGCGCAAGGTGATAAAACATTTTTGCATGTATGGCACAGCCCTGTGCTGCCTGTGGAGACTGCCAATGTCAGGACAATCAGAGGTGCACAGAGACCAATGCATAAGGAACATGCCCAGATCCACATTGCACTTGGCTCTTTTGGACTGCCCCTAAGAAAAAAACAACTTGTTTTCTTTAAGTGAGTTTGTGGTCTCATGCAAGAACAGTTGCTAAAGTGCTAAAGTCATGACCACTTTCTTTTCATGTGAGTGTTTAACTGGAGTACTCCAGAAAATAACAATGGCAACCAGCCATTGATTCTTCTTGGCTAGCTTCTCATTCTAATGAGCACACTAATTTAATTAGAAAACTGTTAATGGATTTTTTTGTGTACATATTTTGCCCACCCACCCTACTTCTATCCCTGATCTCATCTGGATTGCTGGCAGTATGTACACATTCCTCTTAGCAGATTTGACCACTACATGTCATGGTTCATTGGGAAGAAAATTGTGTCTCATTATTCTCAATATTTAAGAAAAAACATTCAAAGTAACAACAAACCATCCTAACTGCCAAAACAGAAAAGTACAGAGCTCAGCACATTAGAAGTTCTGTCTGCAGTCTGGATTGAGGTGGAGAGCTCTTTAGACTGCGCTTAACTCAGTGCGTGTACTAAAAATTGGATTTTCTGTTCCATCAGTTTGTCCCATAAATTGGTATTTCATTTATTCCAAGGATTTTATAGCTCTTCCAATGCACTGTTACAACTCAGAAATACATTAAACAATACAATCTTGAGTGCACAATGCAAAAATTGACAGAATGGACCACATCACCTTGCTCTGGAACAGCATAGCTAGGATATGAGAATGTCTGGCATGGGTTAGTAGAAGGCAATGGAAAGCAGGCTTCAATATCACTAAACCTCTACTAAGCTCTTACACAGGAAATAAGACTGCAATGACAAAGTCCTGAAGAATAGCTCTTCCTGCCTCAGATTTGGGAGGTTAAGGGGCTCTTCTGTCACTGGCAAATCTTTTATGCATGACAAAGCTGAACGTGACACACTTTGGCAAACAACTGTACTTCTTATGTGCTGCTTCAAAGAAGTTGAAGGATGTTATAAAGGTATATGTATGTACAGAGAAATTAATCAGTTTTTATAGATATAGAAGTAGATTTATCCCAGATATTTTTAATAAATATGAAATTACTTTAAGAGATTTATGTCGCTATTCATAATACAAGCAAAAAGAATGCCAATGAAAGCAATTTAGACATTCATAGAGCAGTTTCATAGAATCATAAAATGGTTTGGGTTGGAATGGGCTGCCCATGGAAGTGGTGGAGTAACCATCCCTGTAAGCGTTCAAGAACCTGGGTATGGCACTTAGTGTATGGTGTAGTTGACATAGTGGTGCTTGCTCAAAGGTGGGGCTCAATCATCTTGGAGGTCTTTTCCAACCTTAATGATTCTATGACTCTGAGATGTTTCATATCCACCATGTTTCATACTGATTCAGTAAAAATTAAAGAAAGTGAATGGTATCTGTAATAATACAAGAAACAAAAAATTGCATTGTCAGGGTTTCTCCCTCTTGACATGCCTGTGTGTTTTGGTCTACACTGGTGCTTCATAGCACACGTCTAACCAAAGGTATAGGTGCATTCATTGCAGTAGATGTATGACCCTATGGTTCTGTGCTCTGATCCAGAAGGACTGAGTAGTGTCTGACACCATGTGAGGCTTCAAAAATAAGGCAATAGCCCTAACTAATATAAGTTGTCAGTGTAGTCCTGAATCTGATTTCAAGGCCCCTCTGAATCTGAGATCAACAATTGCTCTAGCTGTGATTCTTAAAGGTTCAACTAGGCAAACAAACAAAAAAGGAGGTAAATACAGTTTTCATTCTCTTCCTCCCATAGCATCAAAGAGTGATCTGGTTATGTGGTATTGCTCAGATTTCCTTATTTCTTTGTTTTCAGGAGAAATAGGACTTAGCAATAGCAATAGATACTCTAAAAAGGAGGCAAGTGAACAGATGTGCAGAGAAAATCACTGGGTAGAAATCTCCCCCTTGGGCTACTAAACATATTGTATATGAACTCCTCATAAAAGCTCTGCATCCCTTGGCTCTCTGATAGTAATTATGATCAACCTGCAACCAAGCAGCTTAAAAGTTTGCTCAGCAGCTGCATTTGCTCAGAGTTCCCAGAGGCAGCCATGAGTCAGTGGAAACAAATTTAGTCTGTGTGACTTTGCACAGCCTTCTGCTCACAATTAAAAACAAGATGGATGGGAGGCACTTCTCTGATTTTTTTTTCCTCACAAGGGGACCCCTCTGGGGACCACACATGCATTGCTGCAGTTACAATCCAGCAGGTCAATAGCAGGACAGAAAAGTGTAGTTAATGAATGATCCAAGATTACTGCCAGTCTGTGCAGTGTCATTATAAAGGGATGCAGAACTACATGTAAAATTACCTGAAAAATATTGTGAAGGCTCAATTTCCATAGAAATGTCTTATTTTTACCCTTTCCCTCCACATTCTGGACAAAGTCTATGCTACAAATAGCTATACATCTCCCTGTTCAACTCCAATGAACATAAAAGAAGGTTGACACTAATCTTGCAGTTAAAATGCCTTTAGATTGTGCTAGCACGACATCTAAACAGCAGCCACAGGAATGGCACAGTATCCTGGCATAAGTATAATGCTGGTTTGAGCCAGGCTGAGGAGCAGCAGCAGGCTGGCAGACTGTGTTGTGTTTTCTTCTGAGTTTTGGGCTTCTGCTGTTGGGCTGGCAGCACAACCAAGAGTTAGGTGGGTAAAAGATAATATGGGCCAAGATTGACAAATCAGTAATGCTGGTTTAGAGCAAGTCAGTTTCTGGCCCCTAAATCTCATTGTCTTGTTACACTGGTACAAAAGGAAATTAAGATATGTTTTTCTAAATTAACACAAGAAAAGAATTGGACTCCCAGTGTCCACGTGTCATTACACTGTGCTCTTAAAACAAGAGTTCAGCAGACAGTTAAAACAAGAGTTCAGCAGACATTTTCAAGTGGAAAACAGGTTCAGAATTAACTGCAATTGTTCCATCCCATACTTTTTCAAATATTTTCCTAGATTTTTCTGAATTTCCAGGACAACAATATAGCAATGGCATTTGTCAGTGGTGTGTACAGGTTTTAAGACACCACAAACAGTCCCTCAGCAGCTAGCAACATTAGAGCTATATCACAGGGGGTGTCATAGTGTTGCTGACTTCAGGAGTTTCTATGTTCCCTCTCCCCTACATCCCAAATCTGGATGCTGGCTTGTAACCCTGAGCCACGGTGCACCATATTTCTCATTGCACATTTTGCAGCCTTGTTCCATGGGGTTTCCACCAGGATGACTTCCACTGGCTGGTTGGATAAGCTGCCCAACAGCAGTACTGTGTCTAGAAGCTAATATTGCCAGGGAAGTGCATTTCAGGCAAGACAATGAACTGTTATGGGGAACTTTGGGAAGGCAGTCTGGGGGTGGTAAAATTAATAGTCCTTGCTACAGACAGGCAGCCCCTGCTGGTAGCAAGGATGCTGCTGAACAGGCTGGCTTTCTATTCAGGCCTGCCTGTGTCCAACATCCTAAAATAAGGGTAGTATGCAGCTGTTTAGGGATGCTGCTTCTTAGTATCTAAAGTTCTCTGCTAATAAGTCAGCAGGACTGTCTCCTTGGAAAGGCATTGATTGCAGGGCCTGGAGGCAGACCTGGGACATGTCTTATTCTGCTGCTGCCTGCAGGCAGTTTAAATCCTGGATTATAAGCTTCAGGCCAGAATGGATATCTTGCAGGACTTCCACACCCAAGACTGGCTAGGAGTGTCATTGCTACTCACATCAAAATGGTTGAAAAATATCTGCTTGTGCAGCAGTCACATGTCAATTAGACTGCAGAGGAGGTTTACCCTGAATCTGTCTGTGCTCCAGATCTCAAAAGCATCTTTCATTTCCTGATCTTTTTGCTGTCTGAATCAGGAGAAATCAGACTGCTTGGATGCTAAATTCTTTGAAGCACACAAAATAGTACAGTTTTTATAGTGTATCTGCTCATTAAGTACTCATCAGTAACCTGGCTTATTCAAGAGCTTCAGATATTAAACAGCAGCATCCCTAACCAGCTGCCAAAGGGGAGGCTGGTCTCCCAGCCCCCACAGCATGTCTGAAGTCAGCATCTCTCCCTGCTGGCTTCTTTGTTTTTGCAGTCTCAGCTGGGCAGTGGCCTGCTTTCCACAGCAGGAACAGAGAGACCCCTTCTCCAGTGTAGCCAGGAAAATCCAGTCTGGAAATTCAGATGGATAGATTGCATAAACTGCTGTCCTAATATTACTGCACTGGATAATTACTGCTAATGCATGTCTTCCTATAGCACAGTGACATCTACAGTCCATGTTTAAAATGAGTATAGAATTTTACTAATGTCATAACGTTCTACACTCGAGGTCTGTTCTGCTTGAAAGGAAATGCTGCCATTGCCTTTGATGTCCAAGTGCTGTACTGCAGGATGATACCAATGCAGTGTGCTCAAGTTCTAGACCAGCAGGACATGAGTCAGCTTCAGCCTTAAAGATCTATGACTTGTTATTTTCGTCCTGAGCCTGCCTTGTGACTGCACTTCTCATAATAAACGCACAAGCAGGCCCTTCTTTTCTGTGTGAGTGCAGTGATGCTCAGCTCTTGCTAATGTCTGTAATGTGTCTCAGGCATTTGGCCATCACTTTCATCCCCTGCTCTTTTTTGGTCTGAAGTGCTTGCAGGCTGTTGACCACAGAAGCCTAATTAGGCTAATTAGATGTTTTTTTCCTGGGGAGTTTACCATTTCAAGGAAACTTTTTATTTTCAGAACTCCCAAGACAAGTAACCTCTCTTTGCATAGCTTCCTTTATGAACTTTACCTCTTCTCTTTCATTTGTCAAAACTTAACTTCTTACCCTGTTTATTTAGCATTAACCCATCAGGCTGGGCTTTTCCCAAGTTGTTCTGAGCCATCTGCCATGCTTTTTGTTATATAAATACAAAGATCAAAACATCATCTATGTAAACTTTAGCACATTGAGCTGTTTAAAATATAAATATGGAGAAATCTGATGGTTCAGGTGAAACACCTGGAGCTGAACCAACTCAGACCATGGTCTGAGACACAAACAGTGATTATGTCAAAACAGCTGGGCATGGGAGATCTTTGCAGACCTTTGGTCTAGGTGCACTTTCCAGCTTTCTTCTTACATCGTGCCAAACTGGAGTGGGGAAAGTCAATATTTTCCTCACCATTTTCCAGACCTTGGTTTCTCACAGGTCCTAACATCAGGGAAACAGATAGAGGGTTCAGGAATTTCCACAGACTGCAGTCGCTTTTTGAGATGCAGACAATGTCTCCCAAGGGAAGTGCTGAATGAAAACAAGTATGATCTATTACTTTCCCAACTCACCTATCAGACCCATGATGACGCATCAGGCGTGGATAATCTGTGGACGTTGATCATCTGTCCTGGAAGTTCTATCTAGTTGAAACCTGAATATGTTTTCTTTTAGTGTATTTGATCAGGCCTAATTCCAGTAATTGACTAAGCAGAATTTAGGTGGTTTTGTCCAAACTGTGTGATGAGGATGCTCAGTTGCTCCCTGACTTCTCAGGGTGAGTAATTTCTGACAGCACCTTACATTTTGTCTGGACAGCCTAGAATAATAGCTTTTACATTTCTGAATCATTTTCCTGAATGGTCTGAACAATTTGACATCTGACTTCAGAAGCCAGAGAGTAGGTACCCTTCTCCCTTTGTTTATGACATGCTCAGTCCTGCTGCAGCTTTCAAAATGCAGCAGAATAAATCATTGAGAATGGGCTTAATGCTCCATGAAGTTGTATATTCTTTCTTTTAGAATGATGATGGAGCTGCCTTTGTCATGCCATCTAATTAGCCCGGATGTTCATGGAAGATGGGGGAAGATACTGCAGGCATTCATATTTTTGGGCTACCCAAGGCAGCTACCTTAGCTATGAACCAGAGTACTCAGTGTCCTCATTTTCTTTATTTGTTGAGGGAAAAGGTTGTCTTTGGAAATCAGTTTACGGAAGACAGTGTAAGGCTCCCTTATCTTTTTCTCCACTCTGTGATATCCCAAGGCAAGATTCTCTGCAGCTTGTTTTGTAGCTTCAGGGTGAGGCACAACTTCTTGGAGACATAAACTACCTTTTCCAGATCTATTCTAGTGAGAGTTTTGCTGCCTTATGCAAGACATTATAAATTATTTCTTAGTTTGGATAGCCCCTTCTTCTTCTTCTCCAGCTCCTGCCTTCAGTGAAAACATGAACTTCAGATCCATTCTAAGCCAATTACAGTGTGCTGTTGCTGTGGCATTCCACTAAAACACACTTTGTAAGACCTGAGTGTTTCATGTTCTTTCACCATTAAAATGACCAGTCCTTGTGCTATACTGCCTTAGACATGTTATATAAATACATGTACATTTGCTTTCACTGTATTGACATGTTCTTCTGCTATTTCTGCTTTCAGCTATTGTTTGTTCAGTTACAATCTCAGGAAGACTTCAGCATTCCTATTCCTTTCCATCTTCCTTTCCATGTTCTTCAAGGTGTAATTCTATCTTCAGTCTCTTTCAAAGCTGATAATTCATTCAAATTCTTGCATCACCTTCCAACACCTGTTTGTCTTGACTTGCAGAGTTTATTGAAGAACACCTGCTCTTGTGGATTGTGATTTTAAGACTAAGATTTCCAAATTTCCCTACCCCCCTTTTTTTTTTTTTTTTTTTTTTTTTTTTTGCCTTGGGCCTATTTTTATTTTCTTTGGATGCCAAATAAGGCATTTTTGAAGTTCAAACTTTGTTTGTTTAGAGTCTGATGATTTTATTTCTGGGACTTAGTCCTTTTCCAAATGGTAAATTTGGCTCTTTCATCTTGGAGCATTCTCAAACTGTGGTTTCAGTTTCTGTTTGAGCTTTACATACATAAATGCTTTGTTCTCTTGTGGGAGACACAGCTTCTCCTGTTGCCTTCTGCCACAGCATTCCCACACAGCACAGCAGGGCCCCATTTTTCCTGCTGCCCACAGCCTCCCAGCGCTGTGTGGATTCAATAAGGGGGCTCCTCCTCACCTCCTGCACCCTGTCCCTCCTACCAGAGTGCCTGGGCTGCTGCTGCTGCTGGTGCAGCTACAGTTGGACTCCCCCACTTTTTCACTTCTCTTCTACCTATAAATGCTATTTGTAGCTGGGCCAGGCCAAATTACCACACTAACAATTTTGGACAGTGCCAACATTTTCACTGTGCTCTTATCTTACTTTAAGAAATTAATCACTGACAAAAAGATGTAGAATAAGTTAGGAAGCTTTTAGAGACTTGATATTTGAGGAGTTTCATTACCTTCTAGAGCAAAAGAGGTAAAGAAAGTGGTGAAGGAGGAGGGGGCAGACCTTTTTTTATCTTTTCTTTAGAGTTTTTTTTCACTTTTCTTTAGAGTTTTTTTTTCTGCTGTATCACCTGAAGCAACCAGGAACTGTTGATCACATAATAAACCAACATAATACATTTTTCCTTTTGATTGCTCAGGAAAGCATTGAGAATACCTTCAGCATGACTTAAGGGATGTGCAATAATTAGCGTAAAAATTTATGCAATAATACTTGCATTTTAAGTAGACATATTAAAAATAATTATAGTTAACACAAAATATGGTGGGCAGGGAAAAATGAAATTCAATCACAATAGTAATCACAAATATACTGTGTCAATGGACTGCTTCTGTAAGATTCTTATAAAGTGCAGTGTATTTTAGATATTTCCAAAAAATCACCTTGTCCAGCCCTTCTCGTTATCCAAGTAGTTAAGAATCTGGAGCAAGATGTCTTGGAGACAGTCATTCATAAAAATTAATGCATTTCAGAAATTTCAAAGTTCTGAAAAGATTCTTTAAAGGCTGTGGCTCTTACAATTTCCTTGTTTCATTACAAAACATACAACAATCAAAGACATGAGAAAATAAAGCAAAATGAAGGAAATCTTTGCTTCACCTCCTATAAAGGAGATGAGAGATTAATGTCAACAAGGCAGATGACTTCTCAAGCAGGGTAAAAATTGTTTTTAACCCTTAAGCAAGGTAAAATATTATTTTGGGGTCAAGGATGCACTTCAGATCCTGAAAATCCTGGAGGTTATAATTTAGCCCTCCATATTCATTTTTATGAATGCTTGCCAAATCCGCAGTTGGACATGATTTGAAATTATAAGGGTAAAATTATAAAAACTGTGGAGGCCACAGGACTCTAAAGAGTGGCTGCATCATCTACACTACAGGTATTAAACATTTACTAGGACAGCCAGCAGGGTCCTCTCTGTTGTCTTAGCTGTGCAAAACCTCATTGATGTTAATATGTGCCATTTGCCCTGGGAGAGTTCTCCCGCTATCTGTGTGAGATTTTGCACTTCAGTGTAAGGATTTGACAGGAAGAAGTCTTACACTATTTCTAGACAGTGCTATAGGAAAGTTAATTTCTTATCGGCAGTTACATCAGAATGAAATTTGTATTTTTGCAGTTCCCCCAACTGAAGCTAGCAGCTTGTGTTCTGGCCTTTATTAGTTCCTACTGGTAACAATAATTTCTCGTGGGTGCCCAGTGAAATTTTATAATGAAAGACAGTTATTAAAATGTTAATCACAACCTGCTCTTCCTAGGGATCTGCTCAGAGACAAAAGCAACAAAGATGCAGAGAAAAGCTGAGGGTGCACAAGCTCGAGTTTGAAATTGTGTCTTTGTTCTACCGTCTACTGTGTCATTGACAGTAGACAATGAATTCTGCAAATTAAGAAATACATGAGAGAATGTTATTGAGAAGGGTGTTGTTCCTGGGACTCTTTGATTTGAAGATTTTCTTATATGAATTTATGTGTGGTAGGCCAGGGAGTGAAGGAGTATAATTGTTCCTATTCCAAAGCCCTTGTTAGACAAGGATGAGACTATAGAGCTTAAGAAACCTGACCTAAGAAAGAGTGAATAAGGAAATGTTGTTCAAATTCTGCATGTAAAAATGGTTAATGCAGGAGTTTCAAGGCCATCAGACATTGAGGCAAAGCTTAATAAAGGACTGCATGCACTTCAATCACTTCAGAAGAACTTCCTCAGAAAATAACTTGAACAGGATGGATACTTTGTTTTTCCAGAAGACAGATTTTAACTTCATATTAACACAAACTTTGAAACACTTGAACACAGAAGTCATTATAAACTATACAATAATATTAAATACACTTTTTAACCCTAAATTGAAAAGAAGGTATTATTTTACTGTAGGTGAGATTTATGTTTTTGTGGAACAGCTAATCCTGCAGATGGGGAGAAGGTGAAGCAGGCTGACAGAAGAGGCAAAATATCGCTGGTTTTATCCAAATGAGACATGGTGCCCAACATTCCATTGTAAAACAGCATCTATCATCACTGGGGTTTTTTTTGCATTTGCTTTATGACTGTTCCCCACTGGGCAGAGAAACAGAAGGCTGGCTAATGTTTGCTTATGATAAGTCTTTGGTGTATCTAGGTTTTTGACTTTTTTTTTCCCTGCTGTCCCGCAAGTTCATGAACTTGTCTGTTTAAAGACGCAGTGGAATGCTGAAAAACTTGATCTTTTTCTTTGGGGACAGGTTTTCTAATACACAGTTTAACTTTCAAGTTTTGTTCTGTAAATGACAATTTACTCTTGGAAGAAGACCTACTGACTTTGCCCTCCTACAGGCCAATATGAGGAAGAAATGAATTATTTCATACTCTGATATAATTATTTAGGACTGCAAAGTGTTTTTTTATTTGTGTTTCTATTTGTTGTCACTGTGCCTTTAAAATGCAATTTTTTCTGAGACATGATTTCCCCTCTGGAGTTAGGGAATCTCAAAACTTCCAATATCAGAAAATTAGTCTGAATTTGTTATTTTTTTTCTCTTTGTTCTGCTTTTAAAATGAAGTTTTAATTTCTTTTGTATTAGAGTATATCAAAAAATCCCTGAAAGTAGAAATATGGTGCCTGAAAGAAATAAGCTGAATTTCAGAAAGAAAATTTTCTGCATGCTTTTATAAAGTCTTTTTTTTTTTTTCTGTTTTTCATAAATAATTCTTAAATTCAATTGAAATAACTGAAAAAGTTCAGAGTTTTTAATTTCAGAGATTTAAAAATACTAGTGAATTTTTAGCTAGTTCTTAATTAAGTCTAAATCTGCAGTTTGTTTTTGCCTTAGCTGAAAGATTGGTGCCCCGGTTATGGAGCATTGCCAGCCTAATCAGCACAGTTGTGACGGTTTCCAGATGAAGGACATCCACATTTATAAATAATTTTAAATTAAGAAACCAAATTAGCTGCCTCTCATGGTTACTTAAGGTAGGACGGGACATATTGTCATATTACATTTCACACTTCACATTTGTGCTGAGACAAATTTCTAATTTTGAAGAAAATACTTACAAGAAGCAAGTAATCAAGTTTTTCTAAGTCATGGCAATTGCAAGGAAGGATAAATTAACAAGAGATTAATTCAAGATGTCATGAAAACATGAATGATCACTAGATAATGATTACTTTAGAACATAATTAATAAATAAATATGATATATGAAGCACGTAAAGCAGAACACTGTCATATTGATAGGAGGTGAGGAGTGGAGCAGAAGTTACAGAACACAAAGCTAAGACAATTTTCACGGTGATTTTCTGACATAGCCTGTGATTTCTTTTTCTTTTTCCCATCATGATAGTGCTTTGGATTTTCTTTGTCCTCTCCTCTGAACAAGATTTGTGACATCAGTGTTGCTTTCCAACTTTAGCCTTCCCAATAATACTTAGACAATCTGGAGCCTTTTCCTTTGGACGTGTCATTTGATCTCTTCAGAAACAGACACTATCTATAAAATCTGTAATTATGTCTGAAAAGTGCTTAACATTTTGTAGTTTTAGTTCTGATAATCCAACAATTTTATTTTCCTTATTCATTAAAATTACAAATACTAGGTTTCCTTTGGCATGGTAAAGGAAAGATTTTGGCAGGTCAAAGGAAGAAGCTGTTGAACCATTTGCTGTCATTTGGCTGATCTCCTTTTAGTCTTACAATCCAGCAAAACTTCAAGGATTTACCCATTGTGTAAGAGATTTTATGCACCATTTTTGAGACTGTGTAAGAATTTGTTCTGAGCTAGTATTTTACTCACTGGTTGAAGCGTTTTCTTTCTCTTGGCTGACATGAATGAGCACCAAAGAAATTTAGCCAGAATATTTGGCCAAAGAATTATTTATGTTGAATCATGTTGCTGAAAATTTTGCTTCAGAGAATCAGTACAGACTTGTGAATATCATGGTGCTGTGATACTGTGACTCTCCATCTTTTTGCTTTTGTGTGACAACAGAATTTTTCACCAGCCTGGGATATTGACCACGACTCCTACAGTTTTATAGGACAAAAGTGCAACACTGAGGTTAAGCAGCTATCGTTTCTAGCAATCCATTTGGTACCAGCTGTGAAAGCTGTCTTTACTTTGGTTTTCTCCTGATCAGCTTAGAGGAAAAAGGTAATGCAGAACTAAAATTGTAGGGCACTTGTAAAACCATAGATGCAAACTGAATACTCTTGAAATTTCCCTATCTGAACAAATAATCTAGACATCTTGAGAAATTGTTTGGGTGTACAAGGAATGAAGAAGCTTTATAACTGGAAACAGTAAACGGTCCCCAAAAGAATTTAGTACAGGGAATGAAGTTTTGCCTAAATTTGGCCAAACATTTAAAATTCTTTTTACCAGCAAAAGTGAATGATAATGAATTTTCTTTCTAATAAGAAATGCTTTGGAAAAGTGAAAGTGGAAAATATGAAAGACTGGATTAATTTCTCTGCTAAGACTGGGCACTCTATCAGTAAATTCAAGATATCCCTTAAAAATGTTGAGTGGTAGAAGTGCACTTTGTTCTTAGTAGTGCAGTAGAAATTTTAGCATTAAGATGCATGTGTGTTTGGGCATAAATCCTGGGATTAAAACAGAATAGGCTTGTGGCTGTAGGCTTGGCATAATTACAGGCTCAACCTCAGCTCTATGTATAGATATAACCCACATGACCAAAATGAACTTGGTATTGAAACATATGTAAAAATATATTACTAGCACCTAACTTTCCCAGCTCTTTTACTCCAAGAAGCTTTCAGTGCACTTGCCAAAGATACATAGACATTTGCTTTCTTGTATTTGAAATGCCAAAAGTCCTTTCTAGACAGGGAATATGACCCTTTCTTATGTTTCAGACCTTGATTTTTTAAAATTTTGACCAACAATTTTAAATAATAGGTTTTCCCTAATTCTGTGCTATTTAGACATAGTCTTTAGCATCTTCAACATCCATACTGAAATTAAGTGAGACCTTGCTTTGTATCTGTGGACTTCATTTTGAGATGGAGCTCTGAAATAATGTTAAAGGGTAAGCATGACACAACTGGAAAACATCTGTGAAAACAGAAATGAATTGACAGTCTTGTTGGTACATGATGAGATACAGTCTAATGACTTGGTTTCACACAATAATTTTTCATGCATGGCCAGTTTTAGAAACCTTGGCTGACACACAGCTTCCTTCTTGAAGGCTCACTCGAAATAGATATGATCATTTAAGGCCATTCAGTGTGAATAAAGGTTTCAAAGTTTAAGCTCTGAGTTAATGGGGGGTGGGAAGGATAAAATAAATCTATTAGAGGAAACTGTGGCTGAGTTAGTGTGCTCAAAACAAGAAGGTTTTTTTCTGTTAGGGTTTTTAAGAGCACCATTACTAAAGAAAATATATTTGAAGATCCCTTCACTTCTCATTATTTTTGGCATAAAAAGACAATTTAGACATGAAATTTGCTTTTCCATTCAAATTTGAAGAAGAACCCTTTCCATCTATTATTTTCAACTGCTGCTCCTCTCCTTACCTTCCAAACAGCTATTTTTGCACTGTTGTATCAAACAGAGAAGTAGAAAAGAACCCAACTCTGAATATTGTAAAAAAGCATTATTCTCATTAGCTGAAAAGTAACATTTGGATTTCATTCCTCCTCACTTGATTGGTGAGAGTGAGAAGAGTAAATAACAGTCACTATGGTTAAGCATGTTTTCTGTCACTTTAATGCAGGTATTCCCCAAATCTGAGGAATGAGTCAGTCTATCCCTGCTTGTCTACTCTCATTTGACCCAATTGGAGTGTGAGATGACTCAGAAGCAGCACTGGTTTCACATTATTCATATAACTTAAACACAAGGAAGTAGAATTTAATTCATGCAATTGGGAAAGTAAAGTGTTTCTGCACTGATTGTAGGAAAGACATGAGGTATAGGACTAGATAGGTATATCCTGTACCCTGAATGGCCTGACTTGCTGTATCCTTGGTTTTACTGGAATTAACATCACACAATATTTTGATAAGGAAATGGCTGCAGCTTCTCATTGAGAGCTGCTGCTCTGCTATGTTTCTTCAGACACCCCTGAATCAATTAGAAGAGACCATCTTAGATCATCTTGGCCTTGCCTTGTCCTCTACCTGGTTCCCAGTTTGGAGGCATGTAAGACTGAGGATCACACAAGAGTTTAGTACACATGAGGCCCTTACGCTGAACATCACAGTGCCAGAGCACCTGGGATCACTGGGAAGTGTTGAACCACATTCTAACTAAGCTTGTTCATCATTGGTGCTACCCTGCTACCCAGTTTTAAATTATAGAAGCAGTGATCTCTGCTGTCTTATCTTTCTCTTCCTCTAAATGTCTTATTATTAGTATTAACCACTCCTTTTACATTGGGGCACAATGCCTTGAATACTATTTTTTATACCTGATTTGTGCAATATTATTTTTTTTCCACACAAACTCTATGCTGAATTTCAAGCTTAAATTACTTTTACTATGCACAGCTTTGATTTTCCCATGTGTAAAGCTAGAGAATTTGTGTAAAAAAGAAATGCAGTGATTTTTGGGAGCATACTTCATACCTTTCTAATAATATAAATCCTCCTTAATGTCATCCAGCATACTTCAAAAGTTGTCGTCCAGAAAATGTCTCTCAAAGTCTCCATCATTATAGGCGAGTTTTCAGTTCTTGGATTCTTTCTCAGAACCATGGAAGTCTGAACTGGAAAACATTGTCCATGGCATGGTGTTGAAACTGGACATTATTTTGCTGTGTTCCTGGATTTTTGTTGAGCTCATGATTTTAGTTCTCTGCAACCTGTAAAGTTTGTCCCTTTGTGGTAATGGGAGGCAGGGAAGGCCAAGGCCGGGGTTTGGGTGTCTGGTGGTTTTTGTGACTGTAGCTATGGAGATTTGTCCAGATTTTCAGATGAAGCAATTGTCTGAACAAGAGGGAACCTGTTCCAGATCAGCAGTACAGTACAAAAATTTTAAGACCTCAACCCTGTGGTGAGACTCCATATAATCTAGGTAAGTTCCTTTTCTCTTTTGTTTGTTAAGATTGCTGTCAAAGACATTTCTGCTGTCCTGACAGTAGAATCAAAGAATTGTTTAGGATGAAAAAGACTTTTAAAAAGATCATTGAGTCAAACTGTTAGTGCACGTCCATCACTAAATCAGGTTTTGAAATGCCACATATACATATATTTTAATACTTCCCGGGATGGTGATTCCACCATTTCCCTGGGCAGCCTGTTCCAATGCTTGACAACTCTTTTGGTGAAGAAAATTTTGCTAACACCCAATCTAAACCTCCATTTCCTCTTGTCTATTACTTATTACTAGGTAGATGGGACAGACAGACAGACTCCCCCCTTGCTAGTTCCTCCTGTCAGGTAGAAAGCACTAAGGTTTCCCCTGAGACTCCTTTTCTCCCAGACTGTTTAGCCCAGTTCCTTCAGCATCTCCTCATAAGACTTGTGCTGTAAACCCTTCACCATTTTCCTTCTGTGGACACACTCTAGCACCTCAATATCCTTCCAGTAGTGAGGGGTCCAAAACTGAGCACAGTATTTGAGCTGCTGCCTCGCCAGTGCCAAGTACAGGAGGAGAATACTGATGAGATAGACTGATTAAGTAAGATTTTAAACAGCCACAGTGAAAACTCTTTGATAAGCAAGTCAGGCAATGAAAAAGCATTATTCATGTCCCTGGAGAAGGTCAGCAAAAAAAAAATTTCAAGATGCTGTAGCATTTAGTTCTAGAAAATGAGGAAATAATTAAATTGCCAGTGAGAAATACAAAAGGAGGAGAAATGAGACAAACCATTCTTGCTCCTGTTTTAATGAGCTTTTAGTGGTTTATATTTTATTACACATTTTATGTTTTGTTTTTAAGTTCAGCTTATTCACAATCAGCATGTGGTTGCTTTCAACTATGAAATATGCTCTGATTCACTACATATTGAATATTATTTTCCTGTTTTTAATAGTGACCTTTAGGTTTACCATTTAGAGACAAACGATTGGCGCTGGGGTTGTTTGGGGATTTAGGGGGGTTGGGGTGGTAGGGCTTGGTGTGTGGAGGGCATGGTGTGTGGAGGAGTAGCTACTCCTTATTCTATTGTCTTTTGCTCTTTGCACTGTGGTGTCAGTGGTGTGGGATTGTGTAACTACAGGAAGAAAAAGCTCTTCAGCTGTACCCATGGTAACAAAAAGGGGTGTATTTTCTATCTGGTTTGACTCAGCATTTTCTGTATGAAATCCTGTTTGTCTGCTGTATCCTGAAAAGCTTTTAAGGAGATGATGACAATGTAAGAGCAGAACCTTGTCCCTGTATGATAGCCTTATTCCAGCCCTTGTCCCTCAAATATTTTTTCAGTTCATATGGTAAAGCTAAAAGTGAAGAACAGGAAGATTTGTCATTCTGACCTAGGAGATACACATGACTTTTTAGAAGATCTAACCAAGTAAATACTGTGTTGTTAACAGGGACCGTGATCTTGAGCCTAAAATCACATGGAGGAGACAGATGATTCCCAAAATAGTAATGGTGCTTCTCTTGAAATGATGGCTCACACCACTGAAATGGATTGGGAAGGAGTAGGTGAATAAATTCTCTTTCGTATTTTCTTAAACTAGAGTTTTCCCTGATCAGATTTGATCCATATTTTCTGGCAAAGATATATCAACTTCCTCTTTCTACAGCACTGCTGATTTCATCCTGGGTGATGTATAGCAGCTCTACTTCTTCCTTCACCGTGACTGAAACGTAAAACTTTACACAAAAAATGTGTGCCTTGTAATTGCTCCATGGAATGTTTTACCAAACTCTCAGCAGGAAATGCAGATATTAACCCTGCAGTTATCAAAGTAGTGCAATGCACTGACTATAGGATGTATTTTAAATGTGATCAGATTTTTTTCCCCCACTTTCTGAGTGGGTTTTCCTGAGTACTGTAGGAGAATCTCCAGGTCTAAAATGATTAGGAAAAAAAAAATGGGAACAGGGACAATTTCTCTCTTCAAACTAATTTCAATGCATTAAACACACTTTCACTATGAAAGGGACTACTATACAGCCCAAAGTTCAAACAATTGAGTTTTTTCATTCAAATGATGCTCTTTATCATGCTGAAATCATTACAGAGCTTGGTCACTGCAAGCCACATCCTTAATAGGTGGCAAGGAGAACCACATTAAACAGGGATATTTTCTCTAGACTTATTTATCTCTTTCCAGACTTCCTAACTTAAAAATTATTATTAAACACTAGATTTAATATACTTAGCCTAATTGCTGTCTCCACAACATTAAAGAATGTCTGTTGCAGATAAAAGAGAACACACAAAATTTCTCATATTTTTCCCACTATTTCTACTATGATTTTTTTTTCTGGCTTTTTAATTGAAAGAAATCCCTTATTTTGAATTCTGTCACAATTTTTAAAAAAAGGATCTGAAATATATATTTCATTCCACGTGATACACAACTCTAACATCTTAATTTCAAAACTCACTCACCATTTCTATTTTAATATGAAAGCAAGTCATGTATTAGCATGATTGTCTATCATGTCTTGAAGAATCCCTTATTCTTAATCCTGTATCAGAATTAGCTTTGATATCTGAACTTCTTTATTAATTAAACAATATCATAAAGTATTTTTTTTTTTGCAATTAGTTGCTGCAGCTGGGCATAGGGCAGCCTGGAAATTGTGGTGTGCTTTTTTATTAAAATTATTGGTGCTACTCTGCCTGGCAAGGAGTGAGGGAGGTCTGGCTCTGGTCTGTTTTGTGGTGCAGATGAGATCTTTTCCAGAGTTCACCAACAGGTAGCTTGGGAGCCTGGAGATCTGCTGCAGAGCCAGGAGTGAGAAAATCCTTAGTGGCCAGGGGGTGAGCACACCAGTGAGATGTAATTCAGCAGAGGTAAGCCTAGTAGATTACAAAGGCCTAATTAAGACCAGTGCCTGTAAACTGGAGACAGGGAAATTCATGTTGGGATTATAGTATCATAAGGTCACAGGATAATTCAGAATGGAAGGATGCTCAGAAGTCACCAGTCCAACCTCCTACTGAGAGCAGCATCACCTCTGATCTCAGACCAGTTGCTCAGGGTTTTATCCAGTCAGGTCTAACAACCTGAATAAATGGAAAGCACACCTTCCCTAGGGAACTTGCTCTAGTTCTGATCCGGTAGGGAAAAATTGTTTCCTGTATCCAATAAAAACCTTTAGTGACAGAGACACATTTATATTGTTGTGCACTGTAGGGATGGATCTGCCACAGGAATTCCACATTTATTGTTACTTTCATGACTGGATAATTTTCTGGGAAACTTGTCTTTTATCAAAGGTAAGATGATATTTTCTGTATGTATAGCGGTTCCTTGTGGCTTTCATTTAACAAATACATGGAGACATAGCCCATCACCCAGCTGGAAGAGCGGAATGAGGCACTTTTGACAATGAAAGAATTGTTGCCTTTTTAAAATAACAATTTCAAATCTCTTTTAATTTAAATTGCTAAAATTATAGTAAGAGAGTTTACAGAAAGGGAAAATTTGGTCAAAGGAATCATTGCCCTTTCTAATCTTTCATTGGATTTTGAACTTCAATACTTCTGAGACATTCCTATGGCATTTAATTATCAAGTGACTTGGAAAAGAACAAAAATATTCTCAAAAACTCATGAATAACCTAGTTCATACTTGTGCAAAGCCATTATTTGTAAAAATGAAGCCAAAAAAGCATCAGGCTGCTGTCTGTCATGTGATAGGAGGACACAGCATATATGGTTTTCTGTCTGAACCACCACCACCCCGACCCCTGTAATGCTTCAAAAGCTTTATTTGCTGAGTGATTAAATTTACTGATATTTTGATTATCAGGCTAATGGCACATGCTGAGAATAGAGACACAGAGGTAGTTTTGAGGTTCTCCTGACATTTTCCTTTGCTGTTGCTGTCATAACGTGTAGCAGGTGGCTGCATGGTCAGAGGAAGGCCCTATTGCTGGGACACATCATTGTTATACTGAGGCATTTTTGTACCACTTCTTACCCTCAGGTTTCTGAGAGGTTCCATCTTAAATGAGAAAATGCAGCAAGATCAAATTCAATGCAGATGCTACCAGTCCATTCTGTATCAACCCCCAAACAGGGAATGCAATGACACCTGATGGACTGAACTCAGTTTCACATTATACATTTAGTGGTGGGCAATTGAAGTGTGCAAACTTTGGATTACCCAAACTAGAAATGGTTAATCTCTCTTTAACTTTGCACTGTACAACTTACTCAGCAGATACATGCCAACATTGTTTATTTATCTAAAGATATTTATCTAATTCAGCTGTCATATATATTCAAGACCTAGGGTATAATCATGGTCTGATTCCTCAAAGCATGATGGTGATGGTAGCATCCTGTTCTCATTTTTGGGTGCTAGAGAGTTACATTCATAGTCTGCCTGAAGGGCAGGTGCTGCCTAATTATATAACACAAAGAGATTTGACTTCAGTGAAAATTTAGAAAAAAGGAGTAGTCTTGTGTAATGCCTACACACTTCTAAAAAGGCTTTGTCTGGAGGGAAAAAAAAAAAAAAAAAGCTTTAATCTGAATCCCATCCAAGGATTTTCTTTGTTAACGAGCTGAATGAGTCCTAGCGTGGAGATAAAAATACAGTTAAAGGGGAAAGATTGTTTGTGGCACAATGGAGAAATAAGGTTCCATTTAGCCTGTGCCTGTGTGGGCACCTACAACTTGGCTGCTGTTCTGGTGGTGTTTCCAACACTGGGAGCCCACACAGCCCTTCTTCCCACGGCCGTGCTCCTTGCTCTGCTGCCTCCGAGGTCCCAACGACTTCTTCCTACTTCTGTTGTCCACCAGGAGTTGTGCAATACCTGCCATATGGTGTATCAAATATGACCACGCACATAAAAATAGGATTGGGAGCAAATGTGGACAAAACTCTGAGAACTTTGGTGGTTTTGAGTGAGGGTTTTGCAGTAAATAAGTTTCAGTACGAGACATGAAAATTACTGTTTTAACTAAGGCCTTGATCAGTGGTATCTAAGGCCCTTTGAAATTGATCCCTACTCAGTTTTTTAATATGATTTCTGGATCTTCGTTGTTCCTTTTATGAAAATCACCATAATTATGATTTTATCCTATTAAAAAATATTTTTTCTCAGAACTGTAAAAAAAATCTTCAAAAAGATATATTAAAAAATTAATAATCTTTTTTCACTTGCATTTTCAGTAGTAAGTTTTGCCTTTGCTAAATATTTCTGCCATTTTAAAACACACTAATATTAAATACTTAAGTATGAGCACCAAAACTGAATCTTTATTTTTAATTAAACATCAAAGATAATAATAATGCACAATATAGTAATAGTAATAATAATAATAATAATAATAATAATAATAATAATAATAATAATAATAATACACCCGGGGGGAGGTGGAGGGAGAAATAAATCACTCAAGTCTTGCTTTTTACAGATAGTTTTTGATACATGTGTTTTTCATATGAAATTCTCGTTGGAAGCCCTGCTACATATGAGGCTACAGCAACACTGCTGTGAGCAGTCACAGGCAACTCTGGCCTGGCTCACTGGTGCTGCAAGGCAGCCAGGCAGCTTTGGTGGCACTGAAACTGAAATGTGCTGCAAGACCAAGCTGAGGGCTGAGACCTTGGAGCTGAACAGGGATTTGAGAAAGAGTTCTCTGAGTAAGCTCTTGTTTAAAGAGTCATGAGTGTTTTTACATGGGCAACGTAGAACCAAACAAAAGTTGGAGAGCCACCACAAACATACGATCGTTGTACAATGTCTTAAAGAGGATATCTGTGTTTAAAAATCTACTGATAATCAAGCAATGTTTATTTCCATGTGTAGTAAGACTTGCCATGATCAATTTTTATCTTAGCAGTGAAGTTCAGTATTCTGGGACTACAAGATAATTTACCTCCTAGTACTAATCTCTTAAAAGGTTGGGAAAAAATTAAAAGAATACTTTTACTGTGTCCTTTGTAGTCATAACAGATGGTGACTGGGTTCTGAAAATTAACCAAAGGCAGTAGTGATACTGGATTTTAAACAAGGCTGTAAAATTTTAGTGCTCCCTGGCATGGCTTGAACAACTAGGGCCTACAGAAAAAGGTTTTTGATCTTTTTGACATACCATTGGAGATGAAGTTTGTATCCCTGTGACTGTTAAGTGGAATAATGACATTTATTTTATGATCTCGGTGTAAATTTCCTGATTTTTACATGTAAAAAACTTGGTGAAAGTGTGGTGCTCTTCCATACGTGTTTGAAGTTAAATTTGAGAGCAAAATCAAAATAGGCATTTGTGTTAGAACTCCATTTACTCCTGGAAGTGTTAGGGGCTAGAACATAAAATTTTCTTACTTCTTAAAAAGATGAAGGGAAAGACAAGGAACCTTGTATGGACCTTACGTGAAGATTTATTGTTGTCAGCCACATCTATCTGAAATAATTTCCTGTTGCTCCCTCAGGCCCAAATTTATCCCATGGATGCCCTCTTCTAGCTGTGCTGTTATTTATGCACGGTGTTATAGGTAAGCTATGAAGTCTGATGCCCTTCACAGTCATAACTAAACTTTTGTAGAGATGGGACATGAGGGATATCACAATACCATGTCTCCAGCCTCGCTATTGTTGTTGATCTAACAGTGTATATCCTGTAGTATTTCATAGAGACCCTGCAAATATATGGTCTTCTGGTGGCTTTCTGTGCTGTTGCTTTGGGTGAAGATTTGCCATTTTCATATAAAGATAGAAACTAAATATAAATTTCTCTACCAAATTCTGGGAGAACATTAAATAGGTAGTTATTGGCACCACAGATTAATTTGTATCTGTTTTGGAAATTCCAGATTTTAATCTAAGTGCTGTAGATTCAAATTGTTTCTTATGAGAAAGCATTTTTGAGAAATTAAAGTGCTTTATCTATCTACCTGACCTAACCTTCAGCTAATTTGAGGTATTTTAACTTTGAAAAATGATCTGATTAAATACAGTGTTGGGAAAGACACAATATTCATCAAAACCCTTCTAAAAGGGTTCAGACTTCAGAAAATGGAGGCGAGGTTCACCATATGAGGACCATTTCTCCAGTGATAGAAGATTTAGGTGATAAGTTACTGGTCATTCTGGTTCTGCTCACAGCTGTTGATGACAGCTCACTCTTGCTCTTTTGTCCTAGACAGCAGCTGAGATGAGGGCTGCAGTGGTCTGGGGCTCTGCTTTGGAAGACACAACGCTGATAAATCCAACACAGACTACTCCTGTTTCAAGGACCTTTTCCCACAGAGATGAGAAACCACCTTCAGCCTCAGGGAGTTAATGTCCTCACCCTCAATCCAGAGTCTGGGAAAGACCAAGTTAGAGTCCCAGGAGGGACTGTTAGATATTCTGACTTGGTGTCTGTAGAATTCTGCTTCTTTCTGTTGCCTCTGGAAGGGGTTATCTGTGGGACTAAAACTCAGAGAACACCTGTCTACATAACCAGGCTGGTGGAGAAAACAGTCATGTTGTGGAAAGGTAGGATATAAGAAGTTCTCCAAATGGACGCTGTCATCCCATGACTCGTGTACACCACAGTGTGGGCACCCCCCAGAGTTTTCTCCTCCTTTACCATGTAGTCATAACAGCACAAAAAGGCCTTTTTTTGTCTCAGACAGTAAAGCAGTAGGAGGTCATTTTTATCTCGAGGTGTGTGACTGCATAGCAGGAAGAACTGACATAATGCAGCTTTCACATGTTGAGCTCATCAGAAGTTTGAAGCAGAAGGCTATGAGTTTGTGGCTTGTTAATAAGAAAAATATTTGGAAAAGTGGCTGAATAACCTGAGATTTTTGTATTGCATTATGGCTCTTTCTACATTCCAAGAGTAGGTGGGTTCCTGAAATTACCAGAACTTAGGATATTCAGCATGGGATTCAAGGTAGCAAATTCTGGATGTCCATGATGAAGATGACTGTAAACTACTCATCCAGACTCCTTTTATAGCCATTAAAATGTGAGTAAGTATTTCTAGGATGCAATTCATCTAATATCAGTGTAGATGTTCAATACAGCAGAGTTGAGTCATCCTCCAGAAGTGCCTAATCCTCCCCAGTATACATGAATTTAGAAACCTGACTTCAGGGTCTGCTATTAGGAGACTTAACTTCCACTCATAAATTATCATGTTTTCTTCAGCCTACTGTGCTATGGGAGACAGAGGTACTACACCTTTGATTACCATATTTCTCTCACTTTGAAAGATGCTAAGCACTGAAGGAGGAAATAGGAATTATTTATAATTAATTTTGAAGGCATCCAGGCAGACTTCAAATTACAGGTTAAAAAATAGATAAAGAATATTAATAAAAGAGGGACATTTAACTGAAGTATCCATTCAGATGAAGAAAAGGTAGATGGCATGCCAAAGAACCAACTAGTGGAGAAACAAAAGTTAGTAGAGAAGGAATATTATCACTACTGGAATGCATTACTAAAAATCTTTTTTTAAATAATGAACTAAGTGGCTGCATGGAAAAAGTCCTTTGGTTGTGCTGAGAAATTAAGCGGGAATGTGACCAGGTGCATCACTTTGCACAGTCCCTGTATCCTAGTCTTCAGAGGAGCCCCCAATCTGGTGTCCAACTGCCCATCTTTCCATCCCCTGTCAGCATTTGACCCTCTATATTCAGCTCTGGGTGCCAGGAATGGGCAACCTGGGCTTCAAGAAGGAACATATTACACTCCTAGAATGGGAGACTTCCAAAACATGGGCATTTACAAAACAAAAATAAAACAGAGACACAATGTTGCTGGTATGAACATTAGGGAGAATCCTCCTTTTTATTTTGACTCAGCTATAACAGGGTTATGATGGCACATGGAAGTTATGCCAAGAACCCAACCTAACTAATCTGCTGCCCCAAGAATATTTTGGTCTGAACACAAAAGTAGGCTGGGGGAAAGAAAAACATTATTGTGGGAAGACCCATTTATCTGGTAGGCAACTGAGGCCTAGATGAATCAGAGAGTGTCCCCAGAGCTTGGTGATCTGAACCAGCAAGGATTGCTTCTGTTCTCAGCAGTTTACAGGACTATTTCAGATGATATTCCCTTCTCTTACATAGAGATGTGCATCAGGATTATAATTTTAATAATTCTGAAAGGAAACCAGACAAAATTTTACAAAGGTTTATCTCTTCTAATTTTATTTTTAATAAAAATAACTTTTCACATGCTTTGATCATTCAGCTTGTTCTGAGATAGTAGATTCTGTTTTCATAAGTGCACTCATGAAATTTTAACTTGTACCTGGACTAAGCTAAGTTACAGTGGTATTTTACTGCACTGTAGACTACAGTTATGGAATGAACTTAATCAGATGAAATGAGCAAAGGAAGAATCTGTAGTGCCAGATCACCTCCTATGAACTTTCGTGTGTTTGTGCAGCTAATCTCTTAATTGGATTTTTATGAGGAATGTTTGCATATTTATCCAGCTTAGTTGTTTTTTGTTATAGACATGGCCCCTGTTTTCTCTGAATGTCTGCAGTTCTATTGAATACTTTATGCAGTTCTGTACTTGGAAAACACAGAGGCAAACAAACACTATGAGAAAAAACAATATACAGAACATATCGTGTGACAAGCTGTTACGTTAGTACCCAGGTCATTACTATCAGACAAAGCCGCTTCCGTGAATAGCTGCATTTTTCATTCTTCATTCATTGCATAAGGAAAGAATGACTGAAAGTGCTACTATCAGGGCTGGATTCCCTCCAGCCAGCGAGGTCATTGTTTGTAAACGTTACAGGCACAGCGCGGGGTGGCACTCGACTGAAGCAAGGCCCTTGTAGGATATCTGCAAAGATGTGGAATTTTCCACTGACCGAGAGAGGTTCACAATCTTACAGAGGCATACTTTGGTAGGGGACCATAAAAATAACACTGTGATGGGTTGAGTAGCATTCAACTAAAGGTTAATGTAATTACCAGGAAAAGCCCTCTGCTAATTACAGACTGTCCTGTCCTTTAAAGCTGTTATAATCACATTGCTTTCAGAACGGCAGCTGAAGCTCGGTTAATGCAGTCTGCTATTTGTGTATATGTGACGACTTGAGTCACCTCCAGTGCTCTCTCAAAAATGCATTAAACAGTGATTTTACTATCTCAGAGGTGGTGAACAGGAGCCTGGCAGAGCCTAAGGTGCTTCTGTTACTGAAAAGAAAGGGACAGGAGCAAATCAGAGGGCTGAGAACAGGTGCAAAGTGGAGAGGGCAAAGATTATTGGAACAATTGCTTCTGCTGGCTGGAGGCAGAGGTGAACTGTGGTGTTGTTTCTCCAAACTGATCACTGTCCCATGTGCCATATCCCACGTGCCTCCCAGTCCTTACAGCCTTCCCCTTCCAGAGCTCAGGCTTAGGTAAAATAGGCAGTGGGAGCTGCCCAGAACAGTCTTTGGTGAGTTTACACACCTGGTGAATGCAACACTTTAGGCATGTACTCTACACAATAGAGGACATGATAAAAATATTTACTCTACAGTGTGAGACTTAGTCTCAATGATTTAAGACCTAAATACACAGGCAAAGCACAAAAAATGCATTACAAGGAAGTGCTGTGACTTCTAAGCAGTTCTCTTGCACTCCAATTACTGCTATAGATCAAAAAATAAAGTTTTGTACCTAAAAATGTGTGTACATATCTATTGATTTTCCCTGGATCTTCCAGATGTAAATAGAATGAAAATAGAAATAAGGGCTTCCAAAACAAATAATAATTTTATCAACAACAATGATAATACAGAATATTTTAATTTGCTGTTATGAAAAGAGCCATAGGGCTCATTTGTGAATGCTGGGGGTAGGATTCTTGCCTGAGACAAACCCTGTCCTGCAAAAGGAGGTCTTGATTCCCTGTCTGTTTGATGACAGCTAAAATGAAGAAAATAAGTTCCTAAACACAGCACTGTACAAAAGTCTGGACAGATGCTGAGACACATGGGCACTGGGGTTAGTGCAGGAGTTTGTAATTAGATTAAAAATTGGGGATTAACTGCTGTTTCTGTCAACTGGCATCAGGCGAGAACCTGAAAAGGATTTGTTTGTAGCCATGGCCCTGAGAGAGCTCAGGAAGTGTTCGGGTCTGATGGTTATGGAAAAAACAAGCTGGGAGCTATGACAAGAGGAGTGCTCTCTGGGTTTTGACTCTCTGGTGCAAAGGAAAGCAAAACTTCTTTGTCCATAGGTTGCAGATCCTCACTTGTATTCAAGAAAATACCTGATTCCATAATCATCGTATATGAAGCAAATGCAAGGGACTAAATATGTCCAAGAAAGGGAAGTGACTTTCATCTCTCCCAGCATACATTTCTGTTTGGCCCTTGAGTCATTACCTGGTTGTATTTTGGCTTGACTGGGCACACTCTCTCTTACTAATTTTCCATACCTCTTAGTAGCATTACAGAGCATTTTGCATTTTCAGTGCTTGTACTGTAACTTAAGAGATTTTCTGAGCTGTAAAACCAGCTGTTAGCAATTACATCCTTAGGTGACCTCATTTTAGCATTGGGGAAAAGACTGGGAGCTCTTGGGAGACTTTTTGGTGCCTTTTCCCCCTCTCTTTAATGGACTGTTCTAAATTTGCTCTGCCCCTGCAGACTTCCATAGGAAGGCAGACAAAGCAGCAGCAGCAATTTCAATGGCAGAAATCTGCAAACCCTGTCAAGCTTGTTCCCATAGCTATTTCTGATCCCAAAGGCAAATGGGGCAACTACTCCTCCAGTTCCATGGCCAGAGGTACAGAGAAGACATCTTCCTGGATTTATTGTAAAAAATTCTTTGAAGGGATCAAAAGGCCAATTGATATGATTCTCCAGCAGCTTTGATCACAAGTGCTGGCTGGTGCATGGTGAAGAGGAAATAAAATGTTAAATTATGCGTCTTTCCTTGCAGCTCCTCCTGGGTCTCTTAGATTTGAAATAAATGTTTGTACATTCATAATGTTATATAAATAATGAAATTTTACTCTGATTAACTGCTGACTTCTAGAAGCTAGTGCCTCTACAAAATGTACACACTGGAAAGAGTCTTCACTCCTGAAGCACTTCCACAGGTCTCAGTCTGGTGGAATAGCCCCCCTCCGAGGGCTTTGTGACAGTCTTGTTCCAGACGTATCTCCAGATGAAGCCACTACAGTGTTGTCTGACACTCAGCTGTGCTTAGTCCCAGCTTTGGGAGTTAAAAAGGGAAAGGAAAGGCCGTGTTTACACTTTGCCCTGGAAATCTTTAATGATTCCGATAAGATCCATGTTGTCCAGACTTAAAAACCTCATGAATAACATGGAAGTTGAAGTATTCTTCGTTCTATATCATCAAGCCTCCGTTAATTTGCATACAGATGGGCCTACATTTTTTGCAATATGCCTAATCAGAGGCGTCTGCGATAGGCAGTCTGGAGTGTATCACATTGCCAGTTTGCCATCTAGTGGTATAGCATAAAGCAAATTTTACATCCAATTTCATTATTTCAGCAGAAAGTTGCCCTCAGAACACAAATACTAGATGATTTTAGCAATCTCTTAGCAGAAGAGAGTCCATACCTATGATCTTTAATTCTTAGACCTTACACTTTGTCCCCCAGGAGCAGAGGCTGGCTCAAGGTTGAACAGTTTTTTTGACTCCACAGGAGAATGGCTGTATAGATCCAGTTTCTCTTTAACACCTTAGGCTTTATTGTTTTCAATGTTTTCCTGTCTTCTTTTGGCTGTATTTTTATACAAGTATCAGGGAATCTCAAAAAGTGGAACGCGAATGGCACTTGAGAGAGCATTGTCTGTATGACAATGGGTCTTCAGTGACCACCCCCACATCAAGATAGGTTCAGTGTAACCTCAAGAGTTCCAAATGATGTTTGTTCAGTCTGTTCCACAAAACTTTCTGGTTCTCATGATTTCAGAAATGTCTTTGGGCGTGCTGCCAGGGTCATGGCAGTCGTGCTTTAATGCAGATCCTGACAGCTGGAGGAAGCATTGCAAAGGAAAAGTACCACTTCTCTGCAAAGCCTGTGAGTGCTGCTGAGGGAAAGCTCATCACTTCCTCACTGGGCTGCTGTGGGATGGGAATGTCATCCCAGCCAAGGGGTTCAATTGTCCACTCTGAGGAAGGTTAAAATATTGAGGGAGGAAGTCTGACATTACCAGCCAGCAGCAACAGGGGTTGAGAAAGTGATGGAAAAACATATCAGGACATAGGGGACACTTGCACAGCATGCCTAGGTTTTGTTTCATTCTACCCTAAGAGTACAGCTAAGAATTTTTTTGCCTTCTGTAATAACTCTCATGTTCTATATTCCCTATATCTGACAGGTGCATAGACTATTGCTATATTAGTAACCACTTGGGTACTCTTTACTGGTTTTTTGGGAAGAGACAAAATATGGTTGCATGGAGACCAGAGTGTCAGTGTAGTCAGAAAGTCACTGCCTGAAATCTTGTCATCAGTTAATTTAACCTCCTCAGATTTTCAATAGCTATTCTGGCAGCATGTTCAGCCACACGGGCCCCAAAGGACTTAAATCAATTTTGAAAAGCCATTAATTTCTTTAAATAAAGAAGGAGCTGATGACAAGACAGTAAAAAACGCCTTATTTTGGGAAAAATCTCAGATGTGAAAATCCACAGGGAAAGGAAAACTGGGAGAAACACTTATTTTATTTCTTTGTACCCAAAAGGGCAAACAACCATTTCCATCAGCTGCAGAACTTATTTTTCTCACTCGGTCTGCAGCAGTAGCTGGAACAAGTCTGCCTTCACAAGTACTACAACTGAGTCTGTGAAAGCAAAGAAATGCTAAATACCTGTGAACTGTTTTATATTACTACTTCTATCACATACCTGCTAAGGAGCAGGACGGGAAAGACACAAGCTGGAAGAGCCATTTTGGAAAAGAGACACTGTAACTTAATGGGAAAAATTTCAGTTCTACAGCAAACTCAGTTCATATGGGCAGTCCATTTACTCCGCATGTTTTGATGTGCAACTGGTTGCCTCAGTAGTTTTAGTGTGCTTTTGAAAGAGGCAATAATCTTTCAGAAAAATTGCTGAAAGTTAATTTTTTAAAAATAATGATATAGGCACAGTAGATACAATTTTGGCTGACTATAGAACATTTAATTGAAGAGCTGATAGCAGACCTTGCACTAACAGAAAAGTAGGTGTGATAAGCTCCCTTTGGTAGTTTTGAAGTCCAAATAATTTCTCATATACTGGGAATTCCCTCTGGAGAAAAAAGCCAGAACAAGTACACTGCATAAAATATTGTGTAGTGAAGAAAAAAAAAAAAGTTTCAACACAGGCGTGACTTCTTCCTGAAAGGTATAGAGGTAACTATACCTTTCTGTGTCAAAAGAAAATATTATATTTTCTATCCATAACCATAACATGGTTATGGATAGAAAATATAATATTTTCTTTTGACACAGAAGTATCTTAACTTAAAAAACACAGTGCTAATAAGACAGTTTGTGGAGTTAAAATCTGAGATTGAACCCTTGGTAAGATCCTGACAAGGCACAGATAGAACAGCTGGTGAGAGCAAGAAGTGGTAGCAAATGCAGCTCTTGTTACTGCATAAATATCTCACCCAATAATCAATATATCAGTATTCTCATACCGTAAATATGTCAAAACGTACATGCAATGATATTTGGGAAAGTCATCGAGTCTCTTATTAAAATGAGAATGGGACAACAGTATTCTTCTTTTTGTTTCCTTCAGAGAGGTGCAACCCTGTATGGCTCAGTCTTGGAGCTGGGATGTGGAAATCTGTCCTTCCACCTCTTATCTGAAAATTTCATTTGGCAAGGTATTTACCTGAGCTTGGATACGGCAGTGGGCTGATAATACGTGACTGGGTACTCCCTTATCAAACTCAGAAAATGTGTGAATAGTCCTTCTTTGTGGACTGACTTCATCCTGCTGTCTTGGATTTGCTTTAATTTCAAGCCAATGGAGAGGAAGAATCAGAGGTTTACTTAGAAATTCGACTAACCATATTTAATTTTTGCATTGAACTGTTGAAAATGGCCTACGGTACTGTTTGTAAAATGCTTCTAATATTTGAAGATCATAAGACAGTCATGGTAAATGCAAGCTGAAAAACAAGTCTGGCCTTTGTAAATTCTGTTTGTGTTGTCTTCTACCTAATAAAAAATAGTTGTATGGAATTTACAATAAAAAGAAAATATTTCCTTTGAGATATGTAATTTATGTTTGTACATTTTTAGATTATTGTTTAGGGTGAGGTTTATTAAATATTAAAGATATTTCCAGTATATGATTAAGCTGACCTATTCATAAAGAAACTTCAAGATCAGTCATATTGTAAAAGCTACTAAACAATTATATTCATTATTTTCAAACACAATTTTCTTTCTTTTTTTTTTATAATACCAATAATGAGAATATATTAAATAACCAAATATTTATTTTAACTAAAAAATAATTGTAAACCAGAAAGCCTCAAGAGTAAATCCTTGACAGGGCAACTTTTACTGGCTTTTAAAATGGGTTTTATTAATGGCAAAGCACTGAATAAACCTATCTTAATGCCTCTTCTGTGCTGTTTATTAAGTTTGCAGTGAAAGCCATTTCTCCTCTCCTGACAATAGAATCATAGAATAGTTTAGGATGGGAAAGAATTTCAGATCAAGTCCACTGGTTAACATAGTACCACTGTTCACCACTGAACCACATCCCTAACTGTGACATCTGCATCTCTTGTAGCTATCTCCAGGAGGGTGACTCTGCCACTTCCCTGGGCAGCTGGTTCCAATGCTTGATGACCTTTTCAGAGAAGAAATTTTCCTAATATCCAACCTAAACCTCTCCTGGAGCTACTTGAGGCCATTTCATATCATCCCATAACTTGTTACGTGGAAGAAGAGACCAGCACCCACTCCACTATGACCTCTTACAACCTTTTCCTTCATTGATTTAGGCCAAAACAAATTTGTGTTCTTCATTCTGCTATAGTCTGGTTTCTTTCGGAGATCATCGTAAAATCTTTAGAATTCAAATATTTCTACAGAACTCTGCACTGAAACTCAGTTTCAAGCTGTAACTGGTATATCACTGAAATTAGAGTGAGTAGTAACCTACTATACAATTTAACTTAGTCTCATGTCAAACTAGTCCCAAGAGCTGATGTTCTCATTTCCTCCAATGAGGAATTATTTGATAATCAAAAATAAGTTAATTACCAGGAAGTTTTCCATGACATTTGGCCAGCTAAGTATTTGTGAATTTTTTGCATCTTAATGTAATCATACCAGCTTGAGTGCCCAAAAATCACCCTACAATACTAATAAGAAAACTCTGAGTCAGGGAACAGTGGTTTAAAAGAGGTTTTTAAAAGCCAGAGTAGATTAGACTGTCTTATTGAGTACAAGGAATGAACTAATGATTAAGGTACTTGTTTTGCCAAAGCTTGGGCACCTGTGAGAAATCAACAGAACTATTGATATGATTCAGCTTCATTTTTAAGAAATGTATTTCCTCTAAAACCATCTGATTACAGACACAAAAAATACTGCCTGTTTTCTTGTAGTTACACTGAAGTTTGGGAATTGCACAGCTTAGTGCTTTCCCCAAATAATAGTTGTAATACAGAATAGTCTCCATCTGTTCTGAAATAAGCAACATAGATTCTAATACCCTCCCATCTGTATGTATATTTTTAATCACACATTCAAGTTTGTAATCCCTCTGCTCCAGTCTACATTCCTGGCATAAAACATAAGGCTTGATATTCAAACATTTTAAACTATGTTTGTGTGCGCATGTGTCTGTATTTTAAGTTCTTTTCTTAACTCTGGGGAAACAGTTTAAAGTACATGTCTGCAATGAGGCATTTCCTATTTCTCTTAAATTTCAAAAGTTTCTATTCTTGAGTAGTGAGTCATATAGTTTCTCGATAGCTATGAAGAAAACACCAAAAAGTGGAGAAATTAGAGGACACAGAAACCTGAGCTGAAACACCATGGGGCAAGTTACACTGGAAAGTACCTTTTAAACATGGATTTCCACTTTATAATGCTGAGTTCTTGTTTATCAGGATTTGAAGGAAAAGCTGAAGTCTTAGTGTGATTGACAGATAACCAAAGGAAGAAAAATAACATCCCACATGGGGTTCCCAGGTGTGTTTTTGTGGAAGCAGTGCAGTGTATGGGAAGATGAGACCCAATTACTTGACTAGACATGGAAGGAAATAAAATAAATATTTTCAGTGGCTGAAGAAAATGTAACCACAGGGGAAGCATAGCTTGTATACTGAGTTCTTTTGTGCTTGCATTGCCCCAGCTTATTTTGGTGAAACTATTTGCATGCTGAGAACAACCACCCATTTAAGGAGCAGAAACAGAGATATCGCTGTAGCAGTTGAGAAAGACAGGTCAGATTTCTATTCCAGCACTGCTTTAAGGAAGCTGGAAGGTCTTTGTCCCCTGTATTTCAAATTCATAATGTAAATCCAGTTTGAGCTGCGTTATAAGTGTGCAACTAACTCCATGTTGCAAGTGATAGAGGCCTGTTTCTCAAAGGATGTGACTGGGCTTCCCAATTCCTAAGTGCAGGTATGATTGCTGGGCTTACCTGGTGGCAGAGAGATGGAAAATGGATTCAAGGACAAAGAATTGATAAAGATTATCTCGGTCTGGATGGAGAGGGGAGTCTGAGGCCTCCTGTGGAGCACACTGGCATTCAGATTAGCTGCAGCTACTGCCTCTCTTCAGTGCAATGCACTCATGAATCCGATGGCTGGCCGCTGAGGATCTGAGCTAAACAACAGCCTTTCAGCACTCTCCAGAAGGCTTTTTGATGCTTTTGAGCAAGTCACTCAGTCTTCATGCCTCAGATTTCCATCTCTTTATTTTAGAGAGGTGATGTGAAGATACACACACTCAGGTTTCCCTCGTACTTGTGTGAGAACCTCAGTCTCTGATGGTGTAGGGATCAAGAGTCCCTGTCAGAAGATCCCAGTGCAGCCATTTCCACCAGAACTCTGGCCCTGGTGCCAGCTCATGACACATCCTTTATAGGAAGGGGCATGACACTGGGCAATAAAGAAAAATCTTCCCATTAAGACAGATGTTCTTTCCATACAAATTAGTGTTGCTTTATGTCCAAAGACATAAATGCTTCTGATGCTTTATTAAGAACCTTTCACAAATATCTTCTCCACCAGAACTGTTAGTTAATCCTTTCCCCTCTACCCCACCCCACATTTCTAAGACAACTATGGTTCTTTGACAAATTTCAGTCAAATGCTAGGATTTACAGTGGACAAAGAGAAATTTGTTTGTTTATTTATTTATTATTGTTCAGTGCTAGAATTCTTTCCCCAAGTCTTTATGTTATAATTAAGAGCAAACAGGAAAGTTTGGTTCCATTTTTGTCTCACTCCTGCTTATTTTTAATACCTCTGTTAAATTCTTCCTAAAGAAAGCTCTCACAGTTGCTACATATTACTCTCCTGCAAGGTCTTTTTCATCTTTAATTTTTCTTAAAGTTCTTATTCCCACTTCATGTGTAATCAGTAAACTTCTACAGAGGTGAGGTTGAGAGATGCTGGCCCAGTGTTGTAAATACATTGGTCCAATGAATGCGTAGTGGCATACAAATATATTTTAGAGTTATTTTCCATTACATTCCCTTAACATTCTTGTATTTCCATTGTGACTGGACTTCAGGTTATGATTTATAGCAGAGCATTGCAGATGTGCTGAAGCTTGGAAACTACTAGGAAAACATGTCTGAGGGAGCTGTGTAGTGAGCTTAGCAGAACACAAGTTATTTAACTTCTAAAAACAAAGGAATCTTTAGACACACAAACACTGACTAGTTATGTTCTCACTGCCAAAGGCTATTACTAGATATTTTGTACAAGGATTCTTAAAGAAGATAAAAGAAACAGAAAGCCAAAGGGAGAATGTTAATTTACTTCAATGGAAATTTCAACCAGAAATTCAGATACAGACTGGATATTATTAAAAATATAATAAATATTGAATAATAATTTCACCTCCTTACTAGGTTTTCCCCTTTCTTTTATTTAACACTTGAATAGGTATAGTTTCAAATGCCATGATCAGCTTTGAGAAGAGCAAAATATAACTGTGGCATTTGTAGGTCTTCAATTAGAGTAACCACTGCAGCATCTTTTTGTGAAACTATGGAAATTAAGGTCTTAGAAAAAATATGGAACAATACAGAATAAGATCATAAGCAGGTGGAGTAATTTTACTTGTAGCATACTCTGGATGAAGTACTTGAAGCACTGTGACAGCTACAATACTTTACCACATATACTGAGCAGGCACGTTGTGATTTAATGGGTGACTTCTAAAGAAAATGCCACAGTCAGGTAGAAGTGTCAATTAGTGCAACACTTCCTAACATCCCACTGATTAATTTCTTTATCTTTCTGTGGTAGAGGAATTGGAAATGTTGTACATTACTCTCCACTAATTTGATTCTTTTGCGCTCCTCATGGTACATTTTATTCCACTTTGGTCATTTAGAAAAAATGTTCTACCTGAACACAAAGGAAAAATGGATTCACAGATGAGCTGTTATTTCAGTATGACAGCATGTGGGAGGAAAAGTGCATTCAGGTTGCAAATCAAATACAAGGTATGTAAGGTTACATCTCCTGCTTTGTTCAGGTTTTTCTTAGGAAAGGAGTGTGGAGAACAGCTGCTGCTATTGGTGCTGAATGCACCAGGAAGCGCAGCTCTGAGATCTCCAGCCAATATTTCAGGCATTTCCAGTGATATGGCCACTGCCCTTTTTTTCCCCCTGCCATCTCTCTTTCATGAAAGGAATCTGGGGCATTTATAAAGTCCTTTCCTGACTGCCCACTAGAGGTAGGCTGAGTTGGTTTAGCCATGATCTTGGGATCACAAATCCCAAGAGAGATTTGGGGATAGCCCTCAGTAGCCTTATAACATCAGTGGGCTTGTCTGTACAGGAATAGCTGTTGAGGTAGTGCAAATTCACACTCTGCATAAATCTGCTTTAACTTGCAAGTCTGCACAAGCCTTTAAGCTTTGTTATCTAAGTAAAAGCGATAATTGGTGTGAAAACAGAAACGTGAAAACTCCCCAACCAACAAGACAAAAAGGAAAGCAGGCTTTGAACAAGAGATACATTTAAAGAAACCTTTTTTTTCACAGTGGGAGATCTGAGCGGCTGCTTCACACTTAAGGTGTGAGGATGAGCATGATGCCACGCTCTGCACAGGTAAGTGTTACCGGAGACAGTATTGGTGTCCCACAGCAGCACTGACCTCCTTCTGATGACTTAACACAACAAAACACTGTGCTCAGGCAGCCAGACGGCTTCCAGGCCTGAGGTACCTTTGCTTGACACGGTGATGTGCTGTACATTTGTACTGTCTGCTGCCACCTGCAGCTTGCTGGGGTCGAGCATCCTCCTTGGAGCATTGCCAAGTTATGAAATCAAGCTTCCATGAGAGAGAAGAGAGCTTTGAGTAGGGTCATGTCTACCAAATTTGGGTCTCAAGTCTATAATGATTACTGACAGTCATAGTACTGATCAGCTGAAGAGAGTTAGTTGATAACTAACCCTCCCCCTTTGCACTGACCACAATAGGTCTTTTGGGGACTCCTATCATGCTTGCTGAAAGCAGACCATGAACTAAGCTAAGCTGCAGCATAAACCCGACCTTTCTTCTATTTGTTAGCCTGTATACGCTCTAAAATCTCTTCTGAAACTGGACAAAAATGCACCATGAAATTTTCCTTTATTAAAGACTTGAGAACATCTGCAGTAGATGTATATAAGACAGCAGCAGTAAATTGTTCTGTTGCCAGCTGTGATTTTATTGTGAAGCTGCTTTTTCTCTGGAGCCCTAAGGGAGAAATCTCCAATTTTACATAAAAATAGGTTTCTAGCTGGAATCTAAAGAAAGTTTTATACATAAAAAGCTATACAGGAAGTTGAAGATCAGAAATTAGGCAAAAAGAAACCCCTAATACCTTTCCTATGCTGCCAAGATTCTAAGAAAAATCTTATGATTATACAGTGGAAGTCATTGACAATAAATTTCAAATATTCTGTCTTAGCAGCACTGAAATTGCCTGTATTTCTAGCTCTTTGAGTACCTTCAAGTCTTTCTCCTACTATTTTATAACAGTTCCAGGTGTTTAAAAAGGTTTTGGAAATCTTTAATCTGGCTTCCAAAAATTTTGGACAAGGAGTCAGCTGTCCAGATTTTGTAGAATATAGTGTGGAAGGAGGCCTCAGGGATTATTCTGTCCATCCTTTCTCAGCATAAGCATGTTCTAGACAGTTTGTCCCAGCACCCTCATTATTCTTAAGAGTCCAACACTGGGGAATCCATCACTTTCCTGGGAAAATTACTCCAATGACTGCTTTGTCTCATTCTGAAAAATTTTTGTCTTGTATCTAATATAAATCTCCCCAGGATGAACTTGTATCCTTTATCCTTTGCCTTTTCCATGTGACTCCATGCAAGCAGAGAGTCTCCATCTTTTTTTGTAGCTACTCATGTCTTACAAAACATCAAGCACTTTTAAGAGAAAACATTTGAAAGACCCCTTCCTTTACTGCTGAATATGGTGTTGTGTTTCAGCTGAAGCCTTTTCTGCAAAGCCTGAGATGCATTTCAGGTCATGTGACATTCGAGGGGACGCAGTTTTGTCCTGCTGCAGCATTCCTCCAGGGCTTAGGCAGCAAAGAGCGCTGTTTCTCTGGCTATAGAGCAGCCTTACAGATTAATTTACATGCTGGGCCATCTTCATAGGTGGCAGTGAGAGGTTCAAAGTGCCCACTGATCTGTTTCCCGGGTTTTGGAGTTATAGAATAAGGTAGGACCAGAAAAGCTGTGCTATAATTGTATACCCTGCAAAAAGGTCACTGCACTTAAGCAGAATACGATGAAAGCCAATTTTATGTTCCACTCTTGTTTCATGAGCATTGAGAGGCCATAAAGCTTACAGACTTGCCGCACCTGTGACAGACTGGGAGTGTTTTCCTGCTGATGAGAGCAGTTCAGGATATCTCTTGGGACCACAATCAGCCTTTGGCTCTACAAAGTTGATGGCAAAGAGCAACACCCCTTTTAGTCCTACTTCCCTGAAAACAGGGATGATGAAAAAGCAAAGTAGAGACACAGCCTAAGGAAGACTTTAAATTCTGCTGGAAGAGGTGGAGGAACTCTAATTACCCTTTGTATTTTGGTTTGAAAGTGGCGGGGCTGAGTTTTGGAAAGATGTCATTCCTCTTCCCTAATGCCTCTGTGAGACCACTAGAGGGCCCCGAAGTCCACCTTAAAAATTTGTCTTTGGCATTTTTGAAAAGACGACACAGCAGCGAACGTATTTTCCAGAACCCTTGCGCTTTCTCATTTTGCTATTCCAAATGGAATGTGTAGGGTGAACACAATCACAAGAAAATAAGGATTTGGGGAAGAGGATACCTTGAAGGATAGCATCACCAGTGACTTCTATCCACTAAGGACTTGCATGGCTTTCTGCAGTTTGGTGGAAGTGGTATCTCCTCAGTAGCAGTTGGATTTTCCCTGTGTCTTTTCTACTTTAGAGACAGAAGTATATGTAGTAGGTTCTCTGAGAGTGCACAGGAGGCTTTTGATTTCATACCATCCCGTATGAGGATGTTTGCCATTTGTTAAACCTCACCTCAAGCCTTACTTCCAGAGCTTGTCTTTTGGTTGTGGAGGAGTGAAGTAGCTGGGTTACGCTTGCTGTTGAGTGTGAGTTATAAACAGGGTGAGTTCTTTAATAAACAGGAAAAGGTTCCTTTTGAACAGTGTTTCTTTTTCCTTGCAGAGTTGAATGTGGAAGGCAGCAATGCTGTTCTGCTCTGCATTTGTGGATATGTCTGACCAAACGACTTCTGAGCTTTTGGTCATCCTGAAGAAGAACACTTCCTTGTGCTCTGTCTCCTTGCAGTCCAGAATAATAACCAGATCTTTGAAGGTGTTCATACACAAGCAAAGTTTAAAAATAAATCCAGAAATTCCCCCTCCCCCCCCCCCCTTTTTTTTTTCTTTTCCTATTTACTGTCCCCCTTCCCTTTAATTAAATAAGCCTGGCTACTCACATGCCATGGTCTCAATCCGAGACATTGAGATAAAGACATGTAAAATGATGTTAAATTTTTGGCATCCCTCTCAAGACTGAAACTGTAGCTAGATCACATGAAGAGAGAATATGTCATGGGGACCAGCCGTTCAATCACTTCTGTCCTGGGAGAGTTTGGAATGCTGGGCTCTTATATTAAAAAAATGTCATCATAAATTTTATGGCTTTTGCTGAAACACTTATGATTTGATGGATGACAGCTAGAGCAAATGACTCCACAATCCAGAGAGGACAAAATACTAGAATTGCCAGAAATTCCTAAAATACTTTGCCTGTGACATATAAGGAACCATACTGCAGTGTGGGCTGGCTCTACTGGCATTTGCTTTAAATGACCTGCATCATATCAGTGGCCCTTCCATCCCAGACTAAAGAGTAGCTGTTCAGAGTGACCTCTGTCATCCATTTAAAGCACTGTGCCTACACTGCCCTGTTTTTTCAAGGGCTGCCAATGGATACAAATGAGGCATAAACTATGTGCTATGTGTTTTCCTTTAGAGATAATTTTGCCTTTCCAGAAATGAATTAGCCACTTGCATAAGAAGTAGCATTTGAGACAAATGTATGTCTGCTGAACTAGTGAATTTCAGAAAAATGGTTCACTAAATCTAAAGGTAGATGACTAAAATATATTATTCATGTAATGTCTAAGAGGTATTCATTTATCTCCCTTAATTACAAACGAAGTCTAGCTGACCTCATGGGTTGTATATTATATATACCTACTTTTTGGAGAGATGAGCTCCACCTGTACAGCCAGTGTCGTCACGCAAATTTTGCATGTGTTTGTGCCAAATTACCAAGTAGAGTCTCTGTGTTGTGTATGTGGCACTTGAGGAGAGAAAACCTTACCCTGGAGGCAGCTTCCAACACATATAGGGTCTTGAGAGACACTGCAACTGCCAGGTAGAGTTCAGTTATTCCAAAGGCACTCCCTTTCCCAGCCTGGGACTCTGGAGATGCTGCATGAACAGGTATAGACAAGCTGCTGCTTGAGGAAAGCCTGACCAAAGGCCTTTGGCTCAAGGGTAACACCCTTCTGTGCCCTGAGCACCTTCATGGGCTGTCTCTTGGGGCCTTTCTCGATGGCACCTGCCAGCATCCCTCGGGGAGCGAAGAGTGTGCTTTGCACAGTGGCCTTACTTGGGACATGGCATGTGAGGAGGGTGACATGTGAGGAAGGATGGATAAAGAGGGCTCTGGTAAATCATTTAAAATACACATCATTCTTCAGGCTGTAGGTTAACACACTCTCTGCTTTCTTCTTTGGTCTCCTACCGCAGATGTTTCACTTGTGTTATGAGTGAATGTTCTATTCTTAAAATAAAGCTTTCTATTAAGGAGTGGTTTGAATTTGCAGTAATTCAAATTTTATTTCTAAATTTTATTTTTAAATTTTATTTAAGAGGGCATAAATTGAATTGTAGAATTCTTTATAGTATTTTAATTTCTTTCATAAGCATATTTTGGGTCTTGAGGGATGTTCATAACAAACATGTATTAGTTCCAAATACCTTTCTTCCTAAAACCCTTTGTGTTTTGGGACACAGCCAGAGAGGATGACAGAATATATGTTATTTTTATAGCTCATATGTTGGGTCGACAGAATGAGGCATGTTTTATCCTTGCAAGAAAATGAAACATTCCTGTCTAATTTAAAAAAGGGATTGTCTAAAGGACTTGCTTTATATGCTTTCAGGATACTCTCCCTGTTCATTAGGAGCTGTTCTGTATTCTTTTGCAATCAGCTCTCATCATTTATTGTGTCATTTCAATTCTAAGTGGTTTAAAATGACAAAAAAAAGCTCTATAGACATCTAGTTTGTTAATTGGATGGGGAAGAGGAAGGTGTTCTTGTAGTGAAGTATTATATGTAGTATAAAATATCTCTGGGCAAGATACTGCAGTTTAGTGGCTGATTGTATGGTTCATTTAGTACTGCATGAGGAGCAAGAATTCCTTTCAGACAATGTTTGTCTTTTGTGTTTTGTTTGTTTCTAATAACACTGCTGGTAAGTTAAGGAAAAAATAAGAAGTTAATTTAATTTAAAAAAAGAGAAGACTAGCATCCTCAGAAAAAAGAAAATTTTCTGAAATGGAAATTATCTCACCCTCCTTCAGGCTAATGAATATTCTGCTGGCAAAAAATAGCTTTAGAAATATGATATCATCACAGCTAAATCTTATTGATTGATCCTATGCAGTTAGCAGGACAGTCATGATAGCCTCATAAAAATTACTCTCTCCTTGAATTTCAGATCCACTCTATGTTTCTTTTTATTATTTCTCTCATTGTCACTATCTCCAGCGCTGGTGAGAAGTACCTGGAGTACTGGGTCCAGGGCTGGGTTCTCAAGTAAAAGAGAAACAGGGGTGTACAGAAATCAAGTCAAGGAAAGGACCATGAAGGAATGGGAGCATCCCCCTGAGGAGGAGCGTCCGAGAGAGCTGAGGTTGTTAAGCCTAAAGATGAGATGGCTCCAGACGGATCTCATCAACACATACAAATATCTGATGAACAAGAGTAAGGAAGAGGGATCCTGGCTAATCTCAGGACCAGAGGCAGTGGGCACAAACTGAAATGCAGGAGACTCTCTCAGAATACAGAGAACCACTTTTCTACAGGGAGGGTTATTGAACTCTTGTGCGGGTTGCTCAGAGAGGTTGTGGAGCATCCATTCTTTATTACCCTGAAGAAAAAGAGGTACAGGGGTGACCTTATCACTTTCTACAACTCCCTGACAGGAGGTTGTAGGCAGTTGGGGGTTGTCCTTTTCTCCAGAGGTCTCCGAGATCTCAGGTCTCTTCCAGCCTAATTGATTCTGTGATATTCCAAATCCCTCTGAACATGATCCTGGACAGCCTTCTCAGGATGACCCTACTTGAGCAGGGGGTTGCACTAGACCATTTCAAGCCTCAGCTCTTCTGTGCTTCTGCCACTGTTTCTGCAGTTTGACAAGAGCCAGGAGAGGCTGTGGCTGAGCAGCCTCAGTTCTACTTAGTTTATATGCAGGCATGAGCTTCTGAAAAAGTCTTTATGTTGATTTGCAGAATGAGAAAGAGATTTCTTCATGTCCACAGTGAAACAGAGCCAAAGACCAGAATGGACAAAGCATACATCCAGACTAAAGCCCTGTACATTAAAAGCCATAATGCCTAGTCTAAAGGAATTAATAGTAAAATAGGATCTTCAGAGGCTGTGTAATCTCTCTCTTTGTCCCTAGGCGGAGTTAAATGTGCCTAAATCATTACTGACAGCGTTTCCAGTCATTAGTGAACCTTACTATTAGAAAGAGTTCCTTGATATCTAAGTGAAACTTCAGCAACTAATGGCCCTAGATTCCCATTAATGTCTTTTTGCTACACTGATCATTGGGCAAACTTTTCAAGACTGCTGCCATTCCCTCCTCAGTCTTTTCTTCTCCAGGCTGAACAAACACTTCAATTCTGTTCACCTTTTCTCACTAAAGACACAGGAAAAACTCAATGGGTACTTTGAATCCAAAGAGTGGCACGTGCCTGCAGGTTGTCTGCCTGGCCTAAGTGCTACCAGAAAAATTACTGGGCTCTCTCAGGCTGACCCTTGAAAACAGCCCCTGATGTGATGCGTGGCATGTACTGAAAAAAATGATCTTGCAAATGCATTTAGAGGCTTTTGGACCATTTCATTGAGACGAAAAGCAGTGTTTAGGTCAATCCATACATACCTAAATGACAGCAGTGCTCCCCATGAGGAAAGATGGACACACAGTGTCCAATCCCTAGTGTCACTGGGCTTCCCGCCTTGTCAGGCAGTGCCTAAGCTTTGGGACAGCAGTTCACTGCAGGTTTACAGCTAAGAGTCTTTGACAACTTCCTGTGTGGAGGAGCTTGTCTTCCCCCCTGAGTTAAATTGGGAGCACTGGGAGAGCTGCCTCCTGCTCCGGGCACTCAGCTGCTTTCCCAGAGCTCAGGAGATCTTTGGTCCCTGGGGGCATCGTCAGCACCTGCAGCACTGCTGAAATGCACTCACCCGCAGGATGCACTGAGGTTAACCAAGGTCACAGAGCACTGTAATGCCCCAGACTCCCCTGAGGGAAGCAGAAACTGCACTTGCAAGCACCTGAGGCAATTTCTTTGCTACCCTCAGAGCATCAGGTAACCCTTTGCCTTCAACCACCACGATCCGCCTGAAGAAAGTAGTAGAAGACAAATGGCTAAATACAAGTTAAAATAGGAAAGAGAGGAGGGGGAAAATTACTCCACATCACGCCCTCTCCTCCTAGCCTGGTCAGGCAGTAAAAGCCGTGAAAGAAGAATTTTACTTCTGTATTTGTTAGAGTACAAAGCTGAAGGAATCAGATTCAACACAAACAATTCAACTTCCCCCTGGAACAGCACTATTTGCCCAGAGACAATTTAAAAAATAAGAAGAGATAAGTCTTGTATGCTGAGTTAATGAAATCCATGGCTTTTATAAACATAATAGGGCTACAAACAATAAACCAAGAAAACTGGTGAGACTTTACAATCACAAAAAAGATGCTGCTATGGGGAATAACAAGGGACAGGAGTCTGCTTTTATAAAAGTCCTGCAAAATTTTTTTCTCTCTCATTTCACTTTGAAAATACCTTGAGAAGTAATATAAGGTAAATTCTGACATTAAAATTCTGAAAAAAGAATAGAAATTCAAAATAATTTTCAGTGCCACCTAATCTGTATTTTTATTCAAGCGAAGTCGCTGAATAAAAACAGATAAAAGAGGAATCGGGGCCAAAGTACTGAAGTGGATAAAATAATTTAAATGCAAAGCATAGTCTGCTAAATGTAGAGTGCAGATTTATATGTTCAGAAATATATTGATGCTTTCAATCTCTCCCACATATTACTGAAGTATGAACTATTTTAGTTAAAATGTTGTAATCTATTTCTTTTGTCAAACTACATTGATTTTAATAAGATATCACTGTTGAAACAATGTGTAGAATTAGAAAATAAAATGTTCTAATGCAGGCATTTGCTTTTACAGATCCGTTTCAGATGTCCTTGATTATGCTTTGCTGTGGTCTTTGAATTCATCTTCTGAGTCCTTTCTGTGGAGGCCACAGTGTTCTTCCCAACCTCTTTGGGCAATGCTTTTTCTGGGAATTGACAAGGCCCCTGAGGCAGTTTGCAAAGTTTGCATTTCTCACTGTACCGACACATGGGCTGCCCCTGAGGGTGTTTGTGGCTGTGACAGCACTCCCAGCTTCTGGCAGAAAGACTCGGTTTTAAGTAGAATTTCTTATTGTCTGCTTTGACACATTGTTATGAGCCCCAACAGCATATGAGCAAGATCACCTACAAATGCAAAAGACAAATAGACTTGATAGCTCAACAGAGTGGAAATTTGAGAAAGGTTGGGGGTTTGAGCTATGTTGAAGATGTATGGGTTTAAAGTTCTCTCTGGCAGAATGTCAATTGTAATTCATTTATAACTTGAGAAAAAGAGCATAATATCATTTTTCAGCAGTTTGATTAACGAGACATGGGGGAAAAATGTTTATCCTAGAACAGAAAATGCCCAGAAATCTTCTGTCACAGACCATGGACTTTTCAAACCATGATGACCTCTCTTGCAGTAGTTGATTAAGCCATATTTGGGACTATCATCAGCTTCCCTTTGATTTCCTTTACCATTGTTTTATAAAAAACAGAGCTGGGTGAAGGTTAGAAAACAGATTAAATTAGTTTTTTTGCTAACGTTATTTAGCCCATGCTTTTTTATTAGGCATTCAGATCTCCTCTCTGTTTCCCTCAATACCCAGAGGGTAAAAGTGATCAGCAATGAGTGGGTCTGAAAGAATAAGGACTTGTATGAATAAGAATATAGGAACAGAATTACAGGGCATGTTTTGAGGGAAAAATGTAGAAAAATGGCTTGGGGAAAAAAGTGAAAGTAAAAAGATACTGAGATATTCCGTGAGCTTTTTTTTTATTTTCCAGATCAGAAACAATAATCAAAACAATTTGTCCCAATGGTTAATTTCAACATTTTTCAAAGTAAAATGCTTTGCTTTCCAAACTGAAATTATTTGTTCTCCTTTGATTTCATAAAATCACTACACAGTTTTAAATGGACAGTACTGAAAGCACATTGACTTATGATATTTCTGTAATAAGAAAAAAAATCCTATTCAGCTACAGATAATTCTACTCCTTGATTCTGCAGTATTTTCAAAATGTTTCAGTTTTTAGTCTTGCCAGTCTACAAAATGTAGTTGCTAGTGAGTTAAAAAAGTAAAATAGACTATTTTCTTAGCTGACCATATTAGGTGGTAGCACTCCATATCATCATGAAGACTAAAAGACAATACACTTAGACTAACAACTGAGAAGGGAAAAAGGCACAGAAAATTTCATCACAAACCCCTGCTAGTATTCAAGTATTTGGTAGAAAAACAGTTGCACTGATTTTGAAGTTAACATGATCAAAGGAGAAGCAGTAATGATTCATTGATAGACCTGTAGCATAAACAGCCCTGTTTTCTCGGAGGGAAGAAGAGAAGTGGTTTGATAACTTTACCCAATAAGGTGGCTAAAAATTTTACCTTGAAGTTTTGGCTTAATTTGCTTCATTTGTTTTAGTAGTGGTTAAAAAAAATAAAAAAAGGAGAATGCCCTGATATAAGGGAAACAACAGTTTTAGCGGAAGGACAATCAGTCATCTTTTCCAGCTTTTCCAGTATTTGGGAGAGCACTAGGAGGGAAAACCTCACACAAATTTTATGGGAAAAAAACAATTTAATGAGAAGCCTTCCTGAAAGATATTTATTTTTCCTCATCAGTTTTCTTTCATTTGGAGCATCATTCTGGTTTGGAGAATTAAAATTGTACCTTTTGGTGTAGTGGGGACTGGCAGGCACTCATGCTCTTTATTTGATTGCAGTAGAAACTCACCCAGCTGAGACCGTGTTTCAGTGGCATTGACTCTGCACTGATTTTCTCCAACTTGAGTCCTCAAAACAAGTGCTAGCTGCATGGCATGGTATATAGCTTCAAGTTGGTCTGGGCATATATATTTCCTGAATAATTTTTAATGAAATAGATATGGTAAGAATGCAGTTCTTTGTGGCTTTGTGAGAAATAAACTGCTCTCTATAAACCCTTTTTTTTGTTTTACTTTTCACAATATGGATCTTGTCTTTTTTTTTTTTTTTGTGCACCTAATTATCTGTCTTGCATTTTCATTCCTTCACTGTTTATCATTAAGATTTTTATCATTCACTTTGTTGTCATTGATTACAATCAAACCATTTGTCACAAATTCTGCCATAATTCTTTTGCCATACATCCTCATCTTGCCCCATCCCTTTCCCTGGTGGGCAGGGGTCTCGTGCTAGAAGTGGGTTATGGTGTTCACTGCCACAGCCTAAGGTGGTGTCATCCCCCCTCACAGGGGATGACACCACACTGAGGTCACATGGCCATGGTGCAAGGAAGGTCTCTCCAAATCTTGCTGTGTTCTCATAAAAATATAAGCCAGTGGAGCAACTAGGGTATTTTGATGGGATTTCCCCACCACAAAGCTAGAGGGTGTGATGAAGAGGGAAACGAAGGAACTAGGTCTTGCCATGTGTTTTTTCTTTCCTCAGTGCTGGAAGGTGGAGCTACAGGAAGAAAAGATGCTCTAAGATATCTTTGATCAATTTCTACAAATTTATTTGACGGATGCAATTAAAACTGAAAATGAAGGTTGTAGATTCTGAAAAGAGTAGGACTGATCTAGTTTAATGAAGATGTTTGACAAAATTACATAACGTGGTACACAAATAGTACTTCTATTCATCTCCACAGTAGAAGAACAAAGCAACTTAGTGTGAAATCGGAAAAAATCCATTTTAAAGCTAATAAAAGACAAAGTTTTGATGCACTGTATGTTGTTAGCCTGGGACTCCTCACAATTTCTATCACAGGCAGCTTTTGGCTGGGCTGACCACTACTTGTGAGAACATTGAAACAGCTGATAATAAAACACTGAAATAAACTTGGTACTTAAAGGTGCATAGGGACACACATGAGTATTAAACCATATATTCTCATCTTTCATGAAGTTCTTATAACAGAGGCAAGTGAGATGCTTGCAAAAATATTAGTTATTTTTTCATTTTTCTCCAATTTCAGGCCTCTTGATTAAAATACATGTCTAAACAACATAACTCATCCCTAGTGATTAAGATGACAATAATAATCTCTTAAAACAACTCAACAACTCTACAATAAGCTTTAAGAATAATAATAATAAAAAAACCCTTTCCTCTACAATTTCCTTTTCTGTGCAGGAGGCATAATATGTATACATTTATTTCATGTTTCTCAACTCCTATATTGAATTATTTTTTTGCTGAAGTAAAATTATATTTTGTATGCAAAATAAGACTTTAACAAATTTTTTAGAGTGGAAGAAACAGAAAGGGGCAAATCTGCAATTATCTTGAGTTTTCCATGGTTAAAGGAGTCTGTAAGACAGTAGTGAATTCATAACATTGTTAGTTTCCACCGATTTCTGTTTTACACTTGTGTCTCTCTGCCATTCCCTTTTTATCAGAAGTGTTTGAACAGGACTCACTGGCAACCATCTGCCATGGATTTTATTTTCATTGCACTGCACTAATAGCAAAGTTGTTTATCTCTGTGAGGCTTACTGAATAAAAAAATGTGTCTAGCAGTGATTGCAGGGGGGGTGGCTCTCTCTGCTGCTGAGAAGAGTTCATAGAAAGAACATGAGTTTCTTTCCCTCTAGTGCAGTGAAATTAAAATCCACGTCCAGCTGATTCATGTGCCATGTCTGGTAGCTGAGTGTGGGCCATAAGGACAAATGACTTTTCTGTCACCAGCTGGCAGTGGGATGGGACTTCAGTGAGAGCCACAGCTGAGGTCCACGCCTGGTGCTCACCATGACTCCTGTGCATGCAGCTGAAGGTGTGGGGCAGCAGCCTGAGGGATTGCTGGCAGGGAAGGGCAAAAAACCACCTCCAGTTCAGCTGCCTTCTGCTCAGCCTCTGGGTTTGAAGGATGCTGGAAATAATCCTCAGAGAATAAAAGACTTTTCCTTCCAACCTCTCAAGCACCATGCCATAGGGAAGCAATCAACAGCTAATTTGGAAAATATTCTCATGAGCAAAATGCTAAATATGTCTATTGTACACTGTTCCTTGGTGGCATTTAAACAAGTTTTATATAAATGTTTTTCTCTGCCTTCTTTTGTTATTGGCGATATTCTTTAATTAAGCAAGTGAGCCTGATTTTTTGTCTATTTCTATAACTTCCTCTGATTCAGTGCAACCATTCTACCTTATTTTATATATACAGTATTATAGAGTATGTACCTATATATTTTATTTAATTCTGTCTACCTTAAAATGGAAACCAGTTCACAATTATGCATATGGAATTTAACCCCTAACCCATTCCTACCAACAGTGGAGCTTGCTTGGGTGTCCCTGCTCTGCTCCACTGAGCATCAGTGTTTCTAAAGGCTGGTTTGACTTGGCCTGACAGACCTCTCTGGAGCAATGAAATAGATTAAGAAATGCAGGGAATAAGAGCTGAACTCTACAAGGTACAGAACCGGACTGTTAAAGGTATATTTTCTTAACAGAAAAGTGAAATTTCCTGGAACCCACAAATTGCAATACTATTTGGAAAATTTTAATTTCATAATTATTAGTGAATTATTAACAACTTATTAATTTAATTATGATTATTTATCTATCAATTGAATTCTTAATAACACAATGGTATTATTTATTAATAATATTGATAAATACTATTTATTATTTATTATTTATTTTCAATTTATCACTTTGTTATTTATAGGCTAATGTGCAATGTTACGGCTATTTCCTCATGTTTGAAAAAATATGGAAAATGGCCATCAATGAGTTGGGTCTCAATTCTGAAGTGGTTACCTATGAGTTTATAATTTCTGTTCTTAAACTCATGATAGATTTTAAGGGGTTTACTCTGAGGCATGATTAACTGCAGAGCATGAGGTAAAGTACAGTAAGTCTAAACACCTCATCTTTCCGTATGTGTATGAAAATTTTTGTATCTCAGAGCCTTGGTGGATGTGGGAAATATACACATTTGGAATAAAAAAACTAATGAAAAAATACTTAAGCCCAGAAAAGCATTAAGAAAGATACACTGAATATGTCTGTAATGTACTTGTGGATCTAATGTGACCCAGCTGGACTCTCTGCCTCTTGTCTGCCTGTACTGGCAGGGGACACCTCTTGGAGCACATCCTTTAGCAAAGGGCCACTAGTGAATTGCACTGACCCTTCCTCCTCCTCTCTCTGCACACCGGCAGGATGGGGAGAGGTTCGGCCAGAGGGACTTGGTGCACGTTTTCCAAAGGGAGGAATGGTGTGGACCATGCTAAAGGTCATTGTTATTTGCATCTCTTGTGACCTTTCAGTAAGACCCACTGCACACATGGCTGACCTTTCCATGGTCCAGCTGCTGCAGAGTTTGCAAAGAACGTGTTTAACTTTGCTATTTGCAACAGGAATTGTATATTTATAATGTGGGTTAAAGTCTTGCACAAAGACCATAGGACTTAATATCCTCACCCAATATCCTCTAGACCCAGGATAGTCTTAATCTGTTTTTACTGTGTTCCTTCAAGTAATGCAATGATGATATTTAAAAAACTATTACACTCACATCCAGTTTGAGCCAAGACAGATGTAAAGTTTTCCTGGATAGAGCTATGCAAGAATGCAACATTTCTGTTAAATGTGCTATGTCCACAGGTCATCTGTGTTTTTTGCTTGACTTGCTGTTGATCTTCTCCCCATAGCTGCCTGGAGTTGGGAAGACTGGGTCTGGACTGGTTTGGCGTGCTCCTCATCCCTTTTATGTTGATGGGTTAATACAAAATGGATCTAGCAGGGATCCTTGCTACCTGCATAGATACAAATACTCTGTGTTCTACTCAGTGATGAATCTGGAAGCACTAAATAAGAGAAAACAAATCCTTGTAATAAAGGGACTTTGGAAATAAATAAACTGTGAAAACAGTTCTTACATAATTGTATTCTGAAGTCATGAAACTGGTGAGAGGAGCTAAACTAGGGAGAATGGGGAGTTTGGCTCATAGTGGTCACCTTTGGAATCATTTTTCTGGACAGGGGTTTACCTGCTAGTTTCACTTGGCCTTTCTGTGCAAAGTTGGTTAATGCACATTTTTGCTTTATCTATCTTAGAATCTCAGAATCTGCTGTATACATTGTTCTTCGTTTCCATTGTTTCAGTAAAATGGCACAGCTCTGAAAGAACAATTCTGATGTATGAATTAACCAAGCAACGCATAGCTTAAAATAAATAGTTTTAGAAGGAAATCAGGAAGAAACTTATATTACATATGCTCATTTTAATAGGTCACTGAATGTAAGACTAAAAGGCAATTTAATATGGAATCTGTCTTGCCTAACTCTAGCTGTCAAAGCTAAATTAAGAGCACACAAGGCAACTAGGCTATCAAAGACAGTCATTTAATATCTTTCAAATAAGGGGAGAGAAAAAGATACCATCACAGAGAAGTTTTTCAAAGATACTTAGATATGTATTTTAGATATACTTCACTGGTTATGGAAAATCCTAGCTGATTAGCTTAGACTGTGTGATGAACATGTAAATTAAATGAGGCAAATCTTCTTCTTGGTACTGTAGCAAAGCAGATCATGAGATAAGGCAACAGCAAGTTATTAACAGCCATGGCTAACAGTAATGACATTCCAATCACTGAGATGATATTATGATGAAATAATGAAGAAATCATTCCTGAAGAACCAGCAGAAGTCTGTCATTAACTTACCTGCTTGCAGTCTCCCACATTCTCCAAGTCCATACTGTCCCTCTGCACATGGTTGTTTGCCTTTCTTGTCTGGTCAGTAGGATACAGGGAACACCGGGCTGAGATGTGTGGAGAATAGGTTATGTAGATCTATCCGTGGTGTCTAAATTGACAGAGTTGTAGCTGAAACACATTTAATGTGAAAAGAAGCAGTCAGCATCAATGAAAAGATATGACCTTTTGTTTGGAACTGAAGAATGGTCATTTAGCAGTGACTGGAGGGAACGTGAAAATAGAACCCAAGAAGTCATTCAAATATTTGCTGTTTTCCTGCTTTGTATTTCAGTTCTGAACTTAAGGTTGCTGCAAATGAGGCATGGTAGTCAAAAAATGTTAGTGGCCATAACAGTGGCAGACATTGCTCGCTGCAATGAAATTAGAAATGCTTGTTTAAAAATCTTCTCTCAATATTAACTCTAGTACTACATAGACAAAATGCTAACATTTTTGTTTCAGAATCTAATCGCTTGATTGAGTGAATATTTGTGATAGGAGTTCTTTGGGAGCTACTAAAAAATAACACTTAGAAAATTCTGGTGTGCCAGCAGGGTTGCTCAGCTCCTAGGAAACAACATCTCACCAGCACCAAATCAGCAACAGACTCTGTGCATCAAGAGGGTATGTTGCTGGTTACTTCTGCTCAGTGACTGTTTTGGTTGAGAGTTGGAAAGGGAATTAATGAGCTCATGGTGTTCCTTTCTGTCTTTGTAGCTGGACAGGATGTGCTGAGACTATGAGAAAGGTGACAATTCTTTATGACTAAATGACTTTAGTTTAAGGCTAAATAGGAAGGCTGAAAGTATTCACTTTGAGAATGGGGAGGCTATTTAAAAGCTGTCTAAATGCTGTGTAGCTGGAGTAGATAAACAGATGTTGGAGACTATTGAGAAGAAAAAGACGGAAATGGCAGGAAATTCTTGTGGTGGGATTTCAACTTGCCTGTGTGTAAGAGGTGTCATTGAATTAGCTGTGAATCATATGAACTTGGCACTGCACTGTGATTTTTGGTCTCTATCAAATTGCAGTGAGTGACCTGTGCATTTGGTGGCTATATTTTCATGTTCCCTCTAATAATTTCTCGCATGTCAGTCATTTTGTAATTCTGTTAAAGGCTAAGCTTGAAGAGCAAGCTGTATGCAAATCCTCTGACATTGCTGACTTTCTATCTGTGCTAGAAAAAAATGACAACACAAGTACAACGAGTGGGATGACCCTGCCAACTGACAGAATTGCAGAGCCAGAAAACATTTCTGTAGGGGCCATGAAAAGTGTGAGAAGCAGAAATAACTAGGACATTCTGTATGCTCAGAATAAACACAAAGTGGAAGTCAGCATTTCCTCCAAATGTTAACCTGTGGCCATTCTAAAATCCACATTTCTGTCCATCCAGATGGCAACCCCACCCACTGTTAAGAGAGTATCCTGGAATGCATAACAGGAAGCTGCTGGGCAGCTCAGCATCCCATGGGCTGTTCTCCCAGATGTTCCTCTGCCAGTCTTTGAGGGTTCTGGAGATGCATCTGCTGTTTCCTCCAGAGCCACAGATGAGGAGAGAAGGCCTGACTACTTCCCTTCAGCAACTAGGTGTGTTTCTCCTGAAATCAGGGGGATCTGCAGTATCTCAAAAAGGAAAGGTTTCTGGGCCCTCCATCCTCCTATGCAACTATGGTCCACTGAGAATGGAGCCCTTTGAGGTAATGTTGAACCCTGCAGCATTTCTGCTGCTGAATGGCTAGAAGTTGGGTTCTAGGCACTGTGCATTTCTAAAAATGGATTGCAGGTGGTCCTAGTTCCAGCCAAGGACAGGGTTAAATTTTCCAGTAGCCCTTGAGAGGGTAGTTTGGAGCCATGTGGGCGTGGCAAATACATTGTGTTACCCCATACCATCTTACATCATGTCTGGGGTGGGGGAAACAACTCTCATACTTCTGAGAGGAAGGGGCACCATTTCCTGTGGTGGAAAAACGTGGTGGATGTAGGGCCCAGCTACCATGTAGGGCCCAGCTACCATTATTCCTTGTCTCAGCTTGGTGAGCATTCTGCTTGTAAATTGTCCTCTCTTTATACACCATAGCTATTATATTGTTGCTGTTACTGTCCATTTTCTTAGCTCATTGCTGTTTCCAGTAAATTGTTCTTATCTCAGCCCATAATCTCTGCCTTTTGTGTCTCCCACTGGAGGGGGAAGGGAACAAGCAATCAGCATCTGATTTGGGACAGTCTCCTTGTAAGGGGCACAGAACTAGGGAGTGCTGTTCCTAAAACACAACACAGCCCAAGATCCCCCCTGCAAGTTGATGGAACTTGTGACTACTCACAGTGGCAGACTTAAGAGTACCTGCTCACTTCATCCCTTGTCTATTCTAATTCCCTGACAAATCCAGTGCTGGTAGGTAGTGCATTTATGACATGTTACACAGAGGCAAGCCAGAATGATAGTACATGTCACAGTCATGTAGCCAATATCAATAGTTTACAGTGCAGTGAGTCTTCAATTATTTGAAGCTAGGATAAAGAATGGAACTCAATTAAAACCAAGATTATTGGTCCACTAAGGTGAAAATAATTTGCCTAATGTGAGTTTCACTTAAAAACATGAAATTACTTTCTGCTACTCTCCTTGAAAGAAAGGCATCATGAATTTTATAGTGTTTATGAGCAAGTTTCATATTCTTCATGGATAAGACTTCTTGAGCCAGTTACACTCTATTCCTTCTCATTTGATTCTGCTCTTCTGGATAGAAGTTATATTTATGTTTCAGTTATATTTGGTTTTGAGATAGCCCAAACATGGGATTTTGTGCTTCTTAGAAGTTTGCTCCCTTCTGGTCTTGCTCTTGATGGTTTAATTTTTACACACACACACACACACACACACAATTATAATGTTATTGTTGTAATTTAGAGGACAGTAAACCAGTTCCAAATGCATGTATTTCCCCAGACTCTCGCAGCAACTGGAAGGAACTGACATTTTTGTCAGCTGTCTTCTTTGTGCAAAAAGAATATAAAGAAAACAAGCAGAGGTAACAGTGGAGGCTTCACAGGCTATACAGTTTGGAATATTCTCTACCATGAGAACTTTCCTTCAGTGGCTCTGAAATACATAAGATTTTCTGCAATTTAAAGGCCTTGTAAAATTTTGTAATAAGTTGTGGTTGATTAAACCATATTTTGTGATGAACATCTGTGATTTTTATTGTAAGCACTTCCCTCTAGCACTGTATGACTGTGCCTGAATGTACCCCCATAAAAGGTCACTGCTAAAGTCTGATTCTGTGGACAAGAGTCAACTCAGGGAGGTGCAGGTTGAGAAGGATTAAACCTCATCTTAACTGTGAAGAGGCCACACAGTGTGTTTCAGCCACAATTGTGCACCCAGAATAGAAGATGGGCCTAATGCTTCTATCACAGGTAATTTTGTGCCCTGGTGGCTTTGCACTGTCAGACAATTTCTCTGGGATAGGTTTCACAGGAGTCTAAGCCTGAGCTAGTCAAAAGGGTGCACTCTCTAGTCAGAAGAGCCATGTAGGGCATGTAACTTGTATTGGACAAATGCTTCTGTTCACCAGCTCTCAAGGGAATCTAGATAACCAGCTCAGATGCAGACATCAGCTGAAGAGATGGCTGGGGTTTTCTGCTGAATTTCACTGTAGGTATGCTTCTGTTCTCTGTTGCTCAGCCTCTGCATTTTGTAACCTGCCAGTGCCCCCGTTGGGAAATAGTGCCAGCAGAGTCAATACTTGGCCTTGCTGCTGTAAGTTGTTCCACAGAGCACAAGCATCCTATGGCCCCAAAGACATGGTGGGGGCCCTCAACTCGTGTGTTGATCTGCTCACAAATTTGTGATTTTCTCAGGGTACATTTGACCACGTTCTTACCATATTTATGGTTTCTTGTCTCAGGGGTGGATAGATGTTATAATTTGTGCAGAAGTTTTTGTGAAAGGAGATTTTTTTAGGGTTGATGTCCAGGCTCAGTACAGATTGAAGCGTATCTGATCTGCTTGTCTGGCTGATTGCTGAAACATATTCCACCACTAATCTGGAAAAGCCAAGGCTTTTCTTTTGAAAAATTGGCATGCAGAGGCAAATCTGGTCCCAGCACTGCAGAGGCATAAAGCATTTAGCAGAGGGATAAATGTGGTTCTTCTGCACAGGCTATGCTTCTTCTCTCTACAAAACCCAGTCCTTCTCTCAGAGGATCGCTGCAGGAAAGACAGAGTGGTGCTGATCTTGGGGATAGTTTGCAGCTTTTCACTGTTTCCTTTGTCACTGATTCAATGCATGAGCTCAAAGACTGCAAGGAGAACTCTGAAACCACTTTTGCATTTAATGAAGATGAAGGACAATTTGGAGACTGCAGAAAGAGTCATATTCTTATCAGTCAAGAGTCAGAAGAAATATCTGCATATCTGCTACCAATGCCTTTTTTTTTTTTTTTTTTCTGTACAAGATGGCACTTTGAGTTTTTTTTTGTCTCTAAAAATGTCTGTGAAACGTACATGGAGAATGGAGAGGGAGATTTTGTCTGAATGCATTAAGGTGAGATATAACCATGCAGTGGCATTTTAGATTCCCTCTAAACAAAGGGCTGAAGAGTAGAGGACAAGGCCCAGAACAGGAAGAGCATTCTTTCCACATGTCCTTCTCAAATTATTCAGGATAGAAGTGGAACAAATAATTTTCTAATGGTGGACTGGGAATATATAATCATTATTTTGCCATTTGGCTATCATGACAGAGGCCTGATGACTCTTCAAATGAACCCCTGGAGCTGAGGATGCATTAATAAAAATGTGCTGCTTATCCTGCTTTACTAGACTTTCTAGAGTAGCAAACTGGGACCAGCTTAGTTTTTTCTATTTTCCATAAATACACCTGGAAATAAGTTAATCTCTCTTAGAATGGGCATTGGAGTCAAATCAATAAATAAAATATTGCTGTTCCCACATGGTCATGTAACTGAACTGTATTTTAATAGTCAACACATAAGTATAAGAGCACTGAAAGACAATTATATGCATAGGGGAAATTAAGGGAATTCTGTGGTGTTTTATGACAAGATCTGCATGAATGAGAAGAAGTATGTACAAACTATGACTGGATGTGAAAGCACTGCCTGTCACTTTGGTCAGAGTTTCATGAGCTGTCAGACCAGGGAGAAACCATCCAGAATGAAATCATCTCACCTACAGAGAAGTTCAATGTCCTATATCAATGTGAATTGCCCAGCACACACTTTAGAAACAGGGGCTTCTGGCAAACAATTGCTCTGTCCTGTTTTTAGGATTGAACAGAGTGCCCTCTGAAGATGCTTATTTTTTTTAAGGAAAGGACCTCAGCCTGAGGTGCTGATTTGAGCTGTAAAAGACATATGTTTAGATCCCTAACTTAGGGCAGTTGGATCTCACTACAAAACTAATGTGAGATGTCTGTGAAATTAAATTTTTGACTTAAAGCATTTTGTGGAAAAAACCAACAAATCTTGTGTTTAAAATGATCGGTCATGAAGGATATGCTGCATTTTCTAGTAAATCTAGTAAATTTTCTAGTGTTTTAAAAGCCCTTTGCTTTATTTATAGCTTGGTTTAGTCCACCTTCAACTTTTAGCTGATAGATCTCATTAAACCCTGGCCTGCTCCAGTGAGCTACTGCATAGCTTTGCTCCTATGCAGTGTATGTGAGGATTTATCTCTTTTTAATTCACTTGTCTCAGTATCAGGTGTCTAGTCTGAATAAATCATTTACTTTCCCCTCGTGGCCCATGGAGACAGATAATGATTTATCCAGGTTGTCTGGGACATTTGTTTTCTGCTGGAGGAAGAGCATCCTAGGGTGATGACACTTTCCTTCAGTTACACAGGAGGCCTGGAAGAGGTGACTTACATAGGTGACACTAGATCACTTAAGATCAGGTGGAATAAATTCTTCTCTGAGATGTGCTCATGACATTCCTAACCTTGGTCTCATTAAATTAAGCACACTAAGCTGCTGGAAACAGCCTCTAAAGGTTTTCTTAAATGTTTTTCCCCCTTTCTTTCCCTCTCTTTGATAGTTTATGTTATTCTCAATTGAATTCTTCTGAATTTCTTAACACTCCTCTCAATGAGTGGACACCAGAAGTGGACACTCTTGGCTCAAAGGAACATACTGTCCTGCTCCTACTTGGGATTCCCACTTGAAATTGCAAGGATTATGACAGACCTGTGCTTTGGATGATGCTCAGTCACTCATGCCTCAGTATGATTGATTTTTCTCCCATGAACCTCAAATTCTATCTGAATAACCACATCCCAAAACCTGGTTCTCCAGCCTGTGCACATGGCCTACATTCTTTGAAAGGATAAATGTTTTGAGGGACTAAGATAAGCTGATTTATTTTTAAATTCCAGATCTCAAGACACATAAGGCAGACAGTTTGTAGAAGGGTAATATTTAATCTGTAAAACTTGACCTTAGCTGAAATCACAGGGATGTGGCCCAGAGGAGACAGTACTTTGTAAACCATATGTTCTCCACTTATGGAATTACAGTGAGTAGAATCACAGAAAGTAGCCATAAATTAACTGTTCGAATGCCTGACAATCTGTGATGCAGAGGACTCCTGCAGGAATTCTGCCTCATGCTTACACATCCGTCATATGCGCAGTGGCAGGTCTTTGGAAGGAGACCTACATTTTCTGCACACATAAATGTCAGTTTGGCTGGAATCTGATCTCAGCTGAACCAGCCTGGATCTAAAGGAGCATCACTGACTGTGCAGCTGTCACTCTAGGTTTACACACTTGTAACTCAGGCTGTTCTGAAACCTCAGTCTGCATCTTCATGGACTGAGTGTAGAATTTACTGGAAGTTTGTGTACAAGAGAGAAAAGAAGACAAAGGATATACAGAAAAATTGCTCAATTTCTCAGATGTCCTCAAAATCTTAGGAAAATGTCAGGTGCTTTTAAAGAGAGGATACAGAGACTGATTTGGTGTATGTACAGATGTAACCTTGTGGCTCTTTGAGTCCAGGCCAGAAGTTACTTGCCAATTGCTGTTACTTGTGCTCAAATACCAGGTCTTGCCGGGTATTTTTGTTTCTGGAATGGAATATAACATTAGTCCATGGTATGAAGAAAAGATTGGAATATTTTAACCCCATATATTTTTAAGGAGCTCTCAAGTACTCCAGTGTCACAGATACAAGCATTCCTATGGAAATATATAGCCAACATCAGTCCTTAAAACCTAAAACTAAACTGTGTTATGCTTGAAGTTGTATATAAAAGCTCTGGGCACCCACTCCCATTTCTGTTCCATACTATACCAGCACTGCTGGGAATGTTTTCTCTTTATGTCCTGTTCTTATTTTATTTACTAAAGTGTTCTGGTTATAATAAAGAAAAATATTCATGTAATTCTATATGGTAATTAAAAGAAAATACTTGCTTTCTACAAAATAATTGCCCTACATTTTTTTCTTCTGGTTTATTTATTCACCTTCCCTCCACTTCTTCCCACATGTGGGTCTTTTACTCAGCTTTTTTTCTCCCTGAGGATTTAGAGATGAAATCATCATCATTAAACATTTAATTTTATTTCATATCCCTCACAGCTTCAGATTTACTCCCCTAAGAATGTGGGGTTTTTTTGCCATAATGGTTTGATGGTGCTTACCAGAGGCTAACTTTAATAAAGGTGACTAAAGGTTTTCCTAGAGGATAATTTTCTTTTGGAAATACTCCAAAGAACAGATCTTTACCAAGAATGTATCAAAAGGTGAATAAATTGCAACAGGAAAAAAACTGCAACAATAAAACTGCCATGATCATACCAAAATGTTTTATGCTGGCTATGCAGAAATACAGATTTTTGGTTTTGTTTATTTTCATTTCAATTTGCTGTATGCCTAAAGGTATCATGAAATATGTATTTCTTACTATTTAGTGTTATACATTTTCAAACTGTCAGAGTAAAATGATCTTAAATCAAAATAGATTAGAACAACTACATAAATTCTTGCACAGTGCATCCAAACAAGACAAGACTGGCTCCTTTTGGATCTGGTGCAGCAAAACAGCACCCAAGCTCCATCAGGCTTTCAGCTAGCATCCCTGGAGTTTCCTGTGTCCTGAAGATGGCTTAGCTCACACCTGAGCAATGCCCTCTCTAATTCCCTTTTTTGTTCCCATTCCTTTTCACATTCCTACCTCTTTCCCCCAGCCCATTTATCTCTCCTTCCTCCAAGCCCCTCCTCTGTGTCCTCTCAGCCTCTGGGATACAGTGATGTGCCCCATCTCCTTCTGGGCATGGCAGAGCTGTGGGCTGCCCTGTTTCTTGCATGGGCAATCCCATCTTCCAGCTCACAGCAAAAGCTCTGTCAGCTGCTGAACAGAGCAGAGAGTTGGGACTGGCTCAGCAATACATTTCTTATTATATAAGATTTGGGCTTGAGGAAATATAATGATAGCAGCTGGCTTTAATGAAAATGGTTTTGGCATCATATGACTCAAAAGCCCTAGCTCTAGCCACCATTTGCCCCTTAATATGCCAGTACACACACCAGGAAGATTTGAGTCAATTAGCAAACCTCAGTCACAACTGACTTGAAGAGGAAGAGCCTATCCACTTGAGACTCTTCAGATGTGTAACTAATAACAAGTTGTCAGCTTACATTAATTTTTACACATCTTGGCTACATCAGAGATATACAGGCAAAATCTAGTGTTCAGAGAAATGACATGGAGTTGAGGAATCCACAGGGAACTTAATCAGTGCACACATTATATTGATCAAAAGTAGTTTTTTCATTGTGATGAGATTTCTCTCCTTGTGTAACTCTTTTAGAATAATGTGTAGGAGAAAAGATAATAGAATGGAAACTGCATCTGTGAAATACAAGAGGCAGTTGGAATATTTTGGGCAATTCTGCTCAATGAAGCAAAATATATTTCACAGTATGAGTTCTCTGTCTGAAAGATGCATCCAATATGCAAAAATGTAGGTGACTTCCAGCCTCAGGAACATGGACTGTCATATAGTCATAAAATCATTGAATGGTCTGAGTTAGAAGGGGCCTTGAAGATTATTGAGTTCCAGCCCCCCTATCATAGGCAGTCACACCTTTTACGAGACCAGGTAGTTCAGAGTCCCACCCAGCCTGGCCTTGAACACTTCCAGGAATGGGCAGCCACAGCTTCTCTGGACAACTTGTTCCAGTGTCTGACCACCCTCACAGTAAAGAATTTCTCTCTAATACCTAATCCAAACCTACCCTCAGTTTGAAGCCATTCCCCCTTTTCCTATCACTTCCATGTTCTTGTGAAAGGTCTCTCTCCATCCTTCTCACAGGCTCCCTTTGGGTACTGGAAGGCTGCAATTAGGATTATTTATGAAGGGCTGAGTCTGATCTCAGTTAAATCTGCATGATCTGAAATGAATTGGTTTGACTTTACTAATGAAAATGGGATCCAAGACTGGCATCATGTTTAACCTGAGGAAACTGTTGCCCTTTTCTGCAATAGCATCATATTCTCAAAAGAAATTACTAAAACTGATTACTAAAAAAAACCAAGTCTTTACAAAATGTACAGAAAATTGAAAGTTTACCTGGATCCAAACCTCTCAGACATCTGCCTGACATCAGGAAGCAGCTATTACAGATTTCTCTTTTAACACCTGGAATAAGAAGATAGATAGTCAGGGCCATACACAGAAAACACTGAGGCCAAGTCCCATTTTATCTGTGAAACAACAAGGCATAGATGAACTCAGTGACTTTGCCTGAAGACACACAGATAATCTCAAGGTACAGGATACTCGCAGTATAAAGGCTCATTTCTTGCTTAAAATGCCGAGTTAGTTCCAGTATGAGTCGAAAGAGAAGCCTAGACCAAAGTGCTGTCCACAGCTGGGACCATTTTGTGCTCTCCAGAGTTGACTTCATCATCTCCAGTTCTCCCACACAGCTCCCTGCAAAGGTATCTGAGAGTCTCACAAGTGCCAAGTGTCCATAACCTAAAGGATGGGAAACATCATGTTACACCAAAAGAAATTGTTCAGATCAACACTGTTAAAACTTATTTATTTTTATTCCATCAACTACCTCAAATAAAGTATTTAGGAGCTCATTTTTTATGCTTCTGATGGCTGAATGTGTCCAGAATACTGCAGTTTAATAGAAAACAAATAATGCAGGAAATCCAAAATTTTTCAGTCAGGTTTCATACTTGGGCTAAAAATTAAGACGGATGTTACTAGTTGTGCTAAGTTCCATCTTGCTGTTGCTTTGCTGTTCAGATCTCAAGAGGTTACTGACTACATTAAGGGCCTTAATTCTGCTCTTAATCTAGTTTATTGTAATTTTATTAAGTTTAATTTTTTATTCTGGTGCTCTGATGCAGCCATCTGAAAGAGCACAATCAAGCCTAAATCTGTATGAGGCTAACATGTGAGGCTTGTACTCTTTAAGAGGCGCCCCTTTAAAAATAAATGTGGCAATTAGTTTTTAATAAAATCTCATTCTTTTAATAAAACAACAGTTTTTTAAGATGTTTAACATCCCAAGCTTGTTCAGACTCTTAATTCTGTTTTTGTTAAGATATAATTGGCAAAATATACTCTCAATAGGTCTGAATACTTATATATTCCACAACTAGTGATATTTTAGTAGCTTCCATTTTTTCTTAAAAAGGTTCTATCTATAAAAAAGACAAGGCAGCAGAAGCATCAAGGAGATGCTCTAGTGGAGCAATACTCTGCCTTGCTCACTCAGCAGATTAATGTTTCCTTTGAGAGGATGTGCTACTGGAAATGGGTAAGGATTTCCTACCATTTGGGGATGAAGTATTTTACTACCTGAAATATTGACTAGCTGTTACACCCTTAAATAATAGACAGTCAAATGAGATATATAATACACAGTGAAGGCAGCCCTGCCTTTGAAGAGACAACACTGTCTTTCAGAACTTGTTACACTCTCACAAATACAGGGGAGTGGGGACTACTTATTTATTTCCATTTTGGGGCACTCTTTAGTGACAGGCCCACATTTGGAGAGGTGAAACAGACCTCTCTCATTTTTCGGAGTCCAACCCAGACTGTACAGTTTCCTCTTGCAGAATAATAGAAAATCCTGCCAGCAATCCCACTGACCATGTCTCTCTTTCGTGCTGGACTGTGTTTACTGCAAAGCTGCCTTTAGCCTACGAGGCCCCAAGAAGGTATCTTTGTCTTCCAAGGCCAAATTAAAGCTTCCTGCACTGACAGAAACTATGAAACAGAGAAAGACTCATCTTGAATGGTCAGCATTTACAGCTAAGGCAATATTGTGGTTCAGTGACCCGGAAATATTTGAAAAGTGTACCCAAATGACACTGCTTGTGGAGCTGCTTTGACAGTAGTAGCATGGCACAAGATTTTCCCAACATGCTCATGTTTAGTGCAAGGCAATTTCAGGAAAAAATTACATTCACTTCTGCAACAGAGTGGCCACAGTTTTTCCCCCAACAAATGAATCAGTCATCCTGTGTATGACATTTGTTTCAGAGGTACTGTTGAGAAAGAGCAGATTTCAGAAGTACCATTTGTATAAATTTAAGGAGCAAAATCAAAACAAACTTCTGGGGAAAATTACTTCTTGCTTGCTTTCTGCTAAAGTTTCCAAAGGAAAATGAAGCACAGATGAACAAATTCAATTTCAGATCAATTTAAATAAAAGAGTTTATATGTTATCCCAGACAATCTTCAGTAGTCTGCATTCAGGGCAGAAAACATGAAATGCAAGTCAGAGGGCAAAGGGGACCTAAACAAACACTGCCTGTGTAATACTACAGACCTTGAAAAGATCTTGCAGCTCTTCCAGTACAATGCCCTACACTGAAGAAAGACCAAAGATGCCGATAACTTTCACAGAAGTCGTGTGCCTAGCTTGTTTTTAAAAATTCTCTAAAGAAAGAAAAGAAAAAGCTGCAGCAGCATCAGTCAATAGTGTCCCCCATTGTTTCACCATCCTTTGCCCAAAAACCTGTCCTTGCTATTCAGTCAAGGCCAGTTAACTTGTCAGCAGTGAGCAGGGTCAATACAATTCATTCTTGTCAAATCTGTCAGCTGTTTTGACCATTTCAATATGCTCCAGGCACTTATAAATTGGTTACCTAACCACCTATTCTAGAATAATTCCAGGAAGTGGTGTTGCACTGAACAGTCTACAGTTCCCTGTTTGTGGTTGGATTTCTTTTTAAAGGAAGGTATTGTATTTGCTTTTCTTGTGTGGGATCTACCCATCTTCAAAATTTTCAAAGATAACAGAACATTTCAGAGATTTTTTCATATTTTTTCAAAGGAGTGAAGTCATCAGGACTTCATGGGTTCAATTACACTTAATTTATCCAGACATTTTTTAACCTAATTTATCACTACTGTGGTCATGCTCCTATTTTCACATTAAATTTAATGTAGTTAAGTATCTGATCAGAAATTAATCTTTTTATGTGAAGACAGTGAAGACTTCAGGACTCTGTGAATTGTCTGTTAGGATATGAACCTTTACTTTGCTCTTCTTTTGCTTCTCACGTACTTATTTTACTTTGCATAATTTTGCTACCTTTATGTTCCAAAATAATGTTAACACCTTACCCTCAAACTTTCTCCATTCCTATTAAACTCATATATAATTATGTTCCTTATTTCTACCTTTTGAATGACTCCTTTTGAATTTAGGTTTTTAGGAAGGTCTTGATGCATTTGTAATGTACTTTGCTCCTAATACTTTGTCTCCTGTAAGTTTATCACTGTACATTTGATATAGCTCCTTCCATTCCTGATGTGCTTTATCTCTCAGATAACGTATTTCAGAAACTCGAGTCACACTTCTTTTTACTGATCTCTAGGCTTCTCTCATTGTGCTTTCTTCTAAAATTTAGCTCACTTCTCTTCTAGTTTTAACAACCTCAATGATGTAGTGATTGCTGGTTTGTGGGTGACTAAATTAGAGGGTTTTGTTACTGAGATTCTTAAATTGGAAACAATGATAGAAAACTGAAGTGCCTTTGTGCTTCAGCTGTGAAACTTAAAATTGCTCACAGACACAGTATATTTATATATATTGTTCATGTAAAATTACTGACAATCTCAGGATTTTTGAAACATTCAAGAAACCCTGCTTTAAATATCAAAAGTTAATTTGAAATTCGGTTATAAATTGAATAATGTGTCTTATGTTGTCAGATCAAACCTGGATATTATTCACCTTTGCAGGCAGTCCTCAGGAGTAAAAGGCCTTCTTGGACCTCTTGACATGTGCACATCACAACCTCATCATGGTCATGAGCAAGGCCCATGAGGCAGGGAGAGAGGAAAATAAAGGCAAAAGAGGTTGCATAGGGACACTGTAGTCAAGTCTGGCTTATATTCATGAATTCATGTAGGAATTAAACAAAAGCAAAATGTAAAGAAACCTCCAAAAAAAAAAAAATTCCAGATGCTGCTCTTATTCGAAGAAGGAAGTACAGTTGACAGAAAGGAAAGCCTAAACTCCAGTTGTGTCAGCAGATTAATGTCAGAAATATTGCCAGTGTTACTCCGTAGAGCAGTCCGTAATTGCAACATTTTCTCAGCAATAAGAGGCTTCGAATCCATAAAGCCAAAATCAGCATTTCTCTGACAGGCTGGAAAGGGCAACTGGCATCCAATCTTCACTGATCAGTAAGGCTCCTTTCTGGCTACTATAGCACACAGCTCAACTTCAAGGACTGGCTTCATATGTGAGTTTTTGGAGAGCCTTTCAGCGTGAATACCACAGACAAGCACTT
>JAYDZK010000056.1:29618192-29657744 GCA_034509185.1 Euphonia xanthogaster
TTTTTTTTTTTTTTTTTTTTTTTTTTTTTTTTTTTTTTTTTTTTTTTTTTTGTGATTCCCCTCTCTCTTTCAGTGTAAGTAAGTCCAGTCTGGAGTTTAGGGTACTTCAGTGAGCTGAAAGAATTGGCCGGCAGTCCCTCTGCATGAACTCTGAGCCCCCAGAAGGAGAAAGGGATGCAAGTTGCACAAGGACTTATACAAAGATTTGTGAGTACCTGAAGGGAGTCCTCTTTCCCCAGATGGCACAAATATTTTCAGTAAAGTCCACACCAAACAGTTGGACAACAGTTAATGGGCCAACCCGTTAGCAGCAAACACATGGGCCATGGATCCTGTCTGGACTTCACTGTGGGACACAAGCACATGCTTTGTCCTGTCAAGGCTCAAACACTTTTGGCATGCCCTGAAGCAGAACATGTCCTCTGCCCTGTATGTGTGACACTGGGAATTCTGCAATGCCTCAGGGGATGGAGAGAACAAAAGGCAGGTCTGGCAGGTATGGCTGTGGCAGACAAGTGTTTTAAGGCTCTTATCAGCTGATAAGAGAAAACCCTCACTTGAAAGTTGCACTTGCTCTTAGGATAGTTTATTGGGTCTGGCTGAGATGGAGTTCATTTTCCCCTGAGCAGCCCTCACGGTGCTGGTCTTTGCTTTGGTAGCTAGAGAGGGGTTGATAACCCATCAGTGCTTTGGCTACAGCTGAGCAGCGCTGGCAGAGCTTCGGCCCTGTCTCTCAACATCTCCCTGCTCCATGATAGGCTGGGGGTGGGCAAGATCCTGGGAGGGGACAAAACTAGGCCAGCTGACTCAACTGAAGGGATATTCCATACCATATGGTGTCAGCTCAGGTGTAAAAGCTAATAAAAGGAGGAGGAAGTGGGGACTTTCATTATTTACAGTGTTTGCTTTCCTGAGCAACAGCTACATGTGCTGCAACCCTGCTTCCTGGGCAGTGGCCTGACATCATTTGGTGGTGGAAAGTAGACAATAAAATTATTGTTTTTTTTCTCTTTGTTCATGTGCATGCAAACTTTCACTTTTCTTTTAGTAAATTGCCTTGTATCAGCCTATGAGTCATTTCCAATCTTATTTTCTCACCCTCTTCAGTTGGGAAGGGGGGAAGGGGGAGTGATCTAATGGCATGATGGGACCTGGCATCCAGCCAAGGTGAAGCCACCAAAAATAATGATGATAAGGTTGAGTTCCTATGGGTAAGGATCAGGGGGAAGGCTACCAAGGCAGACATCCTGGTGGGAGTCTGTCACAGACCATGACATCAAGGTGAAGAGGTGAATAAACTATTCTCTAAGCAGCTGGCTGACACTTCAGTCCTTGTTCTTCTGGGAGACTTTAACCTGCCAGATGTCTGCTGGAAACTCAGCACTGTGGAGAGGAGGCAGTCTAGGAAATTCCTGGAGTGTTTGGAAGGAAAGCTCCTGACTTGGGTCACCACAGCCCCCTGTAATGCTACATCCTGGGACAGAGTGACGGGAAAGTGGCCCAGTGAAAAAGAACCTGGGGGTGCTGGTAGCAGTGGCTGAACATGAGCCAGTGTGTGCCCAGACAGCCAAGAAGGCCAATGGCATCCTGGCTTGCAACAGAAATAGTGTGGCCAGCAGGACCAGGGCAGTGATTGCCCTTCTAAACTTGGCATTGGTGAGGCCACACCTGAAATCCTATGTCCAGTTTTGAGCCCCTCCCTTCAAGAATAACAGAGGTGCTGGAGTGAGTCCAGAGAAGGGCAGTGAAGCTGGTGAAAGGTCTAGAGAGTAAATTACATGAGGAGTGGCTGAAGGAACTGGGGTTGTTTAGCATGGAAAGAAGGAGGCTCAGCGGAGATCTTATCACTCTGTAAAACCATATGAAAGAAGGTTGTAGCCAGGTGGGGGCTTATCTCTTCTGCCAGGCAGCCAGTGACAGGATGAGAGGACATGGCCTCAAGCTGCACCAGGGGAAGCTCAGGTTGGACATAAGGAATAATTTCTTCCCTGAGAGAGTGGTTAAACATCACCCAGGAAGGGAGTGGAGTTGCCAACCTTAGAAGTGTTCAAGAAGCTGGAGATGGCACTTAGTGCTATTGTTTAGTTGTTGTGGTGGTGTTGGGTGAAAGGTTGGACTCCATGATTTTTGAGGTCTTTTCCAGCCTTAGTTATTCCATGATTCCTTTTGGCTCTGCTTTCCAACTAGTTTGAAGCTGAGAACAACTGAGACCCCGAGAACAACTCTTCCGTTCTAACAGGACACTACTCACCAGGTTGCTCAGTCTCCAAGGAATCAGACTCTTTGCTTCTTTTCTCTTCTTCGTCTTCTTCTTTTTTTCTCTTTCTTTTTTCCTGCTGTAAAGCTCATTTTTTACTCCCACATGGCATGAATTCTATTTATTATACTAAGGACAAAGGAAATGAGTCTTTAGACCAGTGTGGGAATGTGAGAAGATTGTACTCTATACCTGCACAAGTGGCTCCTCACCCTCCATACTTAGGCATTCAGAACTGACTTTTCTTCCTGTTACTCAGACATATTCTGTTACTCCCTGTTTTCACTTTCATAGCTCTGCAGATCTAGGGGGAATGTTTGAATACATTACCTGTCCACCAGTGCCATCTTTTCTCATTCTATCCTCAGAATTGCGATCAGCTGGTAAGTACTGTTGAAATGGGGCTAATGTTAAGTTGAGCTTCTCATTAGGAGTGTGTATATTTGAGAACAAAATCATTATACTACTTTTGTTTGTTTATATAGCTCTGACTTCTGGCCCTTTCTACGTTCAAATGCCACTTTAGTACTCAAAATATTGGTTCCTCAGTTTGGCAGATTTGCTGTTACTTGCAGTCCTCCCTGATGTCTTTGTTTTTTCATGGATTTCATAAGACCAAAGATGGTAAAGATATCATCAGATACATCTTAAATATCTCTGTTTATCAAATTGATTTACTTTACTTGCTGTATGCTGGCACCATGAAGTTTGTGTATAACTTACTGAACATGCAGTTTATGTCCTGGATAATTTCTAAAACACTGAAAGAGCTTAAACTGAGATTTTCTCCATCCAGAGGTGTGTTTCATACATTGAATAAAAAAATAAATGAATAGTCTGAGATTTCTTATTTTCAGATAGATTTGCTCTTGAAATCAAAAAGTTTGAAAAAATGGAGGTGTCAGTGGCTTTGTGTGCTGTGTGGATTATTAGGGTCTCTAAGTCGTTGAATTTGCAGATCTCAGAAACACCCAAAGACCTTGTCAAGCAGTATTCAAATCTTCCTTGCATATTTATATGCAAGGAAGGCATTGTTAAGCACTAGAGGATAATTTATTTTCATTTTCTGTTCCATAGGCAGAACTTGAGAAAATGGTACAAATTAACAGTAAGTTAGTAAGTTATTGGTTCACTGAATTGAGCCTTTAAAAGTAAGGATATTTGGGAAAGTAATTTGTCATGGCCTTGAGCAGTCTATTTTAAAGCAGTGTAGTAGTTTTTCTATGATAACAGGTAACTTAACCTTCAAAATGCAGTTCTTCATGCAAATAAACCTGGGTAATGGACTTTAAAAGGTGATTTTGCATGCCCTCAAGCATTACTTAGTTCTTGGAACACTATGTCTCTCTCATATATCCAAAATAAAGCAGGAAATATTTTTAGAACACCAGATTCATTTTGCATTATAATGGAATGTAGTGACATCCTACAGTAACTGTAAAATACTGTCTAAAGAGAGAACGTGCAAGTGGATTTTCTAATGAAACATGGATACTACCCCACAGTAATATATAAACTATTTGTGAATACTCTAGATTTGCAATATCGGTCATGAGGTAAAGGAAGATGGACAACCTCACTCTTGCCTTTAATTGCTCATGGATACAGCACTTGAGTGGCTGTACTTGTCAGGAGTTATAGTTCAAACTCATTTTGTGCCTGTGGAGCACTGGTAGGAGATTGAGAAGGTTCTTGAAGTATCTTATATTGAGTGTGTGACTCATTTAATTGGCTCCTACGTCCTGCTCCCCCTCATACTTTTCATGGTGCTTTTCTGCACATTTTCTGTCTCATTCCAAGACTCCACATGCTGAATATGGCAGATCATGAGTGGTCAGTCTTAAACATCACTGGAACTACAGAGTGGGAGAAAGCACAGGAGGCGGTGCATTGCACAGGAAAAAAAAAAAGAATAAGAAAAACATAAAAGCAATTTAAAAGTCCACCTAGATCAGTACAGCTTTCCTCTGCATCTCCTTCTCCCCGAGGTGTGAGCTGTGGGCCTCCATTCTGAGGTCAGTGTGTGGAACTTCAGATCACAGTGCCACAGGGTTCTCCAGGCTGACACAAAGACACCAGATCTTGTACATCAGTGCCGTGAGTTTGCTCAGGGGGTGTGTGGGGGTGTAGCTACATGTCTGAAAAAGACAGGCAAGTTTCTGACACAAGTTCCTTCAGAAGGGAGTTAAAGATCTGTAACTCCTTATGACAATGAGTTATGGCTGCAAGTCAACAGAAATACCTTTTAGGAGATGTGGAATCAATGTTTAATTTTTACATTTTATAAAGAAAGAAACCAAATCTCCTAACCATTATGACACCTTTCCCCAGCCTGTGTTCTGTTTAAATCAGATGTTTTACCACTCGCTTTTAGCAAGTGACTGACAAATAACATAGGAAAGCTAAGCAGGAAAGAAATAAAATTGTATGTAACTTTGGTGAACAATGCTTGCTTAGCAAAGGGTTTTATGATCCATGGTAATCCAAGGTAAAACTGCTCTGTTTTTCCTTCAGTAGTAACAGGGATGAGCACAACCATCCATTAATATTAGTTACTTTTGGGAAAAAAGGATATAAAGAAAAATATGTTCAGAACTGTCACTAAGACCCTGGACATGAAGGCAGCTTCTGTGCTTATTTCTGTAGGCAATATATCATCTGAAAACAAAAGGACACATTCCCCCTTATTCATAACCAAGCATCTTGAAAGCAGCAAGGGTGACTGCAAGGGTAGAATTTTGTTTGTGTGCAGACTCATGTTCATTATGCTGTTTTTTCTTTTTGTTACAACCATAAGCCAGCGCAGTCCACCGCAGCAACTCCCTAATGTATTTCTGTATGCATCTCCATATTGACCAGGTACTGTCTTCTTGTGTGTGGTGCCTTTGGGAATGCTGGGGTGACCCCTCACATGGAGCATGCTTCTGACCCATTCCACATTTTGCAGGGAACCTTTATCTTCTTTCAGTTTCAGGACAGAAATGATTGTGGTGTTGTTCTATGCAGTTTGCTCTGAAGTAAACTTGTGTTTGCAGAAATTAGAATTCCCTGTCCTGCTGTCTCAGTCTTGCTTGTGTCTTGTGCAGAGGTATAAGTCAGAATCAGCATCTGTTTTAGGCCAAGTTCATAGTAAGGGGTACCTGAGAGTCCCCTTAAAACCCTGATATCTGTAAGAAGGGAAATACTGATTTAAAAAACAATGTATTTTGCTTTTTTTTTAAATTTGGCTATGTTTTGAGGCATATGATCTGACAAAAATTATGAGACCTAATTATGGCTTTGATCATATCCCAGTTTCAAAATAGCAGTTAATTCTGCTATATAAATGAATACATTTTTATTGAGAGTAAATTCAAGAACATATTCTGCTTTCTTGTCGGTGTACTCAGCTGAGGTTGTGGTCTTTTCTAGTAGGGATTCATTTCTAAAACACCTGGATGGCTAATAGCATCTGAGCACTTGGGTTTTGAGAAATGGAGAACTGAGAAAAAGTAATATATTCAGAATAATCAGAAAATATTACAAGACTGCTTATACTTTGAACCTCAAATATATCTGAAAACAAATTGACAGGTCTAGAACTTGAGACTGATTTTAAGGTGGGGAAAAGAGTATTTTGAAAAATGATTACCCAACAAATGAAGGAGAGAATCATCTTTTTGTTTGTAGAAAAAACCCCATTGTGCTGGAATAAGAAGCTTCCACAATCCATTACTTTAGTCACCACCTCCAGTAACATTAAGTAAAGCAGAAATGTTTGGGAGCATGAGAGAGCATATGGTAAAGACTTACCTTCTCTGTCTCCCTGTTTATTTCTATTCTTATTTCAATGTTCTGAAAAAGCAATTATTTATTGCAAATCCTGAAAATAGAAAACTTTTTTTTCAATCTTTGCATTTTCACTTGATTACAAACTCCTATTGAAGATTTTCATGTGAATGGAGCATCTGCTGAGTATCCTGTCCAGATGGAATCTCCAGTAAAGCTGAAGAGCTCACATTCACTTGCTTGGTTCTTCTTTCCACAGTCAGAGTATCTGCTTGCTACTTCTCCCTTATCCAGTGATTATTTTTATGAAGCTTGTTGGTCTAACATTAACTGAGACTTTTGTTCCTCTGTAAGTTCGCCTGAAACTGGAAGTCCCTGGGGAGACAGAAAGCTACAGTGACAGACAGTCTGCAAAAGCCTCATTTCCTTGAGACACCATGTTAGAAAGAAAACAGCTGAGATGGGATTAAAGTGCCCAGTCCCTGAAGAAGGAGAAGTGGGAGATACTGCACATTGGCTCTGCCATTAGTGCCTTTAAGAGTGGGGGACTGCAGTCAGCTTTGTTAATGGTTATGTGCATATGGTATATAATAGATTTCAGAAGGTACTTTTACTTAACAGCCACTATAGCCTCATTTATGGCTGATTTAATTGATAAGAGACTGTACAGAATCATGTTGGTAGGTATTGCTGAAGTTAAAATTGAGTAATTCTGGTAAATGACATTTTAGAGTCTTCTGACCTGCTCAATTCAAAGAGCTTTAAATATGTAGGAGAGAAAGGACATCCCTCCATTTATTATTTATTCAGGTAAATTCATCCCCTTATCAGTTCCTTGAACTGTTCTTACTTTTTCCTCTCTCGGGCTATATTTTTTGTTAATAAGAATTTTCAGATCTACCAGAAATTTAAAATACAAAATCTGAGGCTAAGATCATCATGGCATCCAAATTACTTTTTTTTTTTTTTTTTTTTGCCCAGGACATACTCATCTCTATAATTCTTGTCAGTAAGTAACCATAAAGAAGAGATTTATCAAGCAGATGTCAGAATGTCAGATCTGCCTTCAGCTGATTTTCTGTAAGTTTATTACCGCATGAACTACTGTGTTCAAGGATGTAGTAAAAAAGCCTAAAGTTTTATTTGCAATAGTAAATAAAATATTTCAAATGTGAAGCCTACACTCCAAGCAGTGAAAAAAAAAAATCCATTCTAACCTTTGGAAGGAATTCTGCTCTTTTGCCACAAGAACCAATTATTTCTATCAGACAAAGCCTTTATTATTTTATAATAAAAATTATTTTATAATAAAACCTATTTTGTAATAAAAATAATTATTGCGCCCTCACAAATGACTGTGGCTATTTTCTATTAGGCATCTGACTGCTTGAAGCTTGAAAAACAACAAATGGTGGGGTAAAATATCTGCCATGCTTTAACCAGCCGTGTTTGCTTTTCTCTTCTGATAAGTTCCTGGGGCTTTTTTTTTTTTTTTTTTTGGCTACAGAGAACATCTGCTTTTAATGAACACAAATAAGTCAATAAAATTCATATGTACATTTTGATGAGATTTCCTTCCCTTTCTGTGTAAATATGATTAGCATTTTGAACTCCAGATACCTTCTTTGGAGTTTAAATATAGCTCCTTGTTTTTTGGCATCAATACAATAATAATGCATTGGAAGAAGCTGCAAGGAAGTAACATTTTGTGAACCTTCTGTGGTTATTCTTGGCCTCACATAAATCCATTAATACATTTCTCTCTGCAATTCCTAGAACTGATTTCTATATTCATGCTTGTGTCCAGTACGATCATTCAAATGGCAGTGTGAGTGGAGACAATGGTAAGATTAAGACTGAAGTATGAATCTGAGTCTGTTTTAAGTACTAGTTCCTTTTTGGTAAGTTTTGAGAGTCAGGTTTTTTTAAATATTAGAACAACTTTGTTTTCTTCATCTTTGGCCACTGATGCCTATTTCAACTTGAACAGCCTGTACCCACACAGCTTCTTTTATTTTTTTGTTGTTTAGGGGTTTTCTGATGTGACACATAGCTTGCACCCAGCCAAACATCAAAGCATGTTCTCAGACAGTATGCATGAATCATTTTACTGAGGTATCAGGTCATCTATGCTCTTTATTCCGTTTTTTAATTGGTGCCCTCAGTAGCTGCAGGCTTATTTAATCTTTGTATTACCATAGATTTTTTGGCTGGGAAACTGGAAAGATGTAGCCAGTACTCATCCTATTTTCCAGCCTTGCCTATTCACCTGTGCTGGTGAAATCCAGCAGTCGTCTCCTTCTCTCACATTTTTCTGAGCTCTGCCATAATTGTGGAGAAATAGTTCAGTTGTTTTTGAAGGAAATAGAAGTTCGTATGTTAGACAAGAAAAAGTTTGGTATATTTGGCAAAACTCATGTAACAGCTAACATCACCTGAGCCAAGCCACTGCTTTTGAGACATGGCATTTCCATTCAGAACTTTTATTTAGCTGAAGACATAACAAAATTGTATTTGAGCCATACCTGATTTTAGGTTTAGTTTGGACTGACAGTACATGGCTAATAGATACTTGAAGTTAGAGATAAGGTATGTTGTCATGTAAGTTTATGCTCTAGATTGTTGGTTTGTAATATCAATTTTTAAGAGATGACCAAGGGATTAATTTTGCATTTGGTGGTAACACCTTTTTTTTTTTTGAGATAACTGAGTAATTCCCACTGTAGGTTTCAGGTTTTGGTTGCTTCTAGCCTTGTAATATTTCACAGTTGGAGCAAACTGTCTTAGTTTGTGCTTGATTAGGAAGTGTCAGGCATTCAGGCATTACTGAAATGCTCTGAAATATGTCTAGGGAAAAAAGGAAAAAGGAAAAAACAGTGTTTCCTGTGTTAACATGCATAATGTATTTTTCCCTAGCATCTCATTTTGCAGGAATTTGTGAGGAAGTAGTCAATTTGTAAATCTTTGGATAATTATGTTTTGCGCATTAATACACAACATACCTTTAAAGATTCTGCCTGGCACCGGAAATGCCCTAGGCTAGGAGAAAAAACTGTTCTTTGGTCTTGAACCTGACATCTAAACTGGGAGTACATCTCTCTTTTTTTTTTTTTTTTTTTTTTAAGGATCACTTCTGGAGACAGAACAGCTGGGAGAAGGGAGATCCTTCTCTGACAGTAGGGAAGAGGAGTGCTTAGAGGTGGGAATGATAGAGAAAAATGGTAATGGAATAGAATAGGTTAACTGCACAGAGAAAACTTATGAACTAAACTCTAAACTTTAAACTACTAAAACCCAAGTTTTATCCAAAAATCAGGTAATCATAGAGGTGTTTTAGATGGGAAGGAACTGTTGGAGATCATCTGGTCCAGCCTCCCTGCTAAAAGTCAATCCAACTGTGAAGTCAGATCAGGTTTCGCAGGGTCTTGCCTTGTTCCAGCCTCTCTGAGTAACCCTTTCCCCTATCCCACTTCAGCTTGTCCAAGCTGAGAAAACTTTGAGCCTCTTTCCCAGGCAGTTATAACTGACAAGCTGTCTCCTGAGTGGGAAACCTCTGAATCATTCAACGCTGCCTAGTAACATTGGGTGAAATTGTTGATTTCAGTGTAAATGGCAGTGGATGGCAGTTTTTTGTGAGCTTTCTGACAGTGATTTTCTGTGAGACTTGTATAAAATGAGATGTATAGGTAGCCTGCAGCATCTGTCTGGAGTTACAGAGATCTCTGCTGTATTTCCCTCATTTTTGCTGCATCCAGAAATGTACTTTTTCCTCTGTCTTCTGTCCTTTTCCCTGGTTTACCTATTTCTAATCTAATGGGAAGGAGATCTTACTGGAAACTAAGCTTTTATCCAGCTAAGCCTGTCTCTGCATGAGCCACCACCTGCTCCTAATGGACACCCCACTCAGCCTGAAAATTTAGCTTGGCAGAACTCAAGTTTCTCAGGGAAATAAACTTTACAGTTTATCCTGATATCAACCCCAGCATGTCATGTAATACAGTTAGTTAGGTAAGATTTTTTAAGAGCATTGCAAAGAGGAAAGAAAAAAAAGGAAAAAGCAAGTTTTGTCCCTATCCCTGTTATACAAAGTAATTAGCAATGTTTGAAAATCTAAAACAATATTTTGATAACAGTAATGGCTTGTTTTAAACTTGTATGTCTAAGCTTTCTAGGTTAAAAAAAAAGTGCATATGTCTTGCATCCAAAAATAATTTCAATTTACAAGTATGGACAATATTTATGTCAGCAGCAGATTTGGTCATGGCAGTATAGCATCTGGCATGTGGGATCGGCAGCACAGTCAGCTGCTGTGTGGAATAGCAGCCTTGGTTTTTATTTGTGATTTTTGCCTATTTTCCCAATTATCTACAAATGGAGAAAAAGAAGTCAGGAAAAAACCCTGCTGTTAGGCTTCTCTTTGAAGGTGTAAGGTGGTGAATACATAATTCGTTGTGTGGGTTTCATTAACACAGAATCTTTCTGCAGGTTTTCCAAGGCAATAAAGCCTATTCAGTCATTCTGCCTGTGTATCTGTGTATATCTGTTCCACGAGAACAAAGTTTTACTCTACTGTTTGGTGTTAATAACCTTTTCTCAGATGAAGAGACCTTTTGTTATTAGGTTACTTAAATATAGTTCCTATGCAGCTGAGTAAGGGAACCTTCCCTGGGAAAAAGCCAGCAAATTGCCTTCTCTGTGTGGCCTGTTGCTGGCCAGACACCTGGTGAATGCTGCTCAGCAGCTTAGCACAGCACAGCTGGGGACCAGCCCCAGCACTGGGCTTGGAGGGTGTGGATAGTGAGGGGTTGTGGGGGCAGGTGGGTGGCACTGTGACAGGCAGAAGAAGTTCATCACAGGCAAAGAAGCTGGAGCCATCACAAGAGGAAATGCAGCACTGCAAGATCCATAAGATTAAAAGCCTCCTTAATTCCTTTGTTGAAAGAACTTGATACTTTTTAACTTAAAAGTGATATACCAAATTTAAGGCATGGTGATGCTTTGTAGTAAGCTATCCATTATGGTTAAATACAGGCTCATGTTCTTCTGAACTCTGAAATTTGCTGGACTTCTATGGACACACAGTTATGCTTTTAGTGAGTTTGTGTTTGACCTGGGACCACTGCACTCATTCCAAGCTGATTAGTATGCTGTGTACTCTAATTATTTCTCTAATACACTTAATATAAATATCACAATGATATTTATATGCTGCATTAGTACTTAAAACCTAAAACCCCTTTTTGTCAGTAGTAAAAAAACTTGTATGACTGAGTGACTGATAGAAAATTTCTGGAGGTGAAATAATTGTTATTAAATAGCATCAGATTGTATGTTTTCATTTTTGAAGTCCTTTTCTTAAAGATCTGATAGTTCTCCAGCCAACCTTCAGAAGACTTATGCAAAGCCAGGAAAGTCCCTTTGGACTCCTGCAAGGTTCAAGTCAGGCAGAAGGATCTACCCTCCCCATGGGCAACAGGTAATTTTTCAAGGTAGACAACTACTCATGGGGAAGAGAAAAAGGGTGTTGAAAGATGGAGTGAAAAAACTTGAGCACCCTTGACTGAAGAAGTGGCTTCACAGTCCACTCATAAAGAGAGTACTGCAAAGGAGTTGTTTTTGTGACAAACTTGCTTGTGGGCGTTTAGAGGACAAAGTGCTTTGTATGGTGATTTGTGCCAGACATCTTGGGACCATTCAGTGTAGTTTTGGACCTCTCCCAGCATTTTGAGATGAAAGGATGAGGAAAGAATTGATCTTTCAATTTTTCTTAAATGTGGTTGGATTTGCATTGCTCTGTATTCGTTCCTTTCCAGAGTTAGTTGAAGAGCATAGTGATGTTGCTCATCTCATTTATCAATGTTTATGCACGGATTTGAAAAATATTTGTGAAGGTGGGTCCTATGGCTATTTTAATTTCACAGATTTAATATTTCAGGAACAGAAATGGATAATGACAGATGTTCTAAATAACATCAATTAAATGGAAAAACTGGATGTATATGTGTTTGTTGCCTTTTCCCATGCCATTTTCCACAGAGATTTGTCTAACAGTTGCTTCTATTTTGATGTGGGAGCTGTAACTTCTAAAGGGGTTTTAGAACCATGAACACATGCTTTCTTCATGGAAAGAGTAGCCAGCTCTTTCCTTGGACATTAATAAAGTGAGCTAATTATATTTACATCTATTAGGAGGTGAAGACTTTAGAAAATGAAGCCTGATTATGGAAAAACCCTAATACCATCTCCTTCCTGAGTAGGTTTTGCTGTGGTGTCTCTGTTTGGAGTGAAATGAGTATTTAACTAAATTAAATGAGCTTTGCACTGAAATGAAAACAACAGGCCTCCTCTGTAATTCAAGGTAAACACTATTTCTGAAAGTATTGATTTCCTTTTAAATATCTACTAACCAAATGTTTATTTCCCAAATTTAAGACTAATATTTGTTACAAGCAAAATTATCATCGATCAGTACTAAATTTCCAAGAACACAGATGGGCACATAATGCCTGATGAAATATGGTGATGTAAATGAAAATCCTTTGATTTAAGAGGGTCAGACCAGGAGCAGGATTATTTCTGTGACTCTCAATTCCTATTTCTTTACTCCATACACTTCAAGAAAAGGGGCTGAAATGCCTTTTTCTGCTGTCTATGCCTGTAGGCAGAGAGATCCACATGGGTACGCTGCCAGTTACAATTATTTTTAATGTGTGTCCTCTGGCAATGTATTCAGATACAATTTATCAATAGTAAAAAAAATGAGGTCCCCACCATTTTCCATGAGAGTTTGTTTCAATATTTACTCATCCTACCTATAGCAACCACTGCTTTTTTCACCATGATTTGGTATGGTTTCTTTTTGAGTCTTTGTCTTCACTTATGTCTTTGACATATGCATTTTACAGAGAGGCATGGTACATGAAGACCTGCCAAGCTGCTAAGAATTTAGCATGACCTTGACAAAAGTCCTTGTCAAAGTCCATCATAATGCTTTTCTGCTACACCATGCCAACACATCACTCAGTAAGCCATCTCTGCTTAGGACATTTAGCTTCAAGGCTGAGTATGTTTGAATAGGAACAAAAAGTTCTTCTGCATGAAATAAACAAAAAAGTTATTTCTGTTTTATGATTAAGTCAAAATTGATCTAGCTTTGCTTAAGAGTAATAAACATTCCTGAGACAAAGTCTGAAAAAGAGCAGAATATGCAATTGCAAGAAATTCTTTTGATTGTGAAATTGTGTGTTTATCCTGGCTATGTCTAACATGCATATAATTTGATTCAAGCTTAGCTCAAGCAGGAATTAGAGCAGACAATTGCTTACTTTTTGGAAGAAGTGTAATCCAGGCCTTTACTGCTTACATTATATGTGTAATTAGAAGAAGTCTTTGTTTGAAGTGACTAATTAAATCTCCAACAGACTGTTGCTTTTGGTAACCTACTGACATTGAAATCACAAAGATTGTAGGCACATTTTAACTAATCCGTAACTAAAGGAATAGTGGATTTGTCTTTTTATAGTGTTTTAGTCGTAACACTAAATGAACACTGGAAATGAAACCACAGTTTCTTAACTATTGTACATGTTTGAAAATTTGATTTTATTATTCGAAGATGATGCATTGATCTTATCTAATATTAACACAACAGCAGCTCAATATTTGGATTCTCAGAGAAAAGTCTGCTTGTTTCATTTTCAGATCTGGTCTAGTGATAAATTATCACCATACACAATTCAGCCTTTGTCTGCCCTCTGCCTGTTAATAAAATTTAATCTAAGTGACATAATTCAGTGATCATAAATCATGATTTAAACTAATCATAAAAACCCTTAAATTGTGTATTTTTTAATGTTTTTCACATATTTACATTTCAATTACATTCTGTATAATGGCATTCCCGATATAACCCATTTGAATAATGACTTTCAAGTAGATTTAACCTTTACAGTTGGAGATTCATCTTGAGTTACAAAAGATAAAATCTCTTTTAGCTGAACAACTCCTACAGTGTTACAATTATTTGTAATTGTTTATTAAGTGTTTTCAATATGGAAAAATGTAAACAATATATTTCTTAATTACTTAGTAATTAATTTTTGTACTGGAAGTTGTGGCAAGCTGCATTTGATTGGAAATTAAGACCCACTTAGACAAAAAACCAGATTACTTTCTATTGAATTAGAAACCCTGTTTCACTTCCTTAATAAAAGAAATAAAAATATCAGGTGCTTATATTACTCTGTTGCATGGAAGAAATTCTGACAGTACTTAATAGTTGAACTGAATCAGAAGACCAAGTCTTTCAAAGATTTAGACTTAATAGATCCTCTCCATCTCATTTGTCTTTCTGAGCTGAAAGAAGTCAAGATTTATTGCTTTCTTGACTTTTCATTTGTCAACCAAATAATCTGATTCAAAAAAGACAATGTCCTGAAAAAAAAAGTTTCAAATTTTAATCACTTTCTGTTCAAGACAATTAGTCAATATGTTCCATCTTTCTTTGAAATTTCTATAAACTTGTACTACTTCAATGACTACCATTTGTTATGGGTGGTATTACTGATGGGTAGTAGTTAGGAGCATACCACTATTTTCATCTTCTGGTTTTAGGCATTTAATTTAGTACTTTGTATCTGGAATAATGGCATGCATTTCCTTGACCTGCCTCTTTGAAAACTGCTATACAACTTCAAAATTTTGCAGTTTCTTTGTGTAGGAGTTGTGTTTTTTTTAGGTTTTTCCACATCCCAGCAGTGTTCTCAGCAGGTTGAATTAATCTACCACTGGAAATTTAACTGTAACTAATATATATTACATTGATAGAGAATTGCTAGCAAGAGTCTTCCAAGTAACAATTAATAATCTTTCCAATATACTTATTATTAACACAGATATTTGTTGCTAATAATAAATTTCAATTAGTGCTATATTTTACAATAAGAACTGAGAGGAAAGCCATGAATGTGCTTCAGAAAAAGTATAAACGGGATTCAATTAATTCACCTATGTCAACACTATTTCCTCATCATTGCTTTCAAAAGCATATTATTATTAAGCAATATTTGTGGTCTGTAGAGGATCAGTTTTGTCTTAGGTATGCACAAAATAATGTATTAAAGGCAGACAGCAGTGTGAGCCATCTGTTCTGAAAAAAAACCACAAAAACCCCAAACTTTAATACAAGCAAAAAACCCCCACCCAAAGCAAAAACCCAAACAAAAACCCCAACCAAATTAAAAAAAACCAAACAAACCCAAACTTTCTTCCTGTGTTGGTTCTATATGAAACTAAAATATTGTGGGGAAGGAGGCTTTATTATACCTTCTCTCTTATTTCCAAGAGGTGAAAGTTACAAGAGGAAAATGAGAAACACCTTAAAGTAAAGAATCTATCATCACCAACTTGCCCATTAGTTGCTTTTACAGAGATGGTCATGTCCCTCCTTCCTTACCTCTCCTGCTGTACATCTCTCGTGCTTCTCCACAGTTGGATCTAGTGCTTGTCCTTTGGAAGCTGGATTTTCTTTGCAAACCATTAGCAGACTAACCCAGGGGAATAAAAGTCTGCTGCTTCCAAAGGCCACGGTGTAAGTGAGCTAAACTGAATTTCTGGGGAGTTAGAGAAGAATGAGAGCCCCCCTAGAAAATAAGATATAGAGGTAAAAAGTAAAGTTAGGCTGTGAGATTGGCTTGAATTTCAGAAAAATTAATTCCCTGAGCCTTGAAGTGGAACCTGAAGCAGTGGATACATGCTGTGCCTCATCAGCACCTGCTGATGGAGAAAGACCTTAGAGAGAAACTCATCCTTACATGATGGAGAATATTTGTTGCTTGTTCTCAGTCCTATCCCTTCTAGCTTATGCAGACAACCTCGGCCCAGAAGTAAAGCTAAAACATGTTAGGAACCATTCTGCAGCATTATGTAGCCACATGTCTCTTTGAACATGTGTTTGGTAAAGTGAATGCAGACCCAAATATCTACATCTCCAAATCTCAGAGACAGACAGGTTGTGTTGTTGGCTGAATCAGGAGAAACATCATGAAAGACTTCTTTTTCACTGAGTACATGTTCAACTCTATGTAAAGGGTACAAGGCAAGGATATAATCACCAGGGTTCTTGAAAATAGGATTGCACAAGGGAGCACTTCAAAGGTAGTGCAAGAAAATCCAACTGCATATGTACACAGCTTGACTTTTTGCCACCACAGCATCTGCAGCATCTCTGTAAATAATTTCCTGAGCAGAGACCTTGGCATTCTTTTGTGTTATTTAAATAGAGACCTTGGCATTCTTTTGTGTTATTTATTATTCAGTATGCAGTTCATGAACCACTGGGGAGGATGAATTTGTTGCTGCATCAGAGACGCTTGACTGAACATAAAGTAGGAGCCTATGGCTCAACATGCTTGTCATTGATAATTATCAGTGCTACTTTTGCAATGCCACTGAATTTGTGATAGAAGTGCTATTTGCAACTGGGCCCTAATAGATTCTCTGGGCACCAGAGAAATTAGCAGCTGGTAGCTGCCCAAGGCTATGTGCTGATTGTAGCGGGAATTGCAGTAGCTCAATGGGAAGACAATGAAAGTATTAAAAAGTTTTCATTAACTCTTTCTGAAAAAATGTTTACATTTGTTTGCTTCTAAAGAAGGAAGCTTCTGCGAAGCAATCTATAAGGGTTCCTTTAACCATATCTTGGAAGTTCTCCATTATACAGGGATTATGGCAGGGTTTCTTCTGCCCTGGTCTCTCTGTTCTTTGTACACCCTGTAGGGAGGACCCTCCGCCTCAGCTGGGGCAATCCCAGAAAAAGGCTGTGAGGAGAAAGGATTGAAAGCAGCCCTGGGGTGAAGGTCTTCTGAGTGTCTGTGGACAAGAAGCTCAACATGACCCAATAATGTGCACAGAAGGCCAAATGTTTTCTGGGCTGCATCAAAAGAAGCAGGACCAGCACTCTGACCTGGAGTGAAACGTCTTGGGCTGGAGTCAGAGCTATGATCCTGGGAATGAAGAATGAACATGGGAATGGAGATGAAGGGAAGCCATGGGAAGTCAGATGCAATATGAAAAACCTGGCAACCAGGGTTGTAAAGCCATTTTTGAGGGAGAATGTGGAGATGAAGGCATTCTAGCTAGGGCCCCCTAAGGAAAAGTAGGAGCTAAAAATGAAGATTTTCCCATCTGCAAGCTGAAGCTTGCTTCACCCATCTTTCTGATTCTAAACTGGGGTGGGAAATTCAGCTGAATTTCTTGTCAGCAAAACATTGTAATATGATCTTGATCATAGGTAAAATAATGCTTTTGTTGAAAGTGTCTTGGTATCAGCAGAAACTGTTTAGAGGAAAAGAAAGACAATGAAAGACAATGGGTCTCCTAGAAGACTTCAGTGCCCCAGGTTTTAGAAAAACATGAGGAGAATACTGACAGAATTCTATCTAATTTGCAACAGAAAATATTATCAAGAGTGAAAAAACATGCAAGTTAAAAGATTTGGAAAAGTTATTCAGATTGAATGAGATGCTTAGCTAAAATACTGTCTCCCACAAGAAAAACAGCTTTCTTAGTTTTCTAATCTTTCATGGAAAAGTTTAGTCAAGGCTTGTCACCTGATACCTTTTTTTTTTTTTTTTGTTACTGAACAGAGGTGCAGTTAGGAGCAGAAATGGTGAAGTTTAATCTTTAGAACTAAAATCTTGTCTTATTTTCACAGTAATGCAGAATCCACATTGATGTAGACTCTGAAAACCTACTAGTATAGACTTTAATTTGTTTTTGAATTTGGATAATTGTTAGGCAATGTCTATCATGGATTACAAAAATTGCGTTGTATGTAATGAATATTCAGGCTTCCTTGTCTGGTGTAGGGGCAATCAAATAGATCTTTTTCTCAATTCTATTAATAGTGATGGAAGACTTCAATGAGCTGAAAGTAAAAATATCATACATTTCAACACTGCTCATCTTACTATGCTTTAGACTACTTGCATTGCATTGCATACTGTATCAGCTTCTAATAAAGATGCTGTAATCATTGGTTTTGATCAAGAGGACATTATTTTTCCTTACTGTAGTTTATCATATTATGCCCTGCGGGTCTCTAAAGCACATTTCTATTTATTTAGGAAAATGCCAGGGGGAATGAATCAGGTGGAAAAATAGATTATAATTTCATCTCACAGATGATTTTCAAGAAACCTTTATACATTAGAAAGCTTTAAAATTGTCAGAGAGGCAGACCTCTGTTAGCAGGACATCAGGAGCCATCAAATTCTGTGGGGTTATGGGATCTTTTGCCTTCTTATCCAGAATTACGACATAGCCCAGTCATGAAGGTTTACAGTCTGAAATCACTTTAAACTGTATTTCAACAGCCTGGCTTATTCTAGACTGGGCCATGTCTTTTAGTCTGTTTCTGGGAATTATCTAAAAGAATTGTACATAGTGTCTGTGCTGAGCTTAGGGGTTGGAAATCTCTAAATTAAACTGGAAAGGAATTAGCCAATGTGCTGTGGGTAGTAACTTAGAAGCAAGTGGTTTACTGTGGGGGTTTTGGGTATTTGTACTTGGGAAAGACTGCTTGTAGTTTTGGGTACTTCACACCAATTTTTAAAAGTATCTGACATAGTGGAACTTATAAAATCATGTCGTTTACCTTGCCATTGGATCAACTAAGAACATGCACATATTCTTTTAAGGATCACTGATAAGCTGATCAGCAGGAACAGGTGAAGCTCCTTAATGTAATCACATATACATACTCTTAATCACCTTAAAAATAGTTTATGTCTATCTGAGAGTGATGCAGAAATGTAATTTCCAGGCAGTGTCTAAGCCTTTTACCAGAACTGTGAAATATAATCTTCCACACAGATAATATTCTGCAAGACTGTTTTTAATGATGGCTCCTGTTTGAAAATGTAACAGACTAAACAATGCTTCTCTGGATCAAAAGCTAATCAAACTCCCTTCTGCTAATGAGAGACAAGATCAAAACTGTGGAAAACATATTGTGGACAGTCATCAATTAATTGAAAAAATATGTCTGCTTTGGCGTTTGAGCCAGACATGCTGTGAATGGGGTTGTCAGGCACAAGTGGTGCTGAATAATGTGGGAGAGAAAGGGAAAGCTGTAATCATCCTAGTCTCTGGTATGACTTCTAGATGTTTTATCACAACTAGCTGGCTAAAGATCTGTCTGGCCCTGGAAGAAGCTATCTAACTTCTTAGATGAGTAGGTAGACTCATCCTTTCAGAAATCAGGTAATAAGACAGGTTTGGCGATGTTTTGACCACATTTATTCAACTCAAGAGGTACTGTGATACTGTTAAAAAGAAATAGAAATCAATGCAACAGAAATCAGTTGAGATATCAATTTTAGGAGCACTTTTCTTTCTATAATAAGGACCTAAAAATGAAGTATTAGAAAACTTGGATCACAACAGTGTGTGACAAACCTGGTTGCCCACTAAAGAAACTAGGCCTCCTCTAAGGTAATTAAAGCCCCTGGTAGACATAAATTTGACAGTACTGCTAATTACCCAACCTCGTTCACTGAAAGGGAGCTAGTTGCCTGTAAAATATAATAAGTATAATAGAATAAGTATAATAGAAATGACAAAGACTCAGAGTTCAAGAGAAAAATAGTATGTCTTGGATTAGGAGCACAAGTGTCTTTATATAGTTTCTCCCTCTATTTATGCAGACCTGAAATTTGTTCAGCAAACAATTGTGGGGAGCAAAGAGCTAATGTGACTCATGAACACTGGCCCACCCACTGGCTTGATTTAGTTTTTCATTCTGAATACTTCCTTTTTCATTAGCTGTCACAGTGAACTCCTATTGTGTATTTTGATCTGCTGTTCCTCATCAAGCCCAAATGATGAGTGAGGCTGGAAGAATCAGGCTGGTCTTGCTTAGTAAAAACTTATTTTTTGTAAAGCTTTCTGTCTGTTTTGTCTTTTACCAATAATGAAGTATTCATGGTATTCATACCACGTAACATTTTTTTCTGTTGGGTTTTTTCCCCTGTTTTTTGTTTGATGGTTTGTTTGTTTTCTTGTTGATGGGGATTTGTAGGTTTTTGTGTTGTTTTTGTTTTTTTTTTTTTTAATTAATAGAAACCATGAACACTAAGAACAAATAATTGGATAAGGGATTCACTTGTGAAGCTCAAATTTTTACAGAGTATTCTGTAAGCAGCTGATTGTGCCCATACACCCATCTGCATCTTTAAACATTTTTGTTTCATGTTCAGCAGAAACAGTATTGTTTATTTCCTAAAGGATAAGCAATTAGAAATGAATTTAATTAATACATGTGGCACTTTTTTCCAGTCTCTTATCAGAGTCCCAACAAGCCATCCACATGCTTCGGTAGGTTTTATGAAACATTTGCAAATGACAAACAGATGGCCTTTTTGGGTTGCTGTATGAAACAGTGAAGATTAATATTGCCACTCTTCATGCAGTATGTTCAGTCGTATCTTGTCTGCCAGGAACTGGTTGTTTTCAGTGTTTCTCTCTGTAAATACTTATGGCCTGTTCTATAATTGAACAAATAGAGGAATAAGCAAGCTTGAATAATATTCGTTAAACAAACTCATAATATTCTTAAAAATATCGATAATAAATGAGATTTCTCATAAAGGAGCAAGACCTATCCATCCTTACTGAATTTATACATGTTCCCTTTTTAAAATTTATTGTAAGTAAGTGACCGCAGTATGTTTGTATGGTTTTGCTGTCTAGTTCCCTTTGAGGAAGCCAGTGTTGGTCAAGTTAGGGAAAATAGCACATGAGCATTTGGAAAGGGTATCAACTGGCAGTCTAAGAATGACTTCCTATCCCTTCCTGTGCAGATGTGCTTTTATGAAAGGCAGACCTTTCACCTAAACGTTTGTCTTCCCAAGAGATGAATAAAGCAAACCTACATTGTCCTTAGGCTGGAAATAGGGTGGACTTGGCTATTTCTAGATTTTCAACACTTTGGAGGATTTGGCTAAGTGGTAAGGTTTGGATTTATACCTAACAACTACTCTGTCTTCACTTCCCAAAGTGAAAGAGCTCCAGATGATTCCCATTTAGGAAGAGGAATTTCTAAAGAATAAAACTGTCTATGCAAGATGTTTTGTCTGTCTTATACAGTGACATTTACTAATCTCTGTTAATCATTAATTGTAAAACTAGCTGGGAGTGTCTTTTTTTTCAACTTCTGTGCAGTGCTGTGCACACTTAACATAGATTGAATGAAAATTATTTCATCTCTTCTGCAGCTCTGAGGAAAGACTTGCTGACTGAACTCTTTCGATACCATCATTGAGACAATTTTTATCCACTTAATTTAATTTTTCTGTTTTAAATGAAAACAGAGAAATAATTTTGATGTCTTATTACTTTGGGGATATTATATCTCTACCATTCAGTGAATTTCTACCATGGTAGACTGTCCTTTTGGAGATCATAAAAGTGTCTGAAAAGCTGCCTCATGCTGTATTCTGCAGCTCATTGCTTTTCTCTTTTATATATATTCTTGCTCATGCTGATCAGTGGTTTCATTGTCTGTGATGTTGCAATCTTCATCTTTCAACCTCCCACAGCCACAAGCCTTCCTGGATCAGTATTTCATCCTAAAGGCTTCAGGAATAAAAAGTTCAATTGCATAAAGTTATCTGTGAAAACTGTATGTTGGGAAGTGCCAGACTTTTTATTAGCTTTGGCATTTTTTTGTAGATTATTTTTCCTGAGGAGTTCATTAGCTGGCTTTGACTGGATAACATGAAGATTCTTGGCACTCATATTAGAACTCAAGATATGACAGCTGGGTTTCACCTCAAAGAAGAAAACTAAAATTTTTTAAAAAAAGACAAATTATTCCTAAATGTGTACTATTGTTTCTAATACTGTGAAAAATTTTGCTGCCTTGTACAGTTGTATTGCTCTGAACTGAAAGAGAAAGATCAGGAAGCTTGTTTTTTTCAGACTTTGGAATAATTTATGCTCTGTGGTCCACATCCCTGAACACCGGTCATGGCATGATATCCACTGATAGAACTGAGCCTGTGGAATGGCCAATGTTCCCATGCTGCCACTCCTTGCAGTCAGTTGGTGTCACAGCTTCTGGATGCAGTCGCTGCTTAAGATATGAGAGGGAGCCACAGTCTAAGTGGATGGGTGAAATCAGAATGGCCAAATACCTAGGAAAGGTTTAACTTGGCTTTGACAGATGTAAACTACTTGGGTTATGTTGCAGGTTGCAGAATGTTGGCTATTGATATTACAGGATTGCACAGCAGCTTTCTTTGGAAGTAAAAGTGAATTTTCTTCAGAAGAGGAAAGATGAACTTTCTTGAGAAGGTGATGATAACAGTAAAGGAAGCTTAAGAAATGAGGCTAGACTTAAACTACACTGCTACTTTTTAGGGAGCTGAAATAAATGATTTTTTCTGTCATGCTAAAAATAAAATAATAAAAATAGAGACTAAAAGATGTTCGTTATCCCCATATTTTTCTTTTAAAATTGTACCTAATTTATCTTATTGCCCTAAAATAAAAGAATGCACAATATTCAAACAAAATAATTTTGTTTCTTTAAAATTATTCTTCTTATTAAAAATGCCTGTATTCTAAAACTGAATTTAGCTTACATCAGTTTTCAGATCCTGTTAGAATCTGTCTGTTAAAGGGCTATGATTCAACAGACACATTTCTGTCACATGTATATATATCTGATGTTTTATAAACTTCCTCAATTTAAACTTCACAATCCCTATATCAGGGGCACCACACTTGGACTATTTTGGTATGCTCATGGGTCCTGTAGTTGTAACTTTCTGGGGTTTTTTTAAACAAAAGCCCTGGGGACATCTTTTAAGCCCAAACTGTTTGTTGTACTGTTTCCTAAAAAAATTAATCATTCTTCTACTAAAATAAATACGACATAAGCACATTTAAGGGCACAGCTGGGAAAACAACTTTGAATGACAAAAGGTAAAACAGTCTAATTTTACTGTGTTTAAAAGCAAACATTTTCATGTAGCTTATTTTAATAGGTTTTGTATTTGTTTATTTTTGTAATTGGAAAGTAGTTTTTCCTAAAGGTGAATGGTTTCATTACGCTTACTTGAATAGCATGAATAATTTGATTTCATGCAATATTTAGCAACATATGTTGCTAAAAATAATCATGATAAAGCTACAACCATTTATCTATATTTTGGAAATCATTAAGTTGTACATATAGACACGTACATGAAAAAGGGGGTTGCATAGTAATGAATGAAGTTAGTGTGCTTTAGGTTGTCCACCATGAGCCTGATTCAATGTTCACTGTGGTCTGTACATTTCATTTAATGAGATTTGGGTTGTGCAAATGTGAAATCCATTTCAGTTTCCAACCTGAAACTGCATTAAGGCATTATCCACACCATATCCAATGCCTATGATAAATATGGAAAAAATTACTGATACTTAAAGAACTAAAATAAAATAAAAATGCCCACACTAATTATACTGTACTATTTAAAAGCAAAGTAATTTGAGATAATCTGTTGTTTTAATTTGTCAAGAAAAAGTAAAAAGAAATAAAGTATTTTCACTGGCTTCTGATAGCCAAAGAAAACAATTTCCTATTCTTATTTATTGGATTTTCTTTTTTTGTCTTTTAAAAATATTTCAATGACCTTTGTGTGTGTGACTTACGAAAAAATTTATTAGAGAGCTTTACCTTATCAGTAGTTCTTCTGATATTCCAGTTATTTCTGGACATTACCTGACAATGCAGATAAATTACTGACTTGCATTTAAGTAAGACTGTAGTAAAGAGAGCATGAATTTCAAATATGTATGCCATTTATCTGTAAGAGAAAAAACAGCTCTCATAAAGCATCAGATTTCTCAGTGTTCTCCAAAATTGTTCTAAATTTAGGGTTGGTTTTTTTAGCAAAAGAAAGCATCTTTGGCTGCTCTTTGGAAAATAATGTTCAAACAAATATACACCATGAAGCCTATCTAAAGAGTTGTGAGTGACCCCATATCTGAGACACTGACAGTTCCTGCCTTTACTTTCTACCTAACTACTCCTTTTATCTCTCCTACATAATATGTCACATAATTTGTATTCTGTTTGTGTTCATAATCAGAAAAGTGCATAACATATTCATCCATAAATTGACTCTGGGTGCAAAATTATTCAATGTGTATTAAAGAGCAATGCAAGCAACTTCATTTTTTAATTTTCATAAAGAAGTAAATCATATTATGAAGTTGTATAGTCTGAATGATAGCTTTTAAATGAGAAGGGAAATTTAATAAAGACATATTAAAATAACAGTTTTAATACTGTTAGGTCTAATAATATTTCATTCAATATTAATGCTACTATCGTAGTTATAATGCTATTACTGTAGTTTCTCAGTTTAGTATCCTGATTTGAGAAAAATTAGTATGATTCTTCTTTAGATGGCCTGGTTATTTGTAAAATGTTGTGAAGTGATTTTTTGGGTGGGTAGAATGTGAAAAACATAGGGATTATAGTGATTTCACAAGTATCATTCAGTGCTTTTTTAAAATTCAGAAATTTTAATTGAGGAAAAGTCTGCATGACTTTTGTAGAGGACATAAAATTTATGGTAGAAAAAAGTGCTTTGAAGTGCACATTTAAGTCACTTGCAAGCAAAGCAGGCTCACTACAAAACCATCTCTCTTCCTGTAGCTCCTCAGCTGTGCTCTGTGGGCCACCAGTCATCTACAGGACATGCTGTGGGATCCTCTCTGGAGAGCACAGTGGTTCCTGTGGTGTTCCTTCACTTTGTTTCCATTCTTTTAATTGCATAGAAAGAAGTTAAAAATCTGTCAGTACTTTCACAGTGCAGTCTATCTTCACTGTAACAAACCCCAGGGAGTCAGGGGGAATTGTTCATCCCAACATGACTGGTTTGGCAATTTGCTGCAATAAAATAGTGAGGAAACATTCTAAGTCAACTACCCTGTAATATGTTGCACTTTTATGACAACTGCTTCACATTGCTAAATATTTACAAGACACTTTAAAAAGCAAACAACGAGGAAATGAAAAAGAAATTTTTTAAAAAAGTGCATTTAGAGGCTAAATTCAACGTTCTGTGATAAAGACAAGAAAAATGCGACTGGTACCTAGACCAGTCTTTTGTAAGCACACACCCCGGTAGCTGATGACCAAGGAGAGCATGTCTGCCTGCTGTTGAAAATACTAAAGAAAGGGAGTGGTTGTGACTTGCTTTAAGTGAATTTAGTCAATATTTGATTTCCTTCTAAACATGTAATTGTTAATGAGGTGGAAAATTCTGCTAATTTTCTGTTAGCAGAACTGATGACTGTGTTTGCCATGATCTATAGAGAAGGGGGTCCACAGACAATGTCTTTCTTCAGCTTTCACCTTTTTTGGTTCCCTTTTTTAATCCCCATTGCACCAACCTATAGTCTATACTAATGGGGTAAGTTTATGTCCCCATTTAAAGTCAGCAGTGACAATTTATGCCAGAGGTACTTTTAGTTGCTCCTAAGTTCAATAGTTTCTCTAGCTGATTTATAGAAGAAAAATCAACAAGCATTACCCTTTTTTTTAATACTGTTTTGTGATTGTTCCACTTCAATGTAATTTTAGTTAAATCTAATTTCAAGCCATCTCAGATGAATTATTAAATAATAACATTAGAAAAGAAACAAACCTGAAAGAAAACCGGATACACACTTGGATCTTTTCCTGATTGCAGTTAAGGAAAGCAAAAACTAGACAATAAAAAAGCTACTACAATCACCTTAACATAATCTAATGGTTGCCATTAGCAACTTTATATAAATTCATTCTTTTGGAAGTCTTTTAAAATCAGAATTTATTACCAAAATAACAATTATTTAAGTAGACATGCCATGGTTCAATTATCTGGCAGATTCCAGTTGAACAAGATAACTTTTACTCCTTTATAATACAATAAATATTATACATATTTACAATTTCCATTTGCTAGGTTCAGATTTTGGTGATTTTCTCAACCTTCCATACCTGATCCATTGAATTCTTTTGTAGGGAGCTTCATAGCAGTAAGATAGACAGAGAAAATAAAGACAGTTTTCTACTTCAGTCTTTGATGTAGCCTTGATGCCACTGGGCATTCCTCTTTGGGCCAAAAGAGCTGGAGAAATGGCTCAATGCTGAGACACAAAGTTAAGGTGTGTGTGCTTCCAGTGTTTGGGGCTGACTTTTCTAGGAAGCAAACACTGTGGATCTCCTCCTCCTGCTATCTGGTATGGGAGGCATTGGTGGGAGCAGCCTCCTGGTGTCATGGAAAACAGCCTTTAGTTAAACCAACAAATACTGCAGTTTTAGTCATGCAACATTTTAAAATTGACTGGTAATTGACAGACCTGCTTCAGAGTTGCCTCAGCTGCTGCCCAGGATCATATGTAACTCTCAGCAAATTCCTGATCAGAAGGAAGGCTCTGGAGTGGCCACAGAACTTGTTTGCAAATACAAATTTCACTGCAATGACTAAAACTATGTTTCTGTTATTTACCCATGATGATGCTAATAGTATCCAAAGAGTAAAAATACTTTCAATTTGTTATGTTTTTGAATTGCAGTTGTTCTCTGACAGCTGAAATGATGTAGTAAACATTTTTTTTTTCAAAATATAGTATTTTCTTTTCTTCTTCAGTTTGCACACTAAAACATCATTTTTCTGTGGCTTTGAAAGCAAGTACTCATCTGTAGAGACAGAAGCTTGTCAGATGTATAATAAATATGCTTCTCTAGCTAAAACATCTAATATGTAACTTGTTCTAGGTCAGTCTGCTTAATCATGACTTTTTTAATGCATCATTATGCTCTGCAATTGTCAAAGAAATTTTATAAACTTTGTTGAGGTAAAAAATTATGTCCAGTCATTATTTCCTCATAAATTTCTTCTGTGCAGTTAAAAAAAGGCAAAGAATGAGGAACGATAACTTCTGGTGGTTTAATGTGTAAAAAGAAATGTTTGTGTTGGGTGTATCTCAAAGCTTAGAAGTAATTGTTTCTACTATTGATGCAGTGAATGTAAAATAATCTTACTTCGTTAATAACCATGCTTTGATTTTAATTATTTACTGTCCCTTTAAAAATGTTCTTTTCTAAGAAGCAGTTAAGGAAGTTTCCATAGTAGTAATTTCTTTTTCTTGAAAACTGCTGATTCTGGTTCTCCTTAAATCAATTGTAAAAATGCCGATGTGTTTCTGAGGAGATTGATGATGCAGAGGTACATAACACTGATCACAAATAGTCAACTGGTGTTCAACAAGAAATCCACCTGCCCAAACCTGAGCACCTGCTTATGGGCAGGATGAAGCAACGTCCCAGCACCAGTGACTGAACTTGTCATGAACGCCACAGGTCACAATGAGCCCTGATGAGGACTTGTAGACAGCTAAAATAGCACAATTGCTTTTACCTTTCATCCCCCACCCCCTTCACAGTTCTTCTTTTCTAGCAGGCTGAATATTAAGATCTCCTCTTGTAATCATCATTGGAGAGCATTCAGCCACCCACCAAGGAGTGCACATTTTGCCAGTTGTTGTAGTATAAACAGTTCATATTTCGAGGGTAGAAACACTGCCTCAAAAATGCAGCTTTGTGAGAATGTGCAGTTAACATTGTTTGGTTTGTATTTTCACAGTTCATCATGCTCGATTTCAAAACATCCAGCTGTATTTGTATGGGAAGGGCCTGTTGCTGATTACCAGGAGACACTTTGAAGATGCTTGCTTAAACTAAATATTTATGTGTGTTTATAACAGATAGGAAGAAAATTAAACAGGATAATCATTCTTAAATTGACCTAGACATACAATAAACTTAGAAGGGAGAAATAGCTGATGTCCCTTCAGAACTATCTTGTCAACTTGTTGGTCTCTCATCATGTACATGAACTACAACAGCCAGAAACAAAATCCAAAATTTATCAACAATCTTTGCTCATAGATCTTTGTGTCTTCCAAACATATATTTAGGGCAAGAACTGTTGGAGATGCTTCATATGCTGGGATACAAGGCATACCTAGAAACAAAATATTATTGTATTAGTCTTGTAATGTAAAGGACTTTTTTTTTTGTTTATTTATTGAGGGAGTAATAAATTTTAAACAGTTGGGTCTTTCACTGTATCTGGGGAATATTATTTATTTTAGGGTGAAAACCTGTTCTGTAGCAGCAAGAAGTGTGAGTGCATCAACTTTTACTGTGTGGTAGCTCCTGCCTGATATCTCTGAGAAGATTATTGTTTTGTGGGAACTTCAAACAGAATTTCTTACTAATGTGAACACATTTACAGGCAACTAGGTCACCTGAGCTGAGAGAGTGGCTGTGCATCAGCTGAGCTTAGGCCACTAACTGGATGCACTCCAGGAACACTGGGAGTGTGCTACAGTAGCATAAACTATAGAAGAAGTGGCTTCAGCAGGGGTGTTCTACTTTACCAGAAGAATATGCTGGAGGAAAGTGAGGATGCTTGCTAAGCCATGAGTTTTTTGGAGCTTCCTAAAACTTAGCTTAAAATAGGAGAGTCTTCTGAGTCCCTCTGGCATTTTAAAGTCAGTCCATCACCTACCAGCTTATCAAATGGTGTCTCAAATCACACCATACTTCTTTGAAAGATAATCATATACTCTGCAGAGTGGTTATAACTGGAAATATGACAACATTAATATATCTCATATAATATTGTGAATGGCAGCAGAGAAGTGAAAAGATGCTGGACAAAGCAAGCAACTGAAGACAAAAATGCTATTAAGGCCCTTGTGAGGGTTCAGGATTCACCAGAAATAAAGAAATAAAACTAACTGGAAAGCTTCATATTGTAAACTGACAAAAATCATGTAACTTTGAAAGTTGTCTTGCTACTGTGTAAATGAGGTAAGGCTTGCATATAAATGGATTTGCTTGGTGGCATCAGGGCAGAGCTGTGAGCTGTATGTAGCAGAACAACATTAAAAAGAAGTGAACATCAGAGTTCTCCAATGATGATGTACTCTGTAGCTTAGGCTTTCTGAGCTGACACAATTAGATCTCAAAAAGTCACAGCCCAACAAGGCAATGGCTAATCTGCCATTTACAGCAATAGAAATAGAAAAAAATAGTGGTACTTAATTCTGTGGTTAACTTTTTTACTGGAAGGAGGCCTCTTTTATACTGATTTGAAATATTATATTGAAGGCAATCTGACACTCATTTTCTCATATCTCTTTTAACTCATCTTTTCTACTGTTGCCTGTAAAGGATGCATAGTCCCTATTTCTTTACTACAGCAATTGTCATCTCCACCTTACCTCTCTCAACATCTCTCTCTTTTTTTTCCCTTTTTAAATTTCACCCTTTCCTATGCATTCAAATCCACTCTACATCAGATTTTTTACCAGACTATCTTGTGAGACAATTACTGTATCCATCCTAAACTGCTCTTATTATTGTGCACATTTGTTTAGTGTGTCTTGTGATAATTTCTGTTCGTTGTGTAGGCTGCTTCTTTGTATTAAATCTGGAAAGATAAAGAAGATTTTTAAATAGTAGAAATCCTATTTTAAACCAATTCTTTCCTTTTATAATATCTAAAAAGGAAGAATATTGGGATTTCCCCCCCTGCTTTTTAGTTTTAGTTAGCAGTCATGTACCTGAACTAGAGACAGTAGACTGAAGAAACTTCATTTTATACAGTGGCATGTGGTTGAGCTGGTCCCAAGAGCTGCACCATGATAGAGTTTTTTCATAATTGATAATTGAGGCCATTCTGTTACTTTCCACACATCTTTATGATATCTGAGTAGGCATGCCCTTGAAGACATGCATTTCTGATGTATTTAAATTTGTGTATGATGAGAACTAGATGAATGTGGACAAGGCCTCCAGCTCCACACAGATATGTCACATAAGCTTGACAATGCATTCTCTGAATTTTTCGGCTGATGGGTAGAAAAAAACTTACAGTTGTCAGCAAAATACAGCACTTTACAAAATGCTGTCTAATATTTCACTAAAGGTACAACTGCAAGAAATGCAATGACTAGCAGTAGAAACTGTCTAGTCTTTTAATGCTCTGTTAAATACAAACGCTATTTAATGACACTGTAGGTATCTAGATGATCTACTGTCTGTTTAAGAAGACAGCTGAACAATTCAAGCTAATTAAAACTCACAAAGGTCCTGCTTCTGCTGTCATCTGGAAAAAAACTCTACAATTTATTTTAATGGGAAAAAGACAGAACATTATTTAGACTATACAATGCCATGACTTATTTCTGACATGTAGAAGCCATTGTGCTTTCCAGTAAAAGAGTAAGAAGTGTGGGAAATCTTTCACTGCTTAATGAACTGATTTATTTCTTAAAATTGGTTGAAAGTGCATTGGCACAATATTATTACTGGGCCTCTTAAATGAGAAGTCTAGATCCTGAGGGCAAGGGCTGCCTTCCAATGACACAAATAAAACTTGGTCCTTGACTGGAACTTCTAAGCACTGTCACACTGCAAATTATAAACATCCACAATAAAATACTTCTTACAGAATCTGTTTGGATCTGAATCAAGAATTAATAAGTTACTTCTAAAGATTCTGGAGAATAAACTCCCATCTCTTTTTGTACACATGCTGAGTTTCCAGTAATTTCCTAATTATTCTTAAAATTAATGCACCCTAGAGATGGCAGGAAAAAATGCAGCAAATCCTCAGGCATGTGAACTTTTGAACCCAAACTTTTAATAAATTTGAGATGGTCACTTAATAAAGGCTTTCATCAGAATTTGCATGGGTGTCATTCTGTGCTGGACTGCAGAGAAAAAAATAAATAGCATACAATCCTTTGGGAATAAAATATGGCTAATTATAGCTTCAAATATGTGAGATATCTCTTGCCAAAGAGCCTTATAGTCCTTATATCCTCCCCTGAAAAACAAAACCTCTGTTTCTAAAGAAACTTTTTTAGATTAAATCTACTAGAAGCTTCTGTTTTATTACAGAAATTAAGTCCAAGAAAACTGCTGACAAGATCTCAGATTGTCATCTTTTAGAATGAATCAAGTGCACATTTTTAAGAGGGAAAAAGAAAGAGCTTTATTATTTTCCCACAAGATAGGGAAAATCTCAGGATTTCAAAGATACTTTTATAATGGCCTAGGCTACAGCCTGGAGTGAAGTGGCTAAAAGTGATATAGCACATTAAGACTGTATGGACTGACATGCCATTTCACATGTCTCTGTGATTTTGTTATTGTGGCGCCTGAATGCGCTGATCTGGTTTTGAAGAGCTTTGTGCAGCACTTCAGATCGTACTGGCATTCTTGTTAGGATATACTGGTTGTAGCCTCTGCATTATGGCTCCCTTTCCTTATTCTCACTTCTAAACCTTTTCCTACATAATTTCCTACATAATTTGGGTTTGCAGAAGTATGTGAAGGGCATATGGCATCTGGTGCTGAAGTTCTGATACTGATCTAAACTCAGCCCAGACCTTTTGTACATGGTTATGAAAAACCAGGCTGATTCAGTGGGCAGTCATACTCTCAGCATTTTAACCTACTAACCTTTTCTCCTCATGCTGTTGGTATTTTAAAGGGAAAAATCTGCACAAATAAGCTAAATATTGGGAATTCTAAAACTTGTGCATGGTCTATGGCAAGTTTGGCTCTTGGGTCTCTCTCAACCAGTAGGCATAATTTCAATCAAAACAATTTGTGAGGAAAGTCAAACTTGGGCACAGGTTCAACTATTTAGCTAGCTAGAACTTAAATACTCTATTTTCCCAGACATTTCCAAAAGAATTTGAGGTTTTGAAGTAAGTTTTTTAAAAGCAAGTTGTTTGGGGTTTTTTTCTGTATTTACAAGGTTTGTACTTTTTGAATCCAAAAAGAGTTTTTGAATCCAACCAGAGTTTTAGCTGGTCATAATCAGTGCAGCATTTTCAACTTGCTGTTATTACTATGTATAATTTTTCAGGATTAGAAGTCTAAAATATAAACCATGTCTGTCTATTATCACAGAAGCAATAATTTGACCAACACTGGTCTTTTGTAAGCCTTTCAGTATTTTTTTTCTCAAGTTATCAGTATCTAAAGGATTTCTTCTCTTAGTTTTTATGAAGCATAGCTTAAAGACTATTGTGCTGGGCTTTTTTCCTCTATGCAGACACTAATCAAAAGTGTTTTTCAACGATTTTGCTAGTGTTCACTATAGAATCAAAACTGACATTATAAATACTCAATGTGCTTCTGGTAGAAGTAGACCTTTTGAGCTTTCATTCTTCAAAGTGTCCACTTGTCAAAATGAGAAAGAGGAGTAGAGGGTAACGACACATTGTATGGTAACAAGCAAGACACAAAGGATTTCTGTTTTCAGACCTGGCATGTACTCCAGAAAAGTTCTAGCCAACGGAACACTTGATTAATCTCAGCAGCTTTCACTTGTCCCAGTCGGGTACTGTCGTGTCACTTAGCCTGGTAATTGCAATACAGAGCTGTTTTACATAAAATAATGGGTGAGTGAGTTGATGTTCTTACTCATTTTGCCAAGCTGCAGCAGCATACTCTCAAGTATATTGAACAGTACTGGAGAGTGCATTTACCCAAGGGAAAATATGTCCCAAAATAATTTATGATCCGCCCTGTTCCAGCAAAATGCAAGGAACATGTTGTCCTCTCTGGAGCACTGTGACGCAGTTTCACTGACATAAAATTAGACAAGGCTGAGACTGGCTCCTCTGATGGTTGTGTGATGGACTGCCTTTGTGCCTTCCTTTGGGAGCACTGGGTATTGCTAAAGGGGCAAGGACCCGAGCCTGTCACATCTCATATGGGTTATTAGGGCCAGGTTCTGAAGGGTTCTCCTCTAAATCAGTGAAAGGTTTGTGGCTTTAGTGCATGCTCAATTAGTCCCATAGTTCATTTGAGTGAATTGAAAGACTTATAATATTTCTTCTGTCTCTTGTTTGTTTGTCCTTGTTTGTTAGTTAGTTTGTTTTTTGTTCCCCCCCCCACCCCCTCCATGCAGAGACGTGAGGAGGAAAAGAGAGGAAGTAAAGAGAGAGGGGAGGATCAATTCCTCTGATACCTTCAGCCTTCAGTAGGGAAGATGGGGATCCCTGTCATCAGTATTTAAACACTTTACAATTTATCTCCCTGAATACTTAGAAGACCTTAGAGAGGCCTTAGGTGGGAAATTAAACAATAGTGAGATAATTATATGGAGAACAGCATTTTTATGCATATAAAATATTTTCATGTTCACTTGTATATACCATTTTTACATACATTTTAAAATACAATTCAGGCATATATTAGTGAACCACCAGGTATTTCCAGGATTCTTCCACTGCTGAAACTACTGCATACCACTGGAATGCTACAGAATAAGAGGCTAAGGAAAGTGCTAATCATAGGACTAATTGCCAACTGTCTGTCTATTAGAGTGCACTGTTGAGGCTTGACTGTGGATAACAGTTTGGAAAACCCATGCAGAGAACAGGTCTAACTACCCCAATCTTAGGTCTTCACCTGCAATCAAATGTTGCAATTAAAATTACTGAATAGCAAGATGCACAGAGAATCCTCAAGTATGCTTAATTAAACTTTCCTATAACACAAAAATCAGGAGGCTTTAATTTCTTATAATTAAAGAGATACTTAAGAAGGCAGAAGAAAATAATGTTATGCATGTACTGGGACTGACCTTGGAAACTGGAGATATCAGCTGCCCTCTGTGAAGAGATCCTTACTTGGTATTGCTTTCCAAACTTTTGTTGCATGTGCTGAACTTTCTGAGACAGGTGCTTGCCTCAGGCTTGAATTATTAGTACATTTTACCCTAGCATCTCCAATCATGTTTTGTACACACTGCAATATGCTCTTCAGTGGTGCAGTTACATTCTTCTCTTCAACTCTCAACTTTGAAGCATGGACTTTTTGGAGTCAGGAGCTGGAGGAGAAAGAGGACAGTGCTTCTATCCTTTGTCCACTGCAAGAGTGGCGCTGAGGGTGTCCCAGCCTTGTCCCATGTCTTCTCCACAGAGCCAGGAAGAAGCTGTTGCTCTGCTGTGGGTCTCAGTAGGGTGTGTGGTGCAGCCTGCTCTCCAGCTTGGGAATGTTGTTTCCTCCTAATGGTTGTAAAATCTTTGTGCTGAACCCTCTTGTTCCCGGGAAAGCTGATGTCAATGTCAATGGTGAAACCCAAAGAACAAAGATCCTCTGCTGAAGGGCATGAAGGATAGCCAGCATCTGGTATAAAGGAGTAGATAATTATGTGTTGCATATACTTACTAACAAAACTCATGGTCAACACTGACCATCAGAGCATGTTGTCAGCCAGAGGCATAGTAGTCCTAGAAAACTATGCATTAACTGGCTACCCCCTGTAAAATACTGTGTGTAGTGTATAGGGCATAACCTCCCACCACTATTTGGGAAAAAATACAGTAAAAATAAAATACAAATATGGAATTGAACACATTTTTTCAAAATGTTTTTCAAAAAAAAAGTTTTTATTGTCCTTAATATGTTTTCTCCTTCAGTTTTTCACCTACTGATTTTCCACTAAGACTGATCTCTTGGGGCAAAATGTTGGTTTCATAGAGACCAGCTTTGCATTTATAGACTTCACCCCACAAAAACATCTCTGAGACTTTGCATTTTTTGGCATGTAGAAAAACAGGTATTACGCTGCTTTTCTTTTAAAATAAAGCCCAATGAAAAATGTTACAAACTGAGCTGCTCTTCAGATGTCTCATTAATGCAAAAGTGTGGGGCCAGTACGGGAATAAAAATGAAATTCTGTGGCCTGGCTTGGAGAGGGCTGGTCTTAATCAAGCAAGAGCTCTTCCTGATTTTATCTGCAAAATGGTCTAATTGAAATCATTGCCAGTCTGAAGTTCATTTGAATGGATTAGTAGAGCCAGCTTCTGAGCTTCTTTATGGAAAAGTCCATCGCAACTTTATCATTGCTTTTGAACGAAAAATGTGCTGATCAAGTGCATGAGAAAATAAAAGAGAAATTTATTGATCGAAAGCAAGACCAACTACCCTATTTTATCTGCAGGGATGAGAACAGTTGTGTAGTAGGAGAAGAGTAACACAGCTTCACCCCCTGCCTCCCTGTTGATCACAGGATTCTGTGACTCTGTGATTCTGTGACTCTGTGATTCTGTCTCTGTGGTCACTCCAGCTCTGAAAAACAAACACATGTAAGGCAAGTGGTAACCTGGTGGAGATGGGAGGAATTTAAATCCAAACCTGGTGTTGGTAATATATGAAGAGCTTCATGCTCATTAAACAAACAAACAAACAAACAAACAAAAACCCCCAAACAAACAAAACCCAATACAAAACCAAACCAAACCAATACCCTGCATTGTTTAATTGAAAAAAAAAACAAAACCAAACCCAAAGAAGGTGGTTTCTCATTTGCTACTGATAGTGATGGCCTCTGCAAAAAGCAATTTTAGGATTCAGCTGAGATGAATCCCTTCATTGGAGAACACAGGAGGTGCTTTATAGTTCTGCCAAGCAAAACAGTTTTTAATAACAGCTGGCGTTTGTAGGAGCCTCACAGGCGGAGGCTGTCTAGAAGAAATTTCAGTGCCATGCATTTCCTCCCCATCTTGTTGAAGTTCCTCTTGCTGATTTGCCTGGGGCTGATTTCTCTCATGCAAAGAGTACCTCTTTGTCTTCATTCCAGTGTTTTCCAAATTGTTCCTGCTTCAGAATGGTATTCCATACATTAAAACAAAGTGAATAGCTAAAATATTTTTATTTTTTTCCTGGAAGAAACTTTTTTTTTTTAAATTTGGCTTAAATAAAACAGTTAAATAAAACTGTCTTAAATAAAAGAGTTAGTAAGTAAAAGAGTTTATTTACTTTGAAGAAAAATGGGTTTAAGCATAGCCTTTTTAAAAACCCAATAATATGAAAGTAAATTTTGAAAGTTTTAAAAAAAGAGGGAGTGGGTTTTTTGATCACAGGGTATTTTTTCCTTTATTAAAATCATGTTCACCATTCAACATGAACTGCCACATACTTTAATGGACTAGAATCTTTATCTGTGATGAATAAATTACCTATCTAAAAATTTCTACATCCTTCTGTGTGAAAATTTCACGTTACGAAAGCCTGATAGTATTCATTTGGATTGCTATGGTATCTGATGGCTTTGACTAAGATTTCCTCTATTTGGCTGAAGAGAAATAAAATGTTGTGTGTTCCAAAAATGAGATTTCAGATCTAGAGTCTCTTTACATGGAAGACTGTCTGGTCTGACCACACGTCACACAGCAGAACTTCTTTTTGCAAAGAAATTGGGAGCATTGTCTAGGAGAAAAATCCTTTTAACTTGGGAGGTTTACCACTTCAAACACTGACCCTAATTTCTTTGCTCATTTTCTATGTTTTATGTTCTGGAGATTTTCTGCATATGCAGACTTATTCAGAACTTAGATGTGTTTTCAGGAAAACACAACTTTAGAGGATTTTTTTTGTGTTTCCCTGTTTTTTTCTGACAAACCATGTCCGCACATGAACTTTGGGATTGCCCTGTTTTTTTAAGCAGCTGGTAGCACAGCTGTGCTCAGAGGAGTATTTAGCAAGTACAGATGATAGGACAGGTCTAAATTAGTTCCTTGTGTATAACAATCTGTGTCTGGAGTTGAAATGCCCCATAACTAGGTGGGATATTGTCTTCAGACTTAATATTGACCATTAGAACTATGTGCAAGGACAGTGTGGATTTAAAAAATAATTATTATTAGTGCTACAATATAATGAGTGGTGAGCCTCAAATCTTTTCTCAAGTGACACCACACGGATATTTACAGCAACACACAAAGGCAGTCTGGCCTTCTTTTGCAATTCCACATACCCACCATTGCAAAATATGCCCATGACCTTCTGGACATCTATGTGGTTTTGTGTTAGAATATATAGAGAGCCCAACCATAGTGCAGACCCGTCATGTAAGCAGATGCCTGTGATACCATTATTTGGTGGATACTCTTCTCTCCACTTGGCAGGAAAAGGAGTGCCAGAAAAAAAAAGATAGTTGGGGGGTTGGCATAGAACTAATCTCAGTCCATTCATCTAGAAGTAATTTGTGCACTTCTGATGTGAAGTAATTCTGATTCATTCGTCTGTTTCTTATGTATTATATTATCAGTACCAGATTTGATTAGAGCTGCTGGGCCAGATTCAGTAGCTCAGCATCATAAATGTGCTGCCTAGTAAACACAGTTTATATTTGAGGTAATATTGCATTTCAGCTGATCAAATCCAAGTACATTCACAACATTAATTTTATGCTTACAGGAATTCTACCTAGCCTATTTAATATGTCACATGGAGTTTAATTCTAATAAGATCAAAAACCTAATCGAATCATCTTTCAAGCTCAATATCAGTTTTAGAAGCTTTACGGTTACCCATAAACACAGTGAAATATTTCTCTGTTCCTATAATTGAACTGCAGTAGTCTAATGTTTAATCAATTTTTAATTTAAGGTCTGTTGTCTTATTTAAATTGTGTTGTCCAATTTAATTGTGTTTTACTTACTGTTGGAAATGGTATATAAAGGTGTCAATTGGACATATGGACTTGAGAAATTGCCATAATTATATTTTAACCCTTCTAAATTCTAGGAGTATTTGTACCTAGGGGCCTCCTTCAGTCCCTCACAATGGATGCAAATGGTTGGTACTGAGGTGTGGAGCAAGGCCACAGCTGAGCCCTGGTTATGGGAGCATGGGGAGAAGATGAAGGGACTGTTCCTCATTAAAGACTCGGACATGGCTGTAGGGAGACAGAGCAAGCGCTGAGCTTCATACAATAGTTTTTAGCAGCTGGTTTGGGATCAAACACTGCTTATAATAACCACCTCTAGTGAACCAGCTTGGACTAACACAATCCAAGTGCTTTGGGTAGTCAGGCAGACACCAAATGGAATGGAAGAGAACCTCTTTGAGGTCATGGGGAATCATGTGAATCTGCTGTCTGCTTCCATAAAATTTGCAGCAGTTTCAAGCTAGTTTGACTTTGAAACCATGCTTTTCTTGGTCTGGTCTTTGGTGAACAACATTTATCTGTTCTGTAATGGGGATCCTTGAACAAACATTACAACTTACATAACCGAACCTTAACTGGAGCTAATTAAACCTGATTGACATGAAATACTAGGAAGACAAAAGGCTTATTCTCCAATCAGCCTCATCCTTCAACACTTATTTATTTATTTATTCATAAAATTTATTTATTTGCTTGTAGAAACTATGTAGGACTGTCTATACAGATACAAGTGAGTTTTTTAAGAATGTTCTAAGTATCACATATGGTTCAAAAAATCTCAGACAGAAATGCATCCATCGAATTCCTATTTCTGTTCATCCGTCAAAGTAAGCAAATAAATATGTATGAAAATAACTCTTTTTTTAAAATTATGCTCTCATAAATGTATCAGTTATTGGTAGCTGAACACTACAACTGTTTTTCACAGTAAACATGCAGCTAATATGTTTTCACTTGTCAAAAACTCTTCAGAATTTTATACAAATTAGATATTGTTTAGATAGAGAAGAGGCTATCTGTAGCGAAAAATATTCATTATACTTCCCTTGTTTTGATCCAAATAGAGATATATCATGGTGAAAAATTATGATTGAAAAAATGTGTGTTGTGGACAGGGCAGTTGAACCTTGTCATGACACATTCCATGTCCAGGCTTCTCTCAGCTTTCTGAGAGTTTGATATGTGGAGGAATGATACAGCATGGCCCACAGAGGAAAAATCATGAAAGCATGCGGATCTGTGGGTGGATAAATAATATAACTGTTCTGTAGAAAAAAATTCATGCAATCACAGAATAATTTAGCCTGGAAGGGATCTCTGGACACTCTCTGCACAAGGCAGTTAAAACTCCAAAGTTTTATTAAGTTGTCCTGAGCTTTGTTCAGTTGTTTTTGGATGTCTCCAAGGATGGAGGTTGCTCAGCAGTTCTGGCCATCTGTTCCAATATGTGACCACCCTTATGGTGAAGGACTTAGTATTTAACTGGATTTCTCTTGCTGCACATCTTGCCTAATTGTACCCATCTTAATAAGCATTGTTTATCTTCGTAGTGAATAGAAAGCAAGAACCCCCTTCTGAAGTCTTTTTGGATGAGATTCAATATCCTCAGGATGTGTGTCAGACATAGAAGAACCCATATAACACATGGAAATGGTCATAAGGCACTTCCAGACAGTCAGTGTCAGGTGAGAAGGATCCTGTCTAGTCTGACAAAGACATCTCTGCATGTCATTTGAGTAGAGTCTCATGAAGAGCATTATTACAGTACCTTCTTACTGGATCTAAAGGGGTCTAGATAGGACTCTAAATGCAGCTGATCTTGCTGTTTGGGATTGGTTTAGTACATTGCCTTCTTCCTCACTTTGGTTATCTCCTACTGCCCAACTCCAGGGGATAGGTCATCTTCTCTTCTTGGCTGACTCTGAAACA
>JAYDZK010000056.1:29657844-29706720 GCA_034509185.1 Euphonia xanthogaster
GCATTAAAAGTATTTCAAGATAATGCTAATATATTTAGCACCAACCCACAGAGTGAGTGAGCAATTTGTGAGTTTCCTCCAAATGCCAAAGCATGTAATTTGTAAGTGTAGATATTTTTTAACTAGATAATTTTTAATGAAATAATTATTTCATTATATATTCCATTTGTTACTCATCAATGCTATAAATGTCTCATTCTGTGGGTTGGTGCTAAATATATTAGCATTATCTTGAAATACTTTTAATGCTTTTTTAAAAAATATTTTTTAGAGCTTTTTATGATTATAGACCCTATTGCATGCGTGTTGCAAATTAAATGCCTTTTTTAATCTTTTGTTGACTCCTTATACTGTATTGCATATTTATTTCTGTTTTATCTCAGTGTGAAATTGTCAAGTACTGGCATGGGAGCAGAATGATTCATGTCATGAGTGTGAAAGAACTAGGCTGAGTTTAGTATTCCTTCTTCTAAGAGAGGAACACTTCTGGTTTTGTTAATTTTTTTTCCTTTCTTTAAAAAAAATTGCTTATTTTTTCATGTTAGGAATTTTACTTAGACTCTTAACTGGAAGAAATAAGTTTGTTTGGTTTTTTTTTTTTTTAATGCAGAGAACTACTGGAGGAAAAGCAGAAAAAAAGCAATCAGAGGCAGAGAGGCAAAGACCCAAGCAAAGCAGCTGTTGAGAATGAAGTGGAAGCAAAATAATTATTTCAGTCAAGGGCTTACAGCCCTTGCAGGAGCACAGCAGCTTCCATGGAGGAGCAGCAGTGGCACTGTGTGCCTACACCCTCTTCTCTCTGCAAGGAGCTTACTTTAGTTGTAGGAGATGGGATCCTTGGTACTCTGTCTCAAGTAGGAAACACAGTCAGGCTGCTAAACCTGGTTGCACATTTAAGGAGCTTGAGAGCTACTGCTCATGCCTGATATTATTAGTGATAACAATAATCAGCAGCAGAATGATAGCAACACCATCTTTATCCAAACACCTTCAAAAAATAAAGATAGCTAAAGAGCTGTGTGGGAGTGAGTCATTAAATTCAGGCAGGTTCATGTTCAAGGGCAGTAATTACTGTGTGACTCTTTCTTTTGTATCTTTGTGAATTTGACAAGGCAGTTTGTAAACCTCTTTCAGAAATAAACATCATACAAAAGCACAGAGAAAATATTTTTGCATGTGCTTCTTTGGTAATCTGAATCTACTTATCCAATGGCAGAGGTAGTCCAGCTGAAAGCATTGATGCTGTAATTTTTAAGGAAAAGGCATTTACCTGCCTTTCATTTTCAGGTTAATGTCTTGTCACACAACGCTTTGCTTAAAATGTTACTTGGATTTTTTTTTGTTTTATGTGGATTGGATTTTTTTTTTAATATATACTATTCTCTTAGGTGCGAGGAAGCTTAATTAAAGAGAAAAAAAGAAATTTTAAATAAAGCAAGTCTGAATTTGTAAGAACAGATGCACTTGTGCTGGGAAGAGAAGGATAAATACAGTTGTTTTCCTGCTCAGAGCTCTGAAGAAGTCTGAATGGTCTTTCCACAAACACCTCTCATTAAAATTTCACCTTCTGGAGGCAATGTCATCTCCCTGGCTGAGTTCTGTGTTCAGTGTGCCAAACTAATACATCAAACACATCCACAGCTCACAGCTGCCATTCTCCTGGCACCAAGTGGGGGAGGAGAGTAGAGAGAGCATGGCTGAAATCCTTCATCTCCCCCAAGCACAAGTTCTTGTTGCAGGTGGACAGTGCAGAGAGAAGGTGCCCCTGTCTCCCTCTGTCCTTCCTCATCAGCCTCTTCAGTCCCAGACAGCCTGGACATACCTGTCCTCAGCCATGGGCCCAAGGCCCTCCCATTTAATGCAGGTCCTTTTCCCAATCTTGCAATATAATCTTTGTCCAAGTCCTTTCAGTTTTTCCCGAGCCTTCCCAGTTGAGTTCCCCAGCCTTTTCACCAAAGTTTTGCAACTCCATTTTTTGTATCTCTATGAACAATTTTTTCTCATTTATGGCAGTTTCCATACCAATATTGGTAAGGGCAACACAGAAACTGGCAGAAGTAAAAGTGTTTTTAATTTTAAACTATCCTTGCAGACAAGGATATGTTTGCTTGCTCAGAGTGGTCTGATAACTAATAAACTGTGTCCCCCCTGCTTTGCTGGTAGAGACAAAGAAGTATAGAATCCTTGTACTGCAACACCTCAGAGGACAGTTGTTTAAAACTCTGGCTTAACTCAGTTGCTTGTCCAAAACACCTTGAACTAGGAGCAGGGTTTTTTTCATTGTGTGGTCTGTTGTTTCAGGGATCAGGCTGGATTGTCATAATGATTTTATTGGACCTTAGTACATGTTAATCCTTTCTGGAGCACTCTGCTGCTCGTCATTTCTTCTGAGGTTCCTCCTTTGTGCAATGGTGTGTGCAGTCAGCAGAGACAGACCCGTGGTGCCTCTCTTTAAATAGAAGCATTTGCCTCCTTTGCTGCAAAGCTGGTAGCTCACATCTTATTTCATCAATCATTTTGCCACTCTAAACTTTAGGGCAGCTTTATATATAAAAACAATACGTGCTAATTTTTTTTTTTTTTTTTTTGGCCATGAAGTTATTCTTAGACACAAACAGAACTAATAGCAATTGCTAGCAAGTGATCCAGGCAGGATCAGAATAGCTCAGTAGCCCTCAGGAGTCTGGGAAACATGTCTGTCAGTCCAATGCTAACAATGTTTAGAAATAGGTTTTTAAGCTGCTTTTTTTGGTTCTATAGCAACCTATCAATAACATTAGATGAAAAATGAGGGGAGACAAAAGACGAAGCCATTATTAATATGGAAATTTCTTGATGCAAATAACCATTTTTATACAAACCAGTGAGGTTTCTGACTTCAGTGTAAGTGTGTGCAATTCCTGTTGTCATATCCTTACCCAGCTTTGGAAAGGCAGAATTTATTCTAAAGCCTGTGATTAACAAGACTTAGTAGTCCCTTGAGCAAACACAAAATATTCTTGTTATTGGACTAATAAGCAAATCTTGACTACAGTAAAAATATCTTTGGTCATATAAATCTAAGCGAGGATGAAATGTGAATAAACACTGAGTTTGTGTGTATAAATCCCAGATGGCTACTAACAATTTTGCCATAAAATATTTATATTACATAAAGTCATGTTTTTATAATTTTGTTCCATTTCCAATTCCACTCTTTTTTTCCCCCTGCTGTATTCTATATTTTGAATATTGCTTGGTCAATTAAACAAACAAAAATACACAAAGTAATAAAGGGTTTGTTCCTGGCCTAACTTTTTAAGGACTTGCATCTTTTGCCATATATAAGTTTTATATTTGTCTTCAAGTCATTCTCTTCAGGGCTGAACCTGTCAGAAAATGATTAATCATCTAGAGAGGAAATTTACTGGAAATATTTAATTGCTATTGGGGCTCTGTGCAGCAGCATCCCACTGACAGTACTGCCTGTGCATTTCTCTGTGAGATACTCCTCCTTCCGCTCTTCCAACTTGTTTGTTGCAAGTAGAGACTGGCAGAAAAAGAGAAAGACAAAAATCTACGCTTCAGAAATTGAGGATTTCCCCTGGCTAGAAGTTTTCTTGATGATCTGTTATAAGCAAGTATGACAAGCCAGCTTCTTGCAGGAAAACACCTGAACATCTGTAAATCACTACAGCACTCGGGCAAATGACCAACATGACATTGCTGCCTCAGGGAAGAAAAGTTACCCTACACATGAGGAGTGAATGTCCCTGGCAAACCTTGACAGCCTCATCCCTGGGCAGCCACTGCTGCATCTCCCTTTGTTTCTGGTTCCAAACCAGTGTCCTCTGGGTCATGTCACGTGCCCCAGTGCAGGGCTGAGGTAGGCCCTCTACCCTTTTGTTTTCTTCCCCTGTGATTCCAAGTAAGGAGAATACATGGATAAATCAAAAGTCTCAGAAAACAACACAAATGCAAGGAATTTATAGTTGCATTTGTTGCTTCTGATGTCCTGAAGAAAATACCAAATGGTCTTTAATCCAGGACTAGTTTTAGGTGGCCACACTCGTATGGATGGTCTGTGCAAAGCTCACTGTAATGGGAAAACTTTTCTTTTGGGTTCTGTATATAGTTTCTCTTTGCATTTTTTTTTTTTTTGGTTTGTTGATTGGGTTTTTTTTGTTAGGTTGGGCTTTTTGTTTTGTTTTAGTTTGTCTGTTTTGGTTTTTTTTCTTTTGAGATGCTTTATTATTCTACTTCCTTTTTAATATTATCTTCCTTTCCAAAGAATATTCAGTTTGATAGTCTCGGTCATTTAATATTCTTGTATAGTTTGCCAGTATGAAAATTAGATGATAGCTTCTTTAAGCTATGTTTTGTTTTTTAACTACACTGGAAATGTAAATACTTTCAGATGTAGCCATGCAACTTCAGTATGTAAATTAAAGTGTCTTGGGGAGCTCACTGCACAGCACAGGCTTCCCTAAGCCACAGAGAAACCTGAGAAACTAATAGTTTCTGAGCTACCCTCAGAAGTTCTGCAAACTATACACAGAGTTCACGAGCAATTTCCCATTGCCATTTGAGATTTTATGATGATGTGGTCCAACTTTGGACTTGGCAGCTGGCAGATTGGGCTTTTTCAGTCTGGATGATTCTGCTACTAAATAAGTGGTGGAAGCCTCCATCCAGTTCTTGCTCCATTTTAACAAGAAGACATGGTGCAGGGGATCCAGTGGCTCAACTTAAACAAGAGGACTTTTTACAGCTTTGGCAGCTTTTAGCAGAGCACATCCCTCTTTCTTTAGTGTAATGACATCATCAGTATTCTCCTGCTGACACTTGCTTGAGACAATGTAGTTGTTGATCAGACTGAGTCATCACTGAGCAAAGGAATGAAGAATGCTCCTACACAAGGGACATAAGACCTAGATAAGCACAGTGATTATAGATACTATTTCATATATATCTGTTCTTTAAAGTCATCTTACCTTTTGCAGAATAATCTCCCTACAGTGATCTTTGTAGATTTAAGTAGTTTTTATGATTTTATTCTTTATCATACATGGTTAATGACAAACACTATTATAATTTTTATTCTTATTTAATTGATGGAGAATTAAAATCTGAGTCATACAGTTAGGTGCAGGCTAAATGAGCAATCTTTGTTTCAAATGGATGACCACGGTTATAGTTGCCCTGTCCTGAGCTTACTTACATTTGTTTCTTTACTTTCTCTAAATAAGATAGAAGTTTCAGATGTTTGCTCTACTGAATAATTTGATTAGCGATGAATCTCATTCTTGTCTGCTGTAAACTGAATGGGGAACATGCAAGAGGCTTGTTGAACTGATTATCAATATTTCCTCTTTGCAATTAAACACTATATGCTATTAGTGGCCTTTTAGGCAATTAGAAACCTGCTTCATAAACCTCTCAGAAGAGTAGATGTGAATCATATGATGACTTCATAAATCTGAGGATCAATAAGAGAAATAAGTCTGAATCTTAATTACTTAATTACTTAATACCCCATAGTTGGTTAATTAGGTGAAATATTACAGATTCATTTAACTCTTGAGATTGGGATTATATGCTTGTGCCATATACATAAAGGGCATTACATTCAGAGATTCACAAGGTCTTTTGCTATCTTCTTTTCTAAATTATGAATTCAGAAGTCATAAATTGAAAAATCTCTTCCTACAATGCTGTTATTAAAGGCTCATAAGCATGGACATCTAAGAAAATCTTTCAGCTGCTTATGATAATGCTTACAACTATGGAAGGACGTCTGAAACATATCCTTATATGTCAAAAATATTTTCTCTGTGTCTTTGTCATTCTTGTCTCTCTAGAGAAGAAAGCACTCTCTTATTCCTCAGCACAATTTAATTTTTTTTCAGTATCAGGAATGTTTTTGAAGCATAGTAAGTGTAATAGACTTGAAAAGTTAAACTTTGTAGATGGTGCATGAGGTATCTATGCTGATGATGGAGAGATTGTGTACTATCTCCCTCTACATGGGTTTTGAGAACCATCAAGTACTATTAAAAGGAGGTTTCAGCCCTTCTCCCATTTTGAAATTGTATGGAAAACCCCAAATTCAATTAAAAAAAATAGCAGTAACAGGAAGAAAAAATTATTATTTGTAAGAGAAGACTGGAGTTAAAAACAGCAGGAACATAGACGTGGCCTGGAAAGAGAGAGTTAGCTGCCACCCTTCAGACCTCCATCTGTGCCACATAACACAGTTTGCACTGTGAGTTTTTGTAGTTTCTGAACACTGCTGTTTCCCAGACCTTTCTTCAGTGCATGCTTAATAGTGCTACAGTAAACAAAGCATGGTTTCTGTCTTTTGAGCATGAATCCCAAACATGTTTGGGATGTATAAAGTAATTATCATTATGCCTTTTTTGTCCTCCCTCTGCTGTGGTAGCTTAAAGCTTTCTCAGGCTTGTCTAGTGGATCAAGCTGCAAGCCCAGTGCAAGAGCAGTTTCAGTTTTCAGCAGTGGGAGGGACATCTGCCTCCTAAATATGTACACTAAGCGTGTCTGCAGGGAGGACATCCAGCTTTGATACCCTGATCTGGCCAAGGCCATTTTCACAGGAAGGGGCAGCATCAGCAGACTGTGGATGAGCTGAGAGGTAAAATCTAGTTTCCTCGAATGAAATACATGGTCAGAAAAGTCCAGAGACTTTTCTAGGAAAGGTCTAATGTTGGGTTGCCAGTGAGACAGATGTCTAATAATTTTCCTGTAACTACCATAGGTTTTGGGGCTTGTGTTAGTGGTTATTAGGTAATAGAGACATGGTCTTATAAAGTGTCTAAAGCCTCTGGGATAGCCTACTGACAGCATAAGGGGATGAGCCTCAGTCTGGGGAATCTGCCTTCCTGACCATGGTGTTTCCTACACAGATTCCACTTCAAGCTTAGACCCCTTTTTGTGTAGGCTTTAGAAGACCCAACTAGTTATATCAGTCACTTTGTCATATGCAGGTAGGAAGTGCCAGCCTTCAAAACAGGATTTGGGTTATGAATTCCCAGAGATGCCTAAGATGTCCTGTCCCTTCTTTTTCAGGGGAATTTCTCTGTTGATGAGGTAGTCAGCTCCCTCTAGAGCTCGGTGCTTTGTGTGTCCTGTCTGAGACACCGGCTTGGGCTTTGGAGGACAGGAGGGCTGCAAACATTGTGTGAAGGACAGAGGCCTGAAAGTCAGGTGCTGCAAAAAGTTCTGATCTTGAGTTTTGTCATGTTGGAGATAAGCTCAGGGCGTTCATTAATACAGTGAGAAGTCTGGGTGAGAATATTTACCCATGGCTGGAGCAAATTCTCATCTTTTGACTGAAGCATTTAGACATAGAGGTGGTGCAAGTGGTTGTGTCCACCCAGTACTCCTTGTGTCTGTGCTCAGGTGAGCAATTTGAGCCCTCTGAGCTCTTCTGACAGCCAAACTGAAAGCCTCTGCTCCAGACAGCAGAATAAAGGGAAGAGGAATATCCCTATCCTTTTCCTATGGAATTGGTTTACAGCCATAGGCATTGGTGAATTACCCAACCCACATGGCTAGCCAGCTTGTCATTTTTGAAAATTGATTTTATCCAGTTTACTGTTTTGTAATTAGTATTCATTAACAACTGGAAGGAAATAACATAAAAATTTCCTCAAACCAATAATTCTAAGTGTCGGCTGCTGGGTACATGTATCCAAGGTGCATGCTTTAGTTGTTAAGATCATATCACATAAAATTTATTTTGGAGCAGGGTGTAAGTCCTGAAATCTCAGAGCAGGGTTTAGAGGAGGGATGTATACATGCATCTCCAAATTACACATTTCATCCTTATGGTTTGCCCTTTTCAAGATTTACTGATTTGTACTGTGCAAAAAAAGGCTTGATGACAAGGTCCATGAATCTGCTTCTCTCGGGAAAATATATTCACCATCTCCCTGTGTTTATAAGAATTACCATAAAATAGTAATGTATCCTCCAGACTAGAAAATCCTTTCAAGTTGCATTATTTTTCCCATTGAGAGCCTTATACTATTATCCAGTACATTATTGACCCAGCATGCTCACAGTTTAATGGATAAAGATAATATTCTCATTGTATTTGTTTTAATATATTTTAAAAAATATTTCATTTCTCATTACACTTTTAACAAATTTATCAAGTGTCCCCAGAGAACTTCCTCGTTGTGCTTTGTTCACACTTCTGGTGTGATGAAATTATTCAGGTTACATATCAGTGCACTTCTGGTGCATGGTGAGAAATGACATTACAAGAGAAATTCTCTATGTTAACGGATTAGATGGGGAGGAACAAAAAGGATGGCATTCACCCAGGTGTAATAACATAGACTCCAGGATAATAGGTCCCTAGTGTATTCCAAAGCCTTGTCCCAGGTGAAAGAAGTTCTCCTTGTAGATTTTTCGGATTCCAAGGGTTTAATGTCAGAAAGAACCTTTTATTATAAAATCAAATATGGCCAAAAACTAAAAAATTAAATGTTTCAGTGAAAGCAATTTGATGAATTCAAAACACATTTTTGAGGTGAAGGTTTGGTCATACAATTTTGGTAGATTCCACCATTGCATTCCATTTTGGGATAGGAAAAAAAGTTTGAGAAGTGAAAAAATATTCTGGCATAGATAAGCCTTTTTCTCTCCAAGTCAGCTGACCTGCCATGATTTGTTAGTCTCATTGCTGTCTCTGAGCTACCCTTTATTTCTATAGAAGACAGAAGAGCCAAATCTTAAAGACTGTTTTAAGAAAACTTTTTTGAAATATCTTTGCAAAAATTAAGATGCTGAAAATAGGTAAGTGATTTTATATAATTTTATAAACCTCAGCATTTTAAAATGTCTTTGAATGTATTGAAAAAATATTAATGCTTTCAGAGAAACTGAAATTCTAATGTTAAGCAAACTGGTATTTTAGTTGCAAGTCAGTGTAAAATATGGTCTATTTGCTATGTATGATAGTGTCTTTTCAGAGCTTTTTGGCTGTGTTGTTTCTTTGTTTTGCTGTTGGATTTTAGATGTATTCTGCAAATTTTTGTGTCCTTAAGCATGTGAAAATCTGAGAACTTTCTCTATATTTTTTTTCTCTTATCTTGCACAATGTTATTTGGTTTTACTCTTTAAACTTCTGAAAAATCTGAGATTTTTTTGCAAGTGTCATAGCTTGATTTGTTACATAGTTTTTCTCCTTAACTGTTTGAGCTCTTTAGTGAAAGAAAAGAGACAAGCAGCAAAGCTGTAGATACTTTGAACACAATTGTTTTCTTCTACTATCAGACTCTGCTCTCTTCTGGTGATACAAATCATAAATTTATGGATGGATAGATATCTCAGCTTTATGTACAGAGCAGGATATTTATAAAGCCATTGGGGATACATTCAGTGAGAAAGAAATAAGTGCTTCTGCTCCTAATTTAGGATCACATTAGGTCTTATTCTTATCTGGGCAGACAGAAAGCTTTTCAGCACTGCTGGCAAAACGACAAAGCCTGGTTCTGTTGGTATTGGACGCTGCTCTGTGGACGTTGCTCAGGCAGAAGTGGATGGCAGGGCATAAAACAAAAGCAGAGTAAATATTTGTACTTTTCTCTCTTTGGCAGCCTGAGTGGGGGGACAAAGGGGAGAGATTTGGCTCCAACCTCGTTTGAGCTTCATCAGGATTTCTGTCCACAGGAAGAGATCGTAAAGGGAAAAATTGTTTTCTGTTTAGCAACATGCTGTCTGCAGATATCTGGAGAAAAGCATCAGCAGCTGCTGCCTCCCCTTGCATCCTACAGCCAGGGCATTCAGCTTGGGGCCAGAGCTGAGGCACAGGGACTGCATGGCTCTCACACTCTGAAGGGCGCTCGATCCTTCCTAGCCCTCTGTCTGAAGTCAGGTTGGACTCTTTGAGTTAATTTATTTTCTTTGGAACGATTCAAAAGCTCTCTGCATCAAAGAATAAGGTGCTGTGTCCTACCTGCACTCCCCACCAGGCCAGGAGGGGAGCATTGCTGTAGAGGACACTTTCTAGCACAGAATAGGTCTTGTTCTGGAAGGCACTGAGTGCACCCATTTCTCTTTATGTAAACCCATCTCTCTTCAGAGACGTGAGGTGTGGCTCCCAGGTCCTCAAGCACAGACATTCAGTCTGTAAACACTGAAGAAGTGGTCTGACTACTTGGCTATTGAGACAATCTTTGCATCCCTCTGAAAAAGCCAAAGCTGCTGATGCATTTGACCTGCTCTGCTGCAGGAGCAATATCAGAACTGCACTTTAACTTATCTGCTAAAATGAAAGACTCAGGTTTTGTCTCATGCCTTTGCTTCTTTACTGCCTTCAGCAGTGGGGCTGCTTTTTGGGCAATGAGCACCAAACACTGCAACAAAATTCCCTGTGCACCTTGTGCTGACAGATAATGTTGCCTTTATAAAATGACATGTGATAAGGCAGAGAGTTGCATGCTATGTAAGAATGGCAGCTCCAGAGGAGGAGTGAAATTTGGTTTAACTTCTAATATATTTTGATGGTGGTTTTTGTAGAACCTACCTCACTTCCTTTCCAGACCATGGGTAAAAGTTCAAATGAGTCCTGAACAGGGATGACAGCCACTGTTTTCCTCCTCTTTATCTCCAAGCAGTCCAGAGTGGATGAGTAATGATTTTGTTCTGAGAAGGTACTGTGCATATCATCTCTCATATATTCTGTTCTTTTGTTTCTGCATCATACAGGCAGAGCAAGGAGCAGTGAGAGTGGGAGGACAAATTAAATGAATAGTTTGGAGATGCTAGTCCTCACATCTGAAGGATACACTTTTGGGAAGTTCACATTTTAAGGAAAAAATTATCACATTTGCTGCACCAAACTTAAATGTTGGGGTTAGGAAAAGATGGCAAACTTCCCTGTTCAGTCCTGCAGTTATCTTCTTTCCTAGGGGTAGAGGTATGTGTGACAAGGCACACAAAACTGTTGCAATACAGCAAAATCATCAGCTAATCCAGTGATTTCAGAACATGTGTTAACCCCTGGTAGCTTGGACACAGTCCCAGACCCACTAAAACATTTTTGTTGAAAGCAGTAGGAGCTAATAGGTGCCATTAAAATGCTGCAAAATGGGTGTCCTGCTTCCCTATAGTTACTGCATCAGTCAATATTACTCACTATGGAGACACAGCAGTGTCCCAGTTTTAGCCAGGACAGGATGAATATTTTATGGTAGCTGGGAAGTGGGCATGGCCAGGCTCTAATATTATTTGATATCACCTCATGTCACTTGTGAGGGGCAGGAGTAGGAGACTCTCTCCTTGTGGAGTGCAAAACACTCCAGTATTGTTTTACTTGCCATGTAAATACTTTCTCTGTCTTATACCTTTTGTTATTGATACTGATGTTGTTACTGTTTGTTTTCTTATCTAATTGCTGTTTCCATTTCTGATCTCAGCCTGTGGTTTTCACTTCGTGCCTCCAGTTCTCAAGTCCATCCCAGGAGCAGTAAGGGGGAGGGGAAGCAGGGGAGAGAGTAAGCAGCACCTGGTTTGGGAGAGTTTCAGTGGGGAGTACTATTCCTAAACCACAAGCAGTAAAAACAAGAAACATTTATTTTCCTTAAAATGTAAGCTTTCAAAAAGTGTATCTGTTTTCAAACACCAAAATGTTTGGCTAGATTGCAAGAACTCCTCAGTTTATTGTGAATTGAAAACTGTCTATTAATATAAATGGGTACTCACTCCTGTGTGTTTACCAAACCTTTGCCACAGGCAGTGAAAGTCAGTGGAAAAAACCCAAACTGATACACAGAAAAGAAAAAACCCCTGACAAATGCCAAAATATGCCAGGCTATATGTGTGAAAACACGATAGGTTATTTTGTTTGCATCAGAGAATAAACGTTATAATAGGGCTTGATTTGTTTTCTCAGCCTTTGTCTGCAGCTAAGGTAGAAGCTCAGTATCTACTATGGCAACAGAAATCTATGCTTGTGCTGGATAATTTCCATGAAAACTCCTGCATTGCCTCCATGGGTTGAAGCCCAGCGTGTGAAAAGGCCACTGGCTATTTGTAGCCTTGTCATGTCTTGTTCTGCTCAGAGCAAATTTGGATGTGTGTGATGCAGTGTTTTAAACCCTGACAGCTGCTGTCATTTTGTGAGAGCTCCTGCAGAAAACTAGAGTTTCTGCAGGAAACTGAGCTCTCTAGAGCTCTCTAGAGAAAGGCTTGCTTCTTGTAATTTTTTCCAAAATAATTTTCAAAAACGGTTTTGCACAGAAAAAGGATTAGATTTTGATCATATTTAGTCTCATTTAATCCAGTGATGTAAACAATCCCCATAATCCAAAAAATCCATTAATGAAATGATAGCTACATGAGCAAGTTGGACATGAGCCTAACCTGCTCCTTTCTCTTTATCATCCTGCCTGGCTCCAGCCCCACAAATATGAATTTTCTGGAAGCTTCTCTGCATATTGCAATCTAGTCATCTTTTGGGGCTTTCAGAAACTTGATTCAAACCTAAAGAAGAAGTAAAGATTTTCCTGCCATTTCAGCACCAGAACTCTCTTTCTCCCACTGTAGTTCCCTTCCATTCCCTATATTTTGTTTTTTGACAAGTGGACAAAACAGTTTCATTGTATTAATACTTCCATCCACGTAAATACTGGAGTAGTTCTAGCATATATATATATGTGTGTGTGTGTCTGTGTGTGTGTAGATGCATATATACTGACAGTTTCAGGCAAGTGAATCTCTGTTGAAGGCTTTATTTAGGGAAAAAAAAGAAATTATAAAAAGATTTTAAACTTTGCCTCTAACTTGGACTAAGGCACTACTCCTTAATTAGGTTTGTCATTTAGACTCTGTTTTTGAGAGCTGCTGCAACTAGTAGAAGTGGATTTAACTTGGTTTTTAATTTTAAGAAATAATGGAGGTGATTTCCTCCATTATGTACCAAACCTCTTATATTTTCTATCTTATAGTTTCAACTCTCACCCTAGAACCCAAAGGCACTGACTCTCTGGCCATAGTCTATCCCTAGAGGAGACAGACCAGATTTAGTCTGGTTTGATCTGGGGACACTCTCCCTCCTCTCCTCTTGTCTCCCTTCCCCATGCTCCGAGTCATCAATGTGGGTGTTTGACCAAGAGATTCTTTTGACCTAATTTAGGCTGAAAAACATATTAGGTGTATGCCTGCGCCACATTAATCAGCTTTTAAGCTAGGCAAAGGTTGGGCGCCATCACTCCTGTTTGAGCCATTGAGAAGCCATGGAATATGGCAGAGTGAGATGAAAGGCTATTCTTAATGGCAACAAGAAGAGGAAAAATGTGTTAACGTGGGTGTAGCTGAGACTCTGGGGATCCATTTTTTAAAAATAAATATAATTCTGTTGTTGATTTTGTTTTGTTCTCTTTTTTTTTTTTTTTACTTTAGGAACTGAGAGGAGATGGAAGAGGTAAATGAGCCAGAAATAGTGACTTTATGACAGTTCTTGTCTGTGGGAGGTTATTTCTTGAGAATTATCACTGACAGGATGTTTTTCTAAGGGTGCCAGGAGTAGCAGGTATACTCATGACCATAAGCTGCAAATTGTACCTCTGGAAGTGTGTAAGCATAAGATTAAAAGGAAATACTTTTGATAAGAATAATAGAGTTTGCATTGTCCTTCACAGAAAGTGAAGAGCTACTGTAACCTGAAAAATCTTAAATCAGGAACTGTGACTAAAGATAGAAGACACAGCAGCAACATGTCCTGGCAGCTGGAAAAGGGACTAGATAGGTCATACAGCACGTGTTGCAGAGTTACAAACTTCACTAAAGACCATACCACCAAGTCATTGCTAATGCTGCTAAGTCCAAGTAACCTAAATTTTGCTGTGCAGAAAACATAAAGCAATTAAAAGACTAGGATTTGTGAGGATCTTAAAATGTCATACAGCCTGTTGGTCCTTTCCTCTCAGCAGGCTCAATGACTTCAACATCGTTCTTGGCAGATGTTGACTGGTCCTGAAGACAGCTCTAGAAGAGGGCAGTGACCACCTTGGTTGATCTACTTCAGCTCCCACCTGTCCCTTTTTCTTTAATGCTTAAGGCAAGTCTGCTTTTGCAATTTTAGACCATTACATCTTCTTCTAGGCAATATGAATAGGGAGAAAAAAATTGCTTTATTCTTTGGAACAGCCTTTTATGTACATTATGTTTTTTGAGATATTCATTTATTTGAAGCCAGTTAAATTTTTATTGCTCTTATAAATAACCCCATCTCTCTCACTCTTTCCTTCTTTTCTAGACTTTGATTTCTATTGTTGCACAGCTCTGGACTTTCTTGTCTATTTGCATTTTTATTGAAAGTGCTGCCCAAAATTTGTCCCTTTTCTGCTCTTGTCTTGCTAACAAGGAAAATGGTCTTGCCTCACTTGAGTAAGTCAAAATGATTATTTAATCTCTCTTTCAGAGTCAAAAATATTCAGTGTAAAACTGAAAGGGAAGGATTTAAGAGTGCATTCAGTGGAACATAAGCCTTTAATTAATTTGCTGTATTTACTTCCTTCCTAAGAATAGAACCTGATTAAATGTATTCTTTTCCCCATTGTGCTAAGTAAGGCATTTCTCTCCAAGTATTAGTAAATTCTGTAACTTCTTTTGTTGTAAATTGGTTTTGAGAAACCGGAAATAACTTTTCATCCAGAAAAACTCTAAACAATTTATTTTGTTCAGCATATCAAAGCAAGTTGTAATTGTGGCTGCTGCTCTCAGAGAAGGTTAACAGTGGACTAACATGATGAGAAAATTATGTGCTGCCTTCAAACAAAACATGTTTATGTATTTCCTCTGAAACACATAAGAGCCTTTATAGCTCCTATGTAAAATACTATGGTGAAAATTTGAAACTTGCTGAAGTCTTGAATTCTTCTTTGTCATCTTGAACATTCTAGAAAATTACTAATATGATTTTTTGCTGTCACAGATTAAGTACAAAGGAAAAATACGCTCAAAGAAAGAAAACATAACTGTTATTTTCATGGAAGACCAACTACTGCTGAATTTCCACACTTGCTTGATTTAAAAAAACAAAGAGTTCCAAAAAAGTATAGTGAATATCCAGAAATTAATATAAATACATGGCATGGTGACTTAGCAACCAATAATAAGGTGTCAAACTTCTTTGATTCTATCCAAAATAAAGTGGAGGACCAGTGGGAACTTTTACTGGTAGGATTGAGTAGGTGGTAACACCAAGGTTTCCATTTAATAGACTAGGTTTTCTGTAACGGAATTGCTTTGACTCCTCTCTGACCCCTGTGGGAGTAGGTAGTTATTCTGTTAAAAAAATGAAAATATCATATTAATCAAGATTCAGGCACTGCTCAAGGCCCAAATCAATACCTACTTAGTGAGGCAATGTATAAATAAAACCAGTACATGCATATAAAACTCCACTCTTTAGGGACATATATAACCTGAGAAGTTTTTACTTATCAATACATAGTGCAGTAAACAGCATAAAATGGTGAAATGATCTTTGAAGGAGATGATGGTGTTCTTATGTGACTTTATGCATGTTCTTCCCACAACTAGCACTTTATTTTAACTAGAAATAATGGGGTCTGAGGAGTATGATAGCTTCAGTCTCAGAGCAGGGGATCCCTTCTCTGGGGAGGATTTGTTTTGAGGGAATTGCTTCACAGGTCTGTTCTTTGGCATGGCCTCAAAAATAAAAAAGAGTAAGCTTGGGAAAAGGGTTGGCAAACTCTGGAAAATGCGGCCATGGCTGAGGGATCACTTCAGATGGTTTCACTACTGAAAGAAAATGTGTTGTGGAGCTGCATCCTGCCATAAACAGTCCTTAGGAAGGAGGACAGGGGCAACGGTGCTTTCTCAGAGAGTGGGTTCAAATTTTCTCAGAGAGTAATGCAAATCTCAGGAAATTACAGCATATGGGAACAGAACCAGTAGTAATCCTGGGTAGACCAGGATCCATTTTGGTATTTGTGATTTTACATTGTGGGCAGGAGTAAGTGTGGCTGGCTTTGAGAGTGTTTAAAATCTCTAGCAAGTTCAGGTGAGTGACTTGGTCCAGCTAATGCTTCTTAGTTTAAATCAGGGAGAAAAGGGATGCAAGCATCAAGCACCTGTGGCCCAGGTGAGTGCTCTGATTGTTCAGAAGTGAACATCTCTTTGGTGATATTTTCCCCACATGAAAGTCTTCCTTCGCAGCAGATTGAGAAATTTTGCCCAATAATAGAAGGAATTTCATATTTGATGGATCAGCATTTTCTCACTTAACATTTTATTGAACAATTATTAATGTTTAATGCCTAAATATTCCTCCATTTCTCTAACTCAATTACATGTTTCTCTCCCAACTCTGCAAGTCTGACATCTATTTGTGCCTTTTTACATCAGAGTAGCCCAAGTGAAGTCAAGGGGAATACTCCTTGTCCTAAAATTATTCATGATTTATACTGCTTGTAGAGCTTGCAGTAAGGAAAAGATTAGATGCATTATTCTAAACTTTGTATTTGTGCATAATTTAGATGAGTATTTTTTTTTAAATATAAATGAATGCTGTATAAAGCCCTTAGAGGACTTAATTTTTGAATATGTACTTCTTTTATTCATTCAAGCATCATACTTCCTTGTTGCAGATGAAATTAATGAGCATTGGTAACCAGATGATATAGAAATTAGGAAACGCTGTTTCATGTGAGACAATAGGAGCTGTGTGCATGGGTAATATAATATCACTACAGGATTTTTGCTCTGAAACTGCTTTTGGAATCTGTATAGGCCATTTTTAATATCTCAGCCTTGCCTCAGCCCTCAGTCAGCTGCTGTGTGTGATGCTGTTGGCTGCTGCCACTGGCTGATAGTTTTAAATTATTAGCTCACCCATGCATCAGGTATGTGTCTGAGCACCTTGCTGAACCAAGGACCTGAGCAGACTTGCTCTTTGAATAAAGGGGACTTCTATAAATCCATACTCCCTCAATATTAACAGTCTATCTGCAAATGATTGAGATACGAATATTACTTCCACAATCGAAGGGATGGAGGAAACTTCCTTTGCTTTTACCACTAGCCCCTGGATGGTATTTAAATCACAATGAGCTGAAACAGAAGTTCTCTCACAGCTCCTTCCTTACTAATTCTTCTCTCTCATATCTGCAGCCAGCACAGAAACCTTGAGGAGAAATAGAAGAGAATGTTTAATACCCAGTATTCTAAAAATGATGGACAAAGAGAATTACATGGTCCCTGGTGAGATCATTAACAGGTGTCTGACAGAACATCTCAGGATCAAACGAAAGTGTATAATTTTAATTATTCTCTCAGGATGGACTTTGTAATTCCGCCACAAAAAAATTTGCACATGGATATTTAGCTTTTATAAAGAAAGAATACATTTTTCTTTCTTTGAAATGCATTCATTATGAAACTGCTTCTAAAAATGCTTTTAATGATCCCCTTAAAAATTGCTTTCAGCTTTTGCCTTCTGTGTTATAGGAAATTTAAAGTATTTCCCTTAAGTGCTTTTTTAAATTTTATTTTGGAATATAGCTTGAGATTATATCTGGGTTTTTGTTTTTTTTAAAGAACTTTTTTTTTTAGCTGACCAAAACTGCTGTTCATTGAAATAGAGCTTATTATCTCAGTGCTTTTGCAAATCTCTAAGTCCCTATTATTATGGGAAATTGCCACCAGGAGACTGAAGGGATTCAGTACAGATTTCTGGAGATCATATGTTTGGAAAATGAATCTAGTACTATCTATGCACTTTGTATGAAATATGTGACATTGTCTCTCATAAGCAGAGCTAATCTTGCTATTTCATATGGTCCATATAATATACCTCATTTTTTCAGGTCTGCATCACTAGTTTCACATTCTTGTGCAATATCAATGTGTGAACATATCTGGACTTGTGTGTTTTTGTGACTCTGCCTTTATTAACTGAAACCATATGAAATAAACCCTTATGAAGAAAGGTAAGGAGTCTGGTTCAGGATTTGCTGGCTTTTATTAGATGCAAGATGAATCATAAATTTTCTGTTCTCTAGTCAGAGGAGTGTAATTTTAGGCTTAAGTTTCTGGTCCAAATGTGTAATATTAGTTTTTCTTCAGTAATGTTCTTTTTAAAGCCATTCTTTTGATGAGGATCTCAGTGTTTAGGTCTTTAAGTCAGAAGTGTATTTCTATATGTGGTGTGTGCAAAGGGGCAATGGGATGGAGGGTAGACCTGTGAAAATGGGAAAAAAAGACCTGCTTAGGACATTTGCCAGTATTCTTCCAGCATGTTTCCTGCTGGTTTTAATCCATTTTTAATGAAAAGAAACACTGCTGATAACAAATGGTGGGGGGGGGGGGCAGGGGGGGCGGGCGCTAAGTAGATTCTAAGAATCAATTCACGAGGCCTCCAGCCTCTCAAAGTCAATTCTGTGGATTTAGATTCTCTGAAGAACAGACTTTCCAAATACCAAAGTTGCTCTGGAAGGTAATTGATGAAAACTCAATTTAATGAATATTTTCAAAGACAGCTTCTGTCTACTTATGCGCTTTCATGATACACAGACTCTGTGTCCATCACTTTTTTCCTTGTATTGTTTTCCAGAACTGTTAGTATAATAAAAAATTTATTTACCTATTAAGAATTTGTCTGATATGCTGCAGGACTCTTAGATATCAATGTATATTCTTCCTTCAATAAAAAACAATCATTGAATATATATATTAGAAGTGCCCATTCTTCTCACTTTTGAACTGAGCAGTATTTTTAACAATGAATAAATACACCCTTGAGTTTCTTCAGCATTTTGTGGAAGATATGTGACTGTGGGGGAGTCATTTTAATCCTATGAGCTCCTATAATTTTCCTTCTGAAGTCAATGATGGCAGGGTGTAAACTGTGGAAAAAGGATGCCTCAGGGGTATTTCCCCTCTTCTTGATCTGAACAAATATCTTGTGTGAATTTGGGCTAGCTTTTTTTCTTCTCTGCTTCACTTCTATTCCTTGATAAGCTTTAATTTCCTCAGGAAGCAAATGCATTTATTTTTCAGAAAAAGAATACAAATTGTGCTGTAGCTAAGCTGAGAATTCAGAACCAAGTGTGGAGTTTACCAGTCTACCAGTTCAATATTTTAATGGTTAAATGGTTAAATGGTTACTGTTCCAGGATAATGAAGACCTTAAGCTTGCAATACCAAAAACCAAAAAACAAACAAACAAATAAAACCAAAACCAAGATAGATTCTAGGTTTTGTTGTTCAAAAATCTGATAGATTCACATAGAAAAATACAATTAATCCCATAAAATCCTGCCTCTTCTTTAATTCTCTTATTTCTTGCCTGTACCCTTAAGTCTGGCTGGGAGTTACAGTTGTATTGTATTCTTAGACACAATTTCAGGTTGTTTTCATCAGCTGTGTTAAGGTTGTCACAGCAACCCAAGGCAAGAATTGACTTGCTTTTGCAGATTCTAGCTTCTAACCAAGAGTTACTGCCAATAAGAAGAGGTTAAACTTTGTGGAACTTTATACAAGCCACATGCCTGTTAATTCTCCCTGTTGTTATTGACCTTCCCACTTTAAGTGCTCCCAATCAGCAGTTTCACTGTAGCTAATGTAACAGCTTACTCAGTTGGCTGCAAATAATATTTACTCAGCTGGGTGAAATGCACAGCTCAAAGACCAAATTAGTTTGTGAAATGTTATCCAAAGATACCTTTCTGTTCCCTAGATGTTTGATACAAAAGCAGAGACTAATGAGTCCCAAGGGCCTGAATCCCAGTCTCTTATTCTTCTCTTCTAGCTCAATTAATAACTTTTTCTTCCAGTTTATTTTTAGGGCCTGTAAAATTCAGAAATGCACATGTTTATTCAAATTCCATACAGACCAGAAGAATAAATATTTTTAGCGCTGTGTATTTCTTTTTCAATAAAATAAAACAACTAAAAAAAAGATTATCTTTCGGTTTTCCATTCAGGAATCACACAGTAAAAATGCTGGGCTTAGCTTTCCTGCTCTTAGTTAGTGTTCCCTTAACCTGCATGTCTGGGTTTCCCTCACATAGCTTTGTTCTCTGTGTGTGCAAGAACCTAATACTAATTCAGCTAAATTTGTTTCCTCCTCTAAGGCAGCAACAGAAAGATCTTGCAGTAAATGGCAAAGATTCTCCTAGCAGTGTAAAGATGATTAGTTGTAAATGAGAATCTTACCCTCTGCTTTGGTACAGATGACTTTATTTCACAAGGATAATCCATATAAAGGAATTCAAAATGGTACAGCTGGCAAATTCTTCGAATGAAATCTAATTTCCTCACAGAAAGAGGTCATGGTCTTTGTAACCCTCATAGCTCAAAAGCAGAAACTGACTTCACCATGTTTCTTTCCAAAAAAAAGCCCCACTGGAATTACTTTTTAAAGTTGCTTTGCTTTTGGTGGTTTGATTGATTTTGGGTTTTTTTTTTTGAGGGGTTGTACACTGGAAGTGATTGAGTCACTAACACATATGCAAGAGAAAAATGTTATATCTATACTTATGCATATACATGTACACTTGCTTTCCCTTAAAGATGGCACATTGACATTTATTTTAATTTTAGGCTGGCTTATTGCCTGTATTCATCTCTTCCATCTGTGATATGATCCAAAGATTGCAGTGTGTCCTGCACCATTCCACTGTCTAGAGCAAGTCATGTGCAGATCTGAAAGATCTTAAAGCCCTTCATCTTGTAGATACTGTAGCAGAAAAGAGCTATTAGATGGCAGATGGTGTTTACTTAAAAATCATATTTTTTTTAATTCTGGGATTTCTCTCTGCAGTTTAATTATACAGAACAAGTAATTTAATTTTTCTTCAAGAAATATTATTTTTATGTAAAAAAAGATTGCCCATAAGGTCTGTTTTCTGTACAAATATGTTCTGCAGCTGTTTTCCCACATTAAGACAGATTTGACAGTTTTCTGTCTCTTGATCAATGATACTCATACTACAATAAGGTCACAGTGGTATCTGGAGAGATACTGAGCAGGGATCCTAATGAGATACCAGAATTTGAAGTAAATAAGAAGGAATTATTCTGTTTTCTTTGCTTTAGAAAAACAGAATATTTTAAAAATCAGACGTTCATGCACAGATTGGATGGGAATGGGTACAAATTTGCAGTCTTTAGTCTTCTGAATTTAAGTGAACAATGGAATTCTAATTGTTGGATATTTTCATTTGAAAAATGTAATTTACAAATTTTTAAAGAGAAAATGGATTGTTGTACCTGCACCCAAAATCTTGATCATGAGAATTCATCAGCTGGAGATAATGAAAGGCCCACACCAGCAATGAGGCATTGGGTTCATCTCACCCTTGACGTAAAAAGGAGAGAAAGATAAAGTAAGTACTGTGCACTTACTTTACTGTGCACTAATACAAACTATGAGTGTTTCAGTCATAACAGTATATGAAACTTTCTTGACAGCAGTTTAGCCCAAGTGGAACAATTTACTTTTGCTATTGGAATGCTGACAGTACACAAGCTTGCTGGCTTAAAGCTGGTATTTCCACACACCACTCTGACTGCATCATATTCTCTGACTGAGGTTTAGAGGTAGCTTTGGCCTCCTCCAAAAACCAGCTGTGTGTCTTTGAGTACCTTAATAGCCCATTCCTTGAAACCAGTCCAGTCTGGATGAGAGTTTCTTGAACATAAGTGTGTGGAATGTCAAAAAACATTCTTGAGAGGTACAGCTATAATGATATTAATATGTTCCCACTTTCACTGAAGATGCTTCTACTATAATAGCATCACATTTTCATGGCTGCATCCTTATAAGACTATATTACTTTGTTCTTTCCTGGTATCAACATATTGTTTAAAGAAAAAATCCGTAGCAAAATATTAATGAGTTTTTATCCTTGTGTTAATAAGTTTGATGATTCTTCTTGTGTTGCTATCCTTGAGGTTATTCAGATCTCTCTTATTTGTTTGTCCATTCTTTTTCTGCATTGGCATACAGCTGTGTTTTACTGGCAGATTTCATTAGCACTTTTCCAAACTTCATGTTGCAGTCAGCAATGAGAAAATTAAGCAGTTTTAAGAACAAAAGAAATACTTACTGAGCCAGACTAGAGATCTAGCCCAGTGTTATGCCTTGGGCAGTGGCAGTAGGAGATATCATCTAGGGAGTGCATGTGCACCTTAACACTCCCTGCGGTCCATGACAGGACTAAAACTAATTATTCAAGGCCCTCTCCCTATCCTTGTCTAATAAAACAAGTCTTTCAGCTTTCACCTTAACTCTACCCCATCTGAAAGTAGAACAGTATTGACCCCCTTTTCCACATAATTTATTTCATATTGGATCCCACACTTTCCAATACACCTTCACCTTTTTTGTCTTTTTGATGGGTGCACACAGATATCATTCCTCTAGTCTATGGATCATCCCTACAAAGCCCATGGAATTCCTTTAGTTGATGACTTTGCACTCCATATGTAATACCACTCTTTCTGGTCAGAAAAGATGGAATGAGGTGTTGGACTGTGGCATACTACAGGCAGTTCTGATTCTATCAGAATGGAATCTGATGTGATTGCCTGGTTTCATCAAGGTTTCAGTAATTTTTTTCATTAAATACATCTTGTGAGCTTACACCCAGATTTTTGGGTGCTTAAGATGGAAATGAAGCTTGCTTTCTTGTATCACTCTTTCTTCTAGTGCATTCTCTCCTGTTGTGGGATCTTTTAATCAATTTCAATTTATAGAAAATTTAATGAGGATCTGATGTGTTTTTAAAAGTCATAGCTAGGCCTTAGAGAGATGACAAAACAACCTTGCCCCTCTGTAGAAGACATGCCCTTTCACTGGGGAAATCTGTGATTGTATAAGGGTCACAGTGGTCACTAAAATAATGAAGTTCAGCTCTGCTTGCTTCATGTTCTGCTCTAAATTACTTCTCTTTAACCCCAAAAGCCTTAGAAAATTGTAGGACATCATCACAGGTAATAAAAATTATTTTCTACTTTATCCACAATATTTTGTGATAAAAATGGAATAGAAATTCTACATAGAATTGAGTTCTTCATCTTCTGCAAGACCAGGCCAAATGCCCACATGTCAATGTGGGCTGGTCAGCAGACAGAGCAGTAGAAGACATTCCTTGAATAGCAAGACTCCAGTAACACAGTCATTTACTCTCATCCTTTTTTTTTCCCAGCAGCTTCACTATCATGCCCAATCCTCCTACTCTAAAATATATTTTAAAAAATCAGTAAACTCCATCAGTTTATGGTACATTTCACTAGACTGCTACAAAAATTTCTAGTTCTACAATTCTTTTATTTAACAAGAATTGGTCTGCTAACTTCAATCAAACTTAAACTTTGCTTTGACTTTCTCAACTAGGCTGCAATTCAAACTGTTGGACAGGTGGACTCAATTCAAACTGGCTTCTAGCAAGAAGTTTTCCTTAATTCCACCAGTTAAGTGCCATTATGCAGCAGATAACATTTTTTTTTTAATTTTTAGAATTGTAGAGTTTGTTGAAAATTGATTGCAAATATTCAATTTCCATCTGCCCCTAACACATGATCAGCAAGTGTCTTCACATCTTCACACAGCCCTGAAAAAAACAAGAGGGACGTTAATTCTCCCCTGCTGTGGGCATGACTGTCACTGGATTTGAAACCTCCTGAGAACTTCAACATATACAAGTCCATGGGACCCAAACAGATGCATTTAGGGGCCTGAGGGAACTGGCTGATGTAGTTACCCAGATATTCTCCATCATATTTGAAAAAGTTTTGACTCTCAAGTGAATTCTCCAGTGACTAAGAGTAAGTGAAACACCACAGCTATTTTTAAAAAGGGTAAATATGGCTGGAGTGGAACTTTTTACAAGGGCCTATGGACTGCTAGAACAAGGAGGAATGGCCTTAATCATAGAATTGTAACATGGTTTGGGTGGAAAGGGAACTAAAATATCCTCTAGTTCCAAACCCACTTCCTTGTGCAGGGACACCCTTCCAAGACCAGGGTGCTCAAAGCCCCATCCAACCTGGCTTTGAATACTTCCGGGGATGGGGCATCTACAACCTCCCTGAGCAACCTGTTACCCTGCCTCATGAACCTCACAGTAAAATAATTTCTTCTGTACATCTAACCTAAATTTTCTTTCAGTTTGCACCCATTACTCCTTGTCCTGTCACTACAGTTCCTGATGAAGGGTCCCTCTCTGGCTTCCCTGTAGATCTCCTTCAGATACTGGAAGGTTGTTATGAAGTCTCTACACAACCGTCTCTTCTCCAGGCTAGACAGCCCCAGCTTGCTCAGCCTTTCTCCATAGGAGAGGTGTTCCATTTTGATATTATCTACATATATGTTACTATATTGGTATTTGTCTGATAATTATATATATATATATATATATATAGAGAGAGAGAGAGAGAGAGAGAGAGAGAGAACGAGATAGATTCATATGGGTATAAATTCATATATGTTAATATGCAGTCCACTGGCTCAGTAGACTGAGTAAAAATTACTTATTAATTGACACATTTCCTTGTGGGGGCAAGTTCTAGCAGCTGGATGAATCTTTCTGAGGTTTGGTTTATATCATAACTGGTATTTTTCAGAAAACAACTTGTTCAATATACCCACAGGAAAAAAAAACCCTATCTCTTTTTATTCCACTCTATTCATTCCAAATTTCAGAATTTGAACCTTATCATACCCAGATGTGTCATAGCCTGATAAACTGATCAGTATTGGTTTCTTTAAATCTTTATTACTTTTTTTTACTACTTTTTCTACGCCTCCATGATGTGATTTCACTTAGCTCAGATTGTCCATCAGTTTCATAACATTTTTGTTAATAATGAACTTATGGGAAATAAGAGTTAAAAGTAACATTTGATTCACTTACCTGATCTGCTTGGAAACAGACAACATTTATAAGTTTATATTACAGTTAGTTATTGGCTTTCTACAGCAGAGTGGCGTTTTGTGGTAGTTGCTAGAGCTGTCTTTACAAAAGCAACTTCTTTCTTTTTTTCTTGTGGAGGCTTTTTTTCCTAATTAGTCTTCATTAATTTTAAAAAGGAGCTTAATGCAGTGGATGTGAGGCCTCATCTGTGGTTATAGGAGACAGTTAGAAAAGGATTGGTAATTGCCTGCTTTTTTCATTTCACTGCTGCTGAAGGTGAAAAGCTATAACTTCTAATATCTGATCATAGGAAATTCTTGATGCATACCTTTGGTTTTCCAGCATGAATCTTCATTAACCTAGTATCTGTTGACATACTGTGAGTCTGGCACAGAAAAATTTGAACATACTTCTTTATCAGACATCTTCTGCAATGCTCAAAATCCTTCCTGAGACAGACTAGTTCTTTCCTACCTTGTTAGCTTCCATTTGTATTCAGACTTCTAGAGGAAATTACACAGGCAAGGCATTGAAAGACATGAAGTGTGGGCTAGGGGTATATATGTGTAGATTTAGAGTAAATTGAAACTGGCTGTGAGAAGTTAACTCATGAACTAACAATGTTAGAATGAATGCTGCAGTTCTAGCAGGAACACTCAATGTTTGTCATCTTGATTATGTCTGTGTGAGGTTGGACAAATATGTCTCTTCATCACTACGTAGTTTCTTCTTATATCATGGCAGGTTATCTCTCTCCATTGCACCTAAATACTGGAATGCATAACTAGGAACACCCAATTCCACTCCATAAATTAATTAACTGTCAGCTGAAATGTGAAATCATGCAATAAAAATGATTGAATGACAATTTTTGATGCATTCTCTCTCTGCTTTCCACACCAGAATCTTTGTTAGGGACTTCTAATTCTCTTTCATTTCCTCTGGAAGGGGGAGGGAAGTGGGAGGTTGCACTTCAGTTTCTGTTTTGCCATGGGGCTCATCATACTAAAATCAAGTGGGTGATTTCAGTAGAAAACTCTTTGATTATGCAACATGAAATAATGTAACAGTACATTTACTTCAAGTTCATGGAATTATTTTAATTAAACCATGGTAATACTAGCCTCCAATGTGTTCAAAAAACAACAATGATTTTATGTAAATTAGGCAAATGACATTGAAAATGTTCTTACATATAATCTGATTTCTCTCCCTAGGCATTCTGGAGTCCATTGTTGCCTGAAATGCTGTGACTACAGGGCTAGCACAATTAGGTTCAGGTTGTTTGTAAGGATCAGCCAAAGAGTAAAAGAGAGATGCTATTGTGATTAAACTAAAAACAAGTAAAAAAGTGTGGAAAAGGTTATATGGAAACCAGTAGCAATTCTTAGAGGTTTACAGATCATTTCTCTGATATTTGCTAACTATAGTGAGATTGGAGATATAGCTGCTCTATGTAAAGCTGAAATTTCAAGATGAAACAATAAAATCCAATTTTTTCTGTGAAAATAATAAAGAAGACAAGGACATCCCAGTAGATTAAATAAAGCAGCTGTGATACGCATCCTGCAGCAAGAGAGAGCCAATTTAGCATGATGACCCTTGTATTTCTTACATTTCTCTCAAGGAGATCTATTCCTTTCTGGAAAGAGTGTGGCGCTACTGCTGGAGCATGCAGTGCCGTGGCATTGGAGTTTTTTAGAGATCCTTGGAGTAGCTGCACAAAAATTATGTATATAGGTAATGCTACTTCTGTGCCAGTAGTGCTATATTAGACAGCTAAACATCCTGACATGTAATATAAGAGAGCACAGAAAGGTAAGGAGTGAAACTACCAGCCGTTTCTAATTTGTGTTATTATCATAAATACAGAATATTTGACAGGAAAGAAGCCAACTGAAACTACTCAGTACCCATGAGCATCACTTTTTATTAAGTTAACACTTTTTTCATTCACTGCCATGTGTAAAAAAAATGCATATATTAATGTCAAAAAAACATTCCATCTGTTATCAGGGATTTTTTTCCAAGTGTTTGAATGCCTGTGGCACTGCAAAAATGTATTATTTTTTATCAATACTATTACAGTTTCATGCAGAGGACTGTGGAAAGGCTACCATTTTGCTAGAGGCTACCAAATATTGCTTTCTGTGTTATAATTCACAGTAATTTGAAGTAATGATGACATTTAGCTTTGGAATATACTTTCCTTTAGGTCACCAGAATTTTTATGCTATACTTGGCAGATGCTACCATAAGAAAAGCAAAAGCAACGATCACCATGTGATTTATTTTTGCTACAGGTGAACCCTGCAATTTAGCCCTTGTCAGCATGCAAATTAATGTTGTCTTATGCTATTTGCCTCACTTTGATAGCACTAATGTGATTGCTTATACACCTTCTGTTTCATGGACTTGAAGTGCTCATTTGAGGCTCATCAGCAATAAGCTATCTTTGGTGACAGCTACTGTAAATGCACTCTGGGGAAACTGATTTAAGAAACTAAAGCTTTTCGAGGTAAAGGTTTTGTGGTGTTTCATTCCAATCCTCTGTGAATTCATTGGAATCCTATTTAAAGACCACTCTGTGCAAAGTTTGTGGGCTGCTACCTCTCAAATTAATTCTCATATTGCTGCAAACAAATATGGCCTTGGGAAGAGTGAAACAAAACATTTCCCAGAGATTCAACATCTAGCAAAAAAAGCCCCAAGCCTGGTGCTAGAGAAGCTCATTTGGAGAACAACAGAAATATTCATTACTTTCCACTATGAAATCCATTACATTTAAATTGTGTTTAAAAATTCAATTTTGGACATTGTTAGGGTTTTTTTACTGAAAGGCAATGAGCTTCTCTCAAGCTTCAGACACTCTCGCTTTTAATCAAAAGAATTTTTTTTTTTCCATTAGAATCATTCTCTCTCTCTTTGTCCTTTTTCTTTTGGTTGTAATTTTAGGTCTGGAGCTATGGATGGCCAGGATCTCTGTTGGCTTTGCCCCGGTCTCTAGGAGGGATGGTATTCCACTTCCTCCTCTACATGTTGTGGATGGAATGAGTGGTGCTGAACAGTTCTGTATTTGATCCACTGTTAGTCAGTATTCAGAAGATCCTGTTCATCACAAAATTATAAAATTCCAAGTATTTACTAACTTTTCAGCAAAAATAAAGTGTATATTGAAGGTTTTCTTGGTTTTGTTTTGTTTTTTTTTTTTTTTAATTAATTTAATATTTAAATCAAATCTTTAAAAGGAAAGGTCACATTTTTGAGTTTGCTGTGTGGAATTCCAAAGCCACTTAGGGCAGCCTACTGGTGTTGTCTGGAGCTGGGAGTCCTGATGCCATGAGGAGCAACAAATGAGTGAGGGGCCTTGCAACCCCAGCTTAACCCCAAAGATATTCAGCCTTATAGTGCTTCCTCAAAATGGGAGGGGAAGCCAGCTTGGTCTGGGTTTTGTGAGACTCCCAGACACCTTGCTAAACAGCTCTTCTAATATCAGGCTCCCAAACCCTGTGGCAGTTGGGGTTCTGGCACAAACCCAGTAGAAACTTGTGATTTCCCACAGGAGGGCATGGCACATTGTGGGACTGCTGTGGAAGCAGGGAAAGCCATGCCAGCCAGTATCTGTGAAGCATTGCACTGGAAGAAGCTGTGACAGATTTCCAGCCAAACTTTGCATATAGTTCAGTGAGAGCTTTTGGGAATCGTTGTTTTGAACAAACTATCCTCTTCCACACATCACAGAAACTGTGAGGAAATTCTCCACCAACTGTTGTAGATCAGAGACCTCTCTGGGGTCCCACAGGTTTGAACTTGTCACCGCTTTTGCTTGAGGTTCACCCAGGCTACATGGCTGTGGGAAAAACATTCAGTAGTGCAATATCATCAGTCAGTGGTGGAAAAGAAGTGTTTTTATGGGAAAAAAACCAACTTCACTGAAGTGAGACTGGAGAAGACACAAGTGACTGAGCACTTTGGAAGGCTGGGGCTCTGGCATTTTGAAAGTTCTGCTTTCTACCTCATTTGTATTGGACCCAGATGGTGTGGCTGATGTTTTCCAGTTTCTAGCCAATTCAGGGACTTAGTAGAAATCTGCCGTTTGTTTAAACTGTAAGGACAGCAAATGATACATCATGTGGAGGGAGCAGCACACTGAACACTTGGCAGGTTATTCCTCTGTCTCTTTTGTTCTGGTATTTACCCACATTGTTTTCTAAGAAAATTGTATCTTGAGGTGAAGTCAGTCCTTCCTGTTCCTGGAGCTGCAGAAGCTCAAGAATCAAAAGCGCTTCTTAGCTGAGGCACATGGCCAAGTACATGCTCTCCTCTGGGTGCACCCAAAACCAGAGCAATGCTTATTTTGGATGTTCCACTGTGCTATGGCAGCAGACAAGCATGTTTGCATAATATCTGGAAACTGGCTATTTCATTTATCTACATTTCTTAAAGGAGCATGTATCATATTTATTTCCTCCCTCATATAGATAAAAATTCATATGATAGCATTTCCATATCTAAGTTTTTCCTGGTGGTAGAGCTTAACTCATTCCCTATCCATCACAAGGTCAAAGGCAGTGCATAAAATAGGTATCATCAGCAAATTAATAAATCACTAGATTTGGGACATATAATATCCACAGATACTCCTAAACCATGATAGGATGAAACTTATGGAGTTAAATGACCAAAACTGTCTTTCCTGCATGACTGGGAGCATTTCTTACAAACTGTAGATCTTGTTAGCTTGGCTCCAGCAGTCAATGACAGCTTTATGCCTCTATGGAAGCTATGGGACAGAAGGCAATATTTGGTCTGAAATAATTTGTATATAGTTTATAAATGAGAAAAGTGTGCTTCTTAGACTCCATCTAATCCAATCCATGTTTGTCTTTCTAAATGTGCTTGTGGCAGACAAAACCCATACAAAAGACTATGGGATATTGGCTTCAGTTTAGGTAGTAAGGAAACCTGGTTGCTTAAATTTAGCCAGTCCAGTAATGTTTCAGACATTTCTTATTTTTGAAGTGAGCTATCCTAACCAAAATCTTGCAGCTTTTATTCAATAAAACAATAATTTTCTATCTGGTTAACTTCAGATTAGCTGCTTCGATACATCCAAACAAAAAGGTTTCCAAATAAACCACAATTGTTCCAACTGTGAATGCAGTAAAACCTCATGTAAATGGTATCCAGAGTAATTTAGCATCTTTTTTTTTAATAAGAGGCTGTGAAGACCATACTGCCACTTAATTAATAAAATAATTTCTTAAATGTTAGCACTGAAAACATAGGAGATATTAATGGAGCAATTTAAAGCCAGAAATACAGGCAATGTGAAGTGACCCTTTCTACATGTGTTCAAGACTCTTCAAGAGCACTTCAGATTTAATTTACCTTCAGTATTAAATTTTGAGTTAAAGTTAATTAAGAACTGCCAAAAATAATACTAAGCAAAGTACTTCTACATGCACCTTTTATGGCTGTATATATTTGAAACATCAGTGAAAAATCAATCAAATTTTTTAAAAAAACAGGTCTGCTATTGTTCAAGGACCCAAACCTAGAAGATTTCCCTTTGGCTTGTTCTTGTTGGTTTTTGTGTTTTTTTAGAAGGAGCTATACTTGAAGACACTTAAAAAACCCTTAAGGTTGCTCCGAGTGTCTGTGAGTGTTAAAACACTGACCTACATCAGCAGTGATTGATCCCCCTTAATCAGGCTGAGGAATATAATGTTAATTCACTCCCTGAAGGCTTGCATTCTGCTGAGAGCTCAGCAGATGTGACTTGTGAGGGGAAGACCCTTCTTTTTGACCACAGAAGGGGTGCAGGGAGGTTACAACACATCATGTTTGCCATTCCTGCTCATGTCAGCCTGGTGGGAAAACAGATGATAACCATTAAGATGTATGGATTTTAAAATGTATTTCAAACAAATTTAGGCAGAAAATAAGCAGCAACCCTGCCTAAGGTTTATGAAGTCTGAAATGCACGTGGTTCTGAAGCAAAGGGTCACCCTGTAACAGCTGTAACTCCTCAATAATATAAAAGTAAACTGGCTTGTCAGATGTAGTCAACAGAAACTGAAAAGACATGAAGCCTCAATAGGCAGAATCTTTTGTCCTTTCAGTTATAAAAATCTGATTATGGCCATACCATTTGAGAAGTCAAATTTGAGGGCTTGTAAGTGTATAGAAGGCTGTGACAGAGGGAGCCTGAATGGGTAAAATTAACCTGCCTAGAAATTCCAGAAAATGTAATCACCCCTTGCTTCCCTGGTCTTGTCCATGAGTTTTGTTACATTAATTTCCTCCAGACCAGTTTTGCAGCTAAGGTGTATGATGCTAATAAAGAATGAAGCCAGTGTAGGTGAGAGAGAGCACTGAGTGCTCCCACTTGCTCTGCAGCAACTTCTCTGCTCTGAGGTGACAGATGAGGATACCCTTGGACAGCACCCTCTGAAACTCTGGTTGCACAGTGGGCTGTGGAGTAGAGGTTAATGCAGTCAGAAAGATTGATGGCTTTCACTAGAGAGACTCTTTAAAGTACCTTCCCACACACATTCCTGGTTATATCACAGTGAATTTAACTTGTGACTCTATATAAGTAACTAAGAATAATAGAGTCTGATTTACTGCTGTTTCACTCTAACTCTGGACTCAATTGAGTTACACAGGAATAAAATTCAATAGTGAAGAAATCCATAATATGTGCCTATCCATATAAGTCATTTCCCAAGAAAACAAAACCATTCCCAATGTGATCTCTATAAAAAAAACAAAAAAAAAACCCAAAAACAAACAACTAAAAAAACCCCAAAAACCAAAACCAGAAAAACCACCAAAACAAACAGAAAAAGGAGTTTTTCTTATGACAGTTGTTATGCATGCAAAGATACATTTCAAACTGTTTCTTCCCTGCTGCATAGATCCTACTATACACAAGCCATGAAGTAACTCCTGTACATGGATAATGTATCAGAAAGAGAGATTGCAGACCTATTTCCAATACTTATCTGTTTAAAGATTTCCACCGAGGACAAAGCAAACATAACCAAGATCCTTCTCCTGGCAGTACCCATCAGAGTGACTTTAAGTAGATTATGGTAATTAAGATAGAAATTGCAGGAACTTGCCTTCTAATTAAAATGGAAATGGAATTTACAAAATAAATATCTAACAAACTCTGCTTTCTCCTATACTTAAAAAAATACAATAAAATTTGCACAGTATTGCCAGATGCTATTTTTTGCAGACTTCAGGAGCAGGGAGGATGAGCCTCTTCATGCTCTTTATCAGCAATGGACAGGCTGAAGAGCAACAAGCAGCTCTCCACCTGGAAGAGAGCTTAGCCAGGTACTAATGGCTTCTGCCTTTCTTTGAAATTGCAGCATTTCTACTGGAAAGGTATTAAATGCTGCCTCATTTAGAGGAACTGAAAGGAGAGAAAGCAACTGGCATTAATCTGAAAGGGTATTTTAAGCAACTGAGCCAGTATGGAAGGAACAAGAAGACTGAAAGAAAGGGACCCTGGAACAGTGGGAAATGAACAGAAAAGAAATCCAGTAATGAACTGAAGAAAAGCTGTGAGCTAGGAGGGATGCTTTGTGACGTGATAAAATATGTGTGACACTGCAGATGCTATACTTTGTCCTTGGATGCTTGATGATGACAATCTTAGAAGGATTTGAACAAACTGCATCTTTGCTTTGTGTTTCCTGCTACAAGAGGAGCAGAAATCTGGCTCTGACCCACCCTGGTGACGATCACTGCTGTTTGCCAAATGTAGAGAAGACATAGGGCTATGTCTTTGGGTGTGCAGGGAGAGCAAGGAAAATTGAAAGCAAGGCCTGCATATGCTAACAGCTGAGCACACCCCTGCCTCTGGGTGTACCATCAGGAATTATATTGATTTGAACTGCCACCTATCAGGCAACCTAAGCCATGACACCAACATTTTCTTTATATTTGGAATTAAATTGGAGCTCATACCTTGGATTCAGAGATTTTTGGATCACACCGTAAGAGCCTGGTGCATCTACTCACAGAGTTATTTGCCAGCCTTTGCCTCAGACAAATCTTCTGTACCAGTGTGAACTCCCTCCTAAAGTATTACGCAAAATAGAAGGCGAAGCAGTGTTGATTTTGTTTGAACTACTTAAAAAAGTGAACTCACTGAGAAATTTTTTTTAGAAAATGTTTTTTCTTCATGAACTTTGAAGCCACCCTGATGTAGCCCACACTTGTCTCCTGCACCGTGTCCCAACTTTGATAGAAACAATGGTGTTGGGCTGGATTCTACTGCTTCTGGTCAGAGAGATTAGAGGGAATTTTGAATTCTCTCAGTAGGGAGAGTAAAGAGCTTTTTCAGAAGACCCTAACCTGAAGGCTAATAGAGAAAAATGGAGCACACTGATGCATCCAGAAAAGACCTCAATTTTTTGTAAAGAGTCACAATTTCAGCTCCAAATACATCTTAAGAACTGATTTCTTAGGAAACCATGTCGATATATTGAATTACTCCTTCAAAAAGGGCTATACAGAAGACAATCTACCCCATTCATCTGTCAACAGCACTGCCACTTCTATCACTGAAGCCCAGAATTAATGTTAGCAATGAAAAAAATTGCTTTCTTTCTTGAAAGCAAGCATAATGAAGTACTGAGCACATTCATAGATAGTCTCAATTTGAAACAAATCAAGAAACTCTTGATTGTACTAAATTGGGGTCCTTTTGGCTGACTACCATGCACCACAATTTGTCTAAGTTCACTGTGACACAAATCAAATAATTTAAATTTTACTTTTGTGAGTATATATTACTTAGCAAGGTAAAGTCAGACCCATACTGATCCTACAGGCTTCTCACCAGACAAAGGTGTTCACTATCTAAAGCTTGTAATTTTTAGGACAAACTAGCTTGATTATACTAAATATATGAATCCAAGTTTTTTAGATCCAATTATTTTATGGATTATGAAATGTTACATGTTTGAAATGATAACAAAAATCAGACTTCAGTCAGAAATTCTGTGTTCAAAGACAAGGAACAATGGATCAGGGGACTGTTTAGTTTAGGGTTCCCATGTTAACTGGAAAATTATTTGTTTTATTGGGGAATCGTGTTACTCTTCATTATGCTAATTCGAGTAAGTAGTAGATAGTTAACAGCGAACCAATCAAAGTACTATCATGCTACATATTTCTTATTAAATCTTCTATTTGCTGCTGTAATTTTCATTACTTTTCTCTATTTTTCCTGAGATTTTTGTAATTTTCACAATTTTTATATTTGCCTTATGATTTAGGCAGGTAATCACTCAGCATAGCAGATGACATCTTTAACTTGCTTCTGTTTGCTTAGCTTAGCAACTGATGTCCCTTTAAGAACCATTACTTTACTCTAGTTTACTGAAATCCATCTATTTCAGTGAAAATACGTGTTAATTCTGATTTTGAAAACTGTATTTCATATTTCATGTACTCCTGTAGTGTCCTGCATTAAAGAAAATAGATGTGGATGAGAGGTGGTCTTTAAATGATAGACAATGAAAGAAAAGGTAAACTTCCTAGGTTAGGAAAGTTTAATAATTGAAAGAAATTTTAAAAAGAATATTAGCACTGTGTTATTAACTATTTTTAATAATAATAATAATAATAATAATAAATGTGAGGGAGAAAGGAATAAAGCCTAAAAGAATTATATGAGACACAATCCAATTGTTCAGCACCTGCTGAGCAATGCCCATCCCATCCCTGAGAAGCGATTGTCCCTCCTGGTCAAGTCCCCCTAGATATATGCTGAGCATGACACCCTTCTGAGCATCCCCCCTAGTTTCTATACTGGGCATCTGAGATATTCATCATTCATGAATGGCTCTGGCTGGTTCTGTGCTGGCCACATTGCCTGAACGGCATCTTGTGCACCTCCTCTCTGGCAGAGCACAGAAAATCAGAAAGTCCTTACCTTAGGGTAAGAACCACTAGGCAACCACTACAACATCAGTGTATTATTGACATTATTCTCATACTAAACCCAAAACACAGCAGCTGTTCCAGTTACTAAGAAGAAAATTAGCGATCTCAGCCAAACCCCCAACTCTCTCAGCCTTTATTCATAGAACAGGTGTCCCAAACCGCTGGTGATTTTCATGGCCCTCCTCTGGAGCTGGCCCACCAGGTCTGTGTCTTTCTTGAACTGTTGTTCCCAGAACTGGAGTCAGCCACTCCATTGTAAAAGGCCCCTACACAGGCACTGTGGTCTGCTCGAACCTGACCTTCCAGATGAATTCTGTTCTGTTTGGTTGAGCTTGGCTGGCTGCCATGTGCTCACCAAACTAACTCGGTCACTCCCTGTCAGCAGGACAGGCAGACAAAGTGCATGGAGTGGTTAGAGGAAAGCTTTTGCAGAGCAGCTATTAGGTTTATTCCTTTTTTTTTGGATATACCACAGAATTATGTCTGAATCTTTTTGTAGCTAGCTGCCATTGTGTGGCAAATTTCATCAACACCAGGTCACTTTGTATAAAATCAGTTTTTAGTGTTGGATGAATTATTTCAAACAGAACTCCAGACTTTGCCTGGATGACCTAATCAAACTTACAATATTATAATCATTACAATAGGAAATCTACAGAATTTTACTCAATATTTGGAACAATATATTCTTAAACAGACTCTTTTCCACTGTAATAATGCCTAAGATATTCACCTGTACTCCAAAACTGTATTGTGCGTGATACAGCTGGATATTATCAGCTTTTAAAAACTGAATAGAAGTATTTTTATGAACTTATATTTGTAATCAGCAAAAGGATGTTGGGCAATGTCTTTAAATATGAATTACTGGCAATTAGAAGAATTACAACCATGGGAGAAATAGCAGTTAATTGTCTTTGTGGGAAATCTGGGACAAACGAACAATTCACCAAGGCACGGTCTAATGGAAAGACAAAAGAGCTTCCTGGTGATTTTTCCTGCGAGAGTTTGATGACAATCCCACTATATCAAATTAATGAAATGTTTAGGTGCTGTAAGACTGAGTGTAGCTATTCCCATGGAGGTACATGGCGCTAAAAAGTCCTCAACTGCTCACTACTGAGAATTTCTGAGTCTGTCCTGTCAATAGCTGGGAACCCCAACCCTCTCTTTTGCCAGTTTGGAGTGACCATCCACTGCTTCCTCAGCAGATTTGCTTCTTCTTGAGAATGGTGTCCTTCATCATTGCCTCTCCTTGTTATCCACCTAAATCTAGTTTTCTCCAGCAATAGAGTACACATATATAAAGCCATAAGTACCAACCCATGGAAGGATCCTTTATTTAGTTTCAAAATGTATTTGTAATGTAAAAAGTAATTTAGTACTTTGTTTCTACAAGATTTTGATTTCACAGGCATCGCCACAGCTATGCAGAACTGGCTGTAGCTGTTGAAGATTTCCTGGGGGTAATTTGGGTACCATAGCGGAAGGTCTGGCCCACCAAGCATGCAGGTGTAAGCATCACCTCCACTGCTCCTGCTCTGTGCTCAGGTGGACAGAATACTCTTTCCCACCCTCAGGTGAATAGTTTCTACCAGGCTATACTGCCTATGGCTACTGGAGTGGCAGCTTGAATTGCAATAGGAAGATATTTGGAATGAAGAAGGTATTGGCAAAATCCTCATTCTGTTAATGATTTTGGGCTTTTTCTATGAATCTTTTGTGAATTGAGGAACCACTTTGCCTTCAGATTGCCTGTACTGCCATCATATTCTGATCTTACATTTCTAAAATTGTGAAAGCAATGAGCTGTGGCCTGAATGCCTACCCTTCTTCACATGAGGAAGCACGTGTCCTATATCTTATCAGCTTCTCCTCCCATGGAGTCTGAGTCACAGAAGTGTTTTTGTACCTGTGCCAAGCCCTCAATGGGAAATGAGGACACGCACAGCATCCTATTCTGTAGTACACAGAAAGGAAATGAAGAGAGATGACATGTCGCATGTACAGATCCTTAAGTACAAAAGATTGTACCTGCAAGGAATACTGCCAAGATGTGTCAGTCAAAATGCCACTCTTTTCCATTTTACCTCACTGGCTCAGCCCCCACCCTGCAGGCACAAACACTCAGCCTTAGGTGGGGTTCCCCAGCACCAGAAATGCAAAGAAATTTCTGTCAGCTTTGCTTCTAAAAATAGATGTTGGGAATCCACTTGGGCTCAGAGAAGTTGGTTGGGTTTTTTTTCCTTTCCTCTTGGATTTCCTTTACTGTAAGGCAGAAATAGCAGCAGATAATGTGGAAAGACAAGATATGAAAAGTCAGTGGCAAGTCCTGCATTCACAGCAACACTAGGAGCACAGAAAAGTCTGGAAATGCTCCTATCAAAATCTCTCCCCAGAAGCGCATTCTGTTAGGCTATTGAAAAACAAAAACCTCGCTTTGACAAATAATCTCCTAAAATGTCTGTGGTCTTGCCACCTTAAAAAATAGAATAGTTGTGCTTGTGTGGAGCAAATATGAATTTTTTTTAAATTTGATTTTGTAAATACAATAGAATTTGTTTGTAACAAAATCTTAGTGAGGTTTTTTTCTTTTTGCGATTTTTGAATGCTGGATGTACAGCCATTCAGTCTTGTGAATTTGTGTTCCTCCCACTGCAGTGATAATAAAGTCTGTATATGCTGTTAGCAGATCATTTATTTTTAATCATTCACTCAAGGGTAATTTCTGCTTTCATTAGAGTAAAACTGTATAATTTAAATAAATGTAATACTTGCAGCATTAGGCTCCCAATGCAGACTTTTAAAAATATATTTTTGTTTCTGTCATTCGAAAAAAAAAGGTATTTTAAATAACATTCAAAAATTAAGTCCCTTCTGACATTCCTGAAGAACGCTCACAGTGAAATCATGTCCCTTAGCCAAGTAATAGTTGTGAGTATGTGAAAATACAGCGTGATACAAATGTGTAAAATTGGGGGCCTGGTCTTTAATTTTAGCTTATGGCCCAATGATTACAGGCATAAGTGTTCTTACAAATATAAACTATCTCGGAACTGGGTCTTCACTCAATTATTTTGCAGCATCCCAGCTGTCTTCTCACTCCCTTACTATCTCATTTTCACTGACATGTCTGACTGGACCTGCTTTCACTCATCGTGAAGGTGGTTCTGCAGAAAAGCTCCTCCCTTGCTGCTGCCTTCTTGGAGCAGGGTCAGCCAGAGCTGCCCTCTTTTTTGTTTGGCTTAGAAGAAGAGCATTGAGTTGATTGGAACATTTTCAGAGAAATGTGTTTCTGCTGGAACATGAAGCTTAGCTAAAGCTTTTCATGAAGACACAATAAATTCACCTTTTCTCTTTTGTGAGACTTCTCAGAGCAGCAGTCTATTATCAATTTTTGTTTGAAAGTAGGAGACAGAGAAAGAAGCAAAGGCTGGGGGAAAGAAGGAAAATGATAAAAACCCTTTATCTTTTCAATCAAAAGATGGATATTTCATGAAAGCACTGGAAAGTATCTGGGTTTTGTTTTGATGTGGAAAACACCCATGAAATGAAATGGTGTTGTCCTGGCTCTCCCGCATTGTAAGGAATACAGCTGATGAAGAAAACATCCAGACTCCTCTCAGGAACATTTATTTGGTTACTATTATTCTCAGAACTGCTTTAACTCAGCTCCTTACCTTTGTGCCTCTCTCTTTAGGCCCTTAATACTATGTGGCTTTTTGCCTTTAGAGTAAGCTAAAATTGGTCATTTAATGAAGCTCACCAATCTCTACCATGCCAGCCAGATGCAGTGTCTAAAGGCTTTAGCCTTTCCCATTGGTTGTACTTCCCATTATCTGATTTATCCCTCATTACTGGGAGAATTTACTCACAGCTGGAGCATGCTGGCTGTTTATCAGGTGTGTGAACATGGAGAGCCCACTCGCTGCTGTGCAGCTGCCCTGTGCTGAGACCCCCATGATCCCTGCCTGCAGACCTCAGAGGACTTTTGCTCTTCCATTTCAGGGTACATTTTACTCAGTTTTTCTGATTCTAACAGACTGGGAGCTTAATTTTGATATTTAACTTCTGTTCCCTTTGCTTTATGCTAGTATGTTTTCAGGTCCTGATTTTGCATTTTCTCTAGTGAAAAGAAAAGCCTAGATTTGTATTTACATGGATTAGCAGCCAGGAAAAGGATCCACTTGTGCAGGTTTATGACATCTCCCTTTTACTATTAATATGCAGCTTTCTCAGGGCCTTCCCAAATGACCTGCTGTCGAGGCAATACCAGATACTGTGCAAAATGTTCCTGCCAAGTGCTCCATGTGCTCCACAGAGCTGGGAAATTATGTCAAAGAGAGGAACTAAAGTTTTGCTGAATGATTTGTTGGATGTATTTGCCTTTTGTTCAAAAAGGTCAGAAAGGAAAAATCTAAAAATGGTGTGTCTATTTTTAAACTGTCTTATCTCCTGGAATTATATAAAAAACTTAGGTTTTCTGTGGTAGGAGGTGATTAAATGAGCACTGAGGTGGTAGATGAATAATGACGCTTCCTTAGTTGCAGCGAGCTGTTGTGCCCACTGAACAAATACTGACATGAAAAGAAACTCAAAGGTTTGTGTGCAACTGGATTCTATTTGTAGCCTGGTTTCCTGAGAAAATGAGAGTAAAAAGGAATATATTCATGTATCCAGTCATTCATCTGTACCTCAGTCCTTCTCATAATAGGTTTTGAAACAGTTAATGGAATGTCTGCAGTCTTATTTGAAGAGGATTTGGATATTGTAGGTCTTTTAAGTTTTAGTTGAAAATCAGCACCTGGATAAGGACTGAGAGAGACATCCCAGCCTGCCTGAAACAAAGGAAGGCAGAAATGCTGCCTTCATGCACGGCGGGTCATTGTGGATGAAGTTCTGTGCCAGCCTCAGCGTGGCTGCTTCCAGTAGCTCCAGTGATGTGTCTACATGCCAGTACAGGAATGAGCTAAGGTGTTTGTGCTGTGGGATTAGGACACAGGAGAAATGCTCATTCAGTGCTGCCTTGTGGACATCCTAAACCAAAATAAGGGGCTTTCCATTTAAATAGTTCATTAAAACATTTATCCATGTGTTTTCTCCCAGAGGTGAACTCTAAATCATGAGCTTTGAGTTTCTAATCTAAGGTTTTCCTTGACTAGCCATTCCCCTCAAGCAGATACTTCTCCACATTTTATTTGGAGGATTTAGTCTTTTTTGTCTTGAAGGCATAGAATTTGCCAGAAAATGGACCGGTTTAAAATTGACCCATTAAGCAACTTTCTAAAATTAATGATTACATTTAAAATAATTAAACTGTAGTTCTTCAGGTCTCCGCAGCATTTCCAGAACACTGCAGTGCTGCCATAATTTTGAAATGGTTATTCTCAAAAAATGTAACTCTGGGATGCCACATTATCAAATACTGGCAACACTTAGTGGTCTGTTAACTCTTTAATAGTGGATCACTTCAGAAAATACGCTATAGTAACACATTTATTTGACAATTTGTTGTTCCTGAAGTTTCTACATGGCGGCTCTGAGGATGCCAAAATATTTGCTCTACCATATACACTCCCTGATAGTATACATGCTTCCCTTACCCTCTTTCAGCAATAAAGAGTGCAGTGCACCTCTCTGGAAAAAAACTCAGATCCAGTCAGAAAATATGTTATACAATAGTAAATTAAGTAAGTGGAGAAATATCCTGGATTTTATTTGGTGGTTGGATGGCTCCTGGGTACTTGTTTTGGAATTTCAGAAGTGCCTTCTTATACATATTATGACCCAGAACTTGACTGCAGTAGATATTCAACATTTTTTTCTAAGGATAATTGTAAGATATATGAATTTGTGTAAAGGAAATATATTTGGCCTAGAAATAGAAAAAGCAAATCTGAATCCTAAATCTTTATTTTTCAAGTCTTGTTGCTCCAGTCCTGATCTGTCACTTGCAATGTCACAAAGACTGTTACTGGGAGCAGCAGTAAGTAACACACTGATATAGAAAAATGCTGCTTTTGTGGCACCACACTGCTTTTGTTTCTTTTCAGGAGTATGGGAAATGAATCTGAAGAGGCATGTTAAAAAATAAATAAATAAATATGTTTTTCATCTTTATAATCATATTGAAATAATCCTGAAAGTATTACTACTGCCTTCACTAGTCCTCTAGCAGACTACAACTAAGCCTCCCTTTCAAAAAAAGTCACAACCCAAACACCCCCTCCCCTCCAAAAAAATGCAACCCCAACTCAAAAAAAAAAAAAAACAAAACCCAAACTAAAAATAACTCAAAAAAACCCGAACCCAAACCCAACAACAACAAAAAGAACTCAAAAAACAGAACCGAAGCCCCCAAACAAACACAAGAAACAAGAGACAGCACTTAGGGATAAAAACATTTTTCCCATAACAAGACACTTGCAGAAAATACCAGAGCAGTAACAATAAAAATGATTTATTAAAATTCTCATTTAGTGCCAAAGCTATTGAGAAGAAGAAATTGCCATATTTTGAATGTATAATTGCATTTTAGAAGGAGACCATAAATAAAACAACAGTACTGATCCTTCAGTCAGTGCATGAGCACATGCCTATAATGAGTGAAGAATATCGATCAGTGGAGCACTGAGTGTGCTCAGTGCTTTTAAGATTTGTGTTCTCCCAGAAAACCTCTGTGCATTCAGAAAGCTCACATATTGTTGTTAGCACAGAAAACTCACAGTTACTGACAAGTACTTATGAAAATCAGTCTATTAATCTTTACCTCAAATCATTATCAGATGTGAAGGAATGTCTTATAATGTCTACAAAAGTATGTGAAGTTGTCAGAAAGGTTAGCTTAACATTTGTAGTATGAATGCAGCTGTTAGCTGTCAGTGCTAGCAGCTAGGATGCCCAGCTAGGATGGGAAAAACTATTTGCCTCGGTGAGTGTGCTGGAGAGACAGTCAGGCTGGTTCTCTGAGGGTGCCTAGCTATGCCACAGCCCCTAATTTTTGTGGAATGACATTTGGGGTGCAGTGTTACTGGAGGTAACTCTGTGTGCTGTATTTTCTACTGATAAACTCAGGCTTTTGTGCTACCTGCAAAACAGATAAAAGGTTCTTGGTCACACTCTGGCTCAGAAAATTCAGCAGCAATTTTGATTCTCTGCAGATAATGATGCAAAAAGCCAAGAGCCCCAGGGTAGAATCTCTCCCTGCTCCCAGTAAATTCTTCAGAGTTTATTGAGAGTTGGCTGTGAGCATCAGGTTATTACTGAGGCTTTCTAATCAGTAGCTGTACTTTAAAGTGGATGTGCTTGAGTTCACTGTTTTGGGAAATTGTCAAGAAAAGGAAAACAATGGAAATCATGTTGCAGAGGTTGAGGGTTTTGCTAATTTAAACTATTGCTGTGTCATTACGTCCTACACAGCCTATCATGGGCTGCATTCTTTTGGGAAGGGGCACAATATTTCACCAGTGTTTCAAGGACCCTGAACATCCTCATGTCAGAGGATCCTTCAAGGACAGCTGAGGCTTGCTCAGCTTTCTGAGCAAACTGAAATGTCTTCCGGCAGTTCCCAGGGCTGGCAGACAGAGTCCCTGTCCAGGAGGGGCCGTGTTGAAAGCCAGAAGATAGCTCATAGCAAGCTTGTGTGGAAATCAAGGACCCTGAAGTAGATGCTTGAGAGCAAAGCATTGGTTTTTTTTCATGGCTGGGGACTAGAGTCTAATGAATTTTGTAACATGTGGGGAAGACTGTGATGACTCACATTAGGATTGTGCATTTGTGCCTAAATTACACAAACACAGTAGGATGTCCATACGACTGTGCAGAAAGAGCTATTTGTAACTAAATGCACAAACAAGGTACCCTGATGGCAATCTCCATAGATTATTGCTCTCGTCTGATGACTAATGTCTTGACTGGATCTCCTATATTGCAGCAAGACCAAAAGGGAAACATTATATTCAATCCTGTCTTTTCTATATCTCCAAGATACAGCACAAACAGTGTTAAAATTTTCTTTAGGAAAAGCATCATTTTTCAGGACCTTGTCCATTCTCTAGCATACCCCCTGGCCAGTGGATGTGGTTCTCGTTTCTTCTAGTGCCTGAGTTTGGGATCAGAGAGCAGTCAGAGTGCTTTGGTGGGTGCTGGGCAGTTGTGAAACTTCCAGGTCTCGGGAAAAGATGTCTAATGAATATCGAATCCCTTGCACTCTTTCATTTTCTAGTCTGATCTATGATGTGTGCAAAGCATTACATATTAATGGTTATCAACATAATGATAGGAAGACGAGCAAAAGGACCATTAGAGGTGGTGCTTGGGGACATTATGTCCTCAGCTTCTGTCTCCTGCACTGCTGAGCATCAGTGTTTACACAGTTTACTAAGATATCATATTTATGTTGCACCTGGTTAGTCATTTATTCTAATGATTTGTTTGTTCTTTAGAGATGCTGTTTAAAGTAGATCACCCTTTCATTTTGTCACTAAAAAATTAATATTAAACTCAATGTAGAAGTGTCATGAGAACTTCAAGCTCCAAATAGTTCCCTTTTATTTTTCAAGTGGCTTGTCTTCATCTGGTGAATGTGCCCACATACTAAAGATGCAAAAGCATGTGGAAGGTTGACATTTTGTACCTTTGCTTCAGTGTAAACTTCTTTTTTTTTAAATGGAAATGTAATTTAATCTCTGGCTGTAATCTTCACTTTCTTAAAAAATACTATTTCTATTGAGGTTTTTTTTTTTCCCCAATGAAGTTGGAATTCACTTTCATTGTGATAATAATTAAAGATTGGGTAGAAAGCTGCTTAAAGGGTTATTTTGGTGTGGCCTCTCTGTAGTAAATTGGTGACCAGAATTCAACCACCACAGTATCCTTTGCACATACCAGCTGTTGGAAGGTAGTCCTGCCCTTTAAATTCATTGAATATGTCACTATCAAACCATTCTTTTCTGGTGAAAAAATGAATGGATTTCTGATGTGAATGGTAGTATTTGTAGGAAAGCACACTCAGAAATAACTTTGAAAAGTAAAAAATGTATGTGTACTTCCTGACTTTCCAACTAAAAAAAAAAAAGCCTTTAAAATAGGATTTTTCACAGTTTTCACATAATTTGAACTACAGTGACATTTACCACATCACTTCCTCAGCTCTTCTGAAGTCGCTGCAGCAAATGTTCATGCTGAAAAGTGTCCTTGAAGGTAATTTAACAGCTGGAAAAATAGAGGAAGAACCATTCCCTTGTGAACAATAAGCTCTCAGCAAAGAGAATTTAAAGCAATTTTCCAGTTCTTCAGTGGTTCAGCTATGATCATGTTCTGGGGGAGTAATGGGATAGTTATATTCATATTATCTAAATGACAGTCATAATGCTGGAGAGTGCCAGGCTCCCCTGTGGGTGTAGGGAGCTCTGCTGGTCACATCATGCTGCCAGTCAATCTCCCTGAGAGGCACAATGCCCACAATTGTCTGGGCTTTCTCCTTAGGAACAGAGCAGCTGTGGGTCACCTTTCCCTATGGAAACCTATCTGTTCCCAAACCAGCACCAGCTATTTACTGCATAAAGTGAAGAGTCTGAAATAATTTTCCCTTTTTATAATTTTATTTTTCTTGAAATAGTCCCTTAAATTTTGTTGAAAAATGTTCCTTTTTCAGTCTTTTTTGTGGACTATTTGCAATGTGATTGCTGATGTAGGGACTTCCAATTAGCAAAATACTTTTTTGTTGTTATTGCTTTCATTTTGAACTAGAAGAACTTGCATTTCCTGTTAATAAAGGCTTTGTATTTTTATAAATAATAGGTTTTTATTTTTAATGTTTGAAAATGAAATTACTTCCATGTAGGCATGAGCGTGTGTTTCTATTCCTTATACAAAAAAAAAGAGCGTTGACTTTGGTGGTACAACACAGAGAGTGAAGGAGTTGCCAAAATTAGGAGCATGGCAGAATTATAATAAAAAAAAACTATTGTTAGGTAGGGTATTTTTCTGCCAAAAGTTCGGAGTCACTGAGGAAGTATATTGACTAACCCATCAATTACTGAAGTCCTTCTGAATTGAATTGCCTTGTGTTGATGGGGAAAGCCCTGTACACCCCACACTGCCCTGGTTAATGACTGTCTGTGACTGAAAGTGCCCACACTACTCCAGAGGGGTTGCACTGCTGGTATGAGGTGTTAAGGCACTAGGAATCATTATAGCCATACTATTCTACATGAAAGAATTTGATTTATGTAATTTGGTCTGACATACAGTGATACTGGTTTGTGCATTGTCTCTGGTTTTGGAAGTCTGAATGGCACAGGTCTGAAAGAAAGACTCCATGCTCTGCAGCAGACCTTACAATATTTTCTGAATGGACTGAGTTTCAGGCAGGACAGTAAGACCTATGACAAAGCAAGTGAAGGAGCAAAGAGAATGATGTAACAGATGCCCCTTCACTTAGATCCCACCCTGAGCTGAAGCTGGGGCTCCTTGGCCTCATGGGAGGTCCCTTCTGCTCCTCTGTGCTTTTCTGCGTAAAAAGCAGTAGGGGTCCTGGGGAGAGTGAGAAATAGAAGGATTGGGGAATGAGAGGCTCTACTACCTGTCCTATGGAATTCTGTGTCATTTATGTCAGATAGCCATTGGGAAAACCACAGAAGCATCAGGGAGGGGAGGAGCAATTCCTGTGTGAGAGCCCATTTGTCAAGGTATGAAATTATGCTTCTGCTGAGATGTCCTCTCTGGTTCTGGGTTCCTTTGCATCCCTGTCTCTCAAGTGCTGCAGTTGCAAACCAGGAGCATTAGAAAGGTGTCCCACTGTCTATTCTGTCACTGAATAATTAGGAGAGTCTCTGGAAACTGACTGGGGAGAGAGGAACTAACTCCCACTTTATGTCTGACTCCATTAAACATCACCTACTGTTTCATTTAAATGATCATGAACGGGAATTCTGAATCCTCTGCTTCTGCATCAAAATTCAGTATATACCAAGCAATTCGGGACATTCCAGGGACATAACTCTAAGAAATATTTAGTTTGTGGATCCTAAAATGTTACAGAGGAGAAAAGTTTCATCAGCATAAGCAACAGATTCTTTCAGTATGTGCAAAAGCACAGCTTCACTGACGGAAAGAAGTTCTCACTGAAAAATGCAAATACACATATTGATTCAAGCGTCTGAAAGAACAAAGTAGAGATCTTTTAGTTTGTTTCTCTGAATTTAGAAATTCAGCAGTAGATTAAGCACGTAAGTTATATTTTGAATCCTGTAAGGTGTCTTTGGACTTCTAAAAAAAATATTACATTATTTATAAAGGTTATTTACCTGCTGTGAACCACTTCTACTCAGTTCTCAAGCTGCCTGCAAGATGAATGGTTGAGAGCTCTCTATTGTCACTAAATAGGCATTCATATTATTGTTCAATGTAAGAAGCAACTAGAAAGGAAATCATTATTGCAAAACCACCAGGAAACCGAGATGGGTTTGTGGCATCAGCAACCCCAGGTTTTAAATTATATCCAAAGAGGTGTGGAAGGAGGAATGGATTAAAAATGGAAGACTTCTGAGGGAAAAAAGTTGGGATTTGAATTGTTTTCTCTCAAGATGACCTTGCAACTGGAGGGTGTTAAGAATATTCAGTCTGGGAGAATTCACATTGTTTTCTGTCTCTTTCAAGAATTCGGCTAAGAGAATGCTGTAATGGACTTGAAAAGCATTCTCCACAGGTCTAGAAGAAAGGGGGGAAGGCGGATGCGAAGATTTCCACTTGTAGAACACAGCCTTGTGAAGATTTGTGCCTGCACCAGGCCTTTGATATGTAGCAGGCAGGGTTCAGGCCTCTGCTTTTTGCCCCTGCTAAGATGAAATAAACTTAGCAGCGTACGTGTCCCTGTTTTGACAGAAAAATAATGAAATATTTTCTTTGCACTTCAGCTGTGCATTGTGGCTGTCTTGGTCCTACCTGCATGTATTTGGTTCACACAAGGTAACAGCTCAGATAGTAATTCACAGTACAAATTTATTTTGTGTAATATGCTCAGGTCTTACTGGCTTCTGAGATCTTAACAGTTATAATTAGTTAGGAAATAATGGTGCTATTCATTTATGGTACTTTTATTAAGGGACAGGCGTGAAAATACAGCATTTTAAACTTCTAGATTAAAAATAGTCTGGGGCATTTTTAATAACATAAATTTTATGATTGCAAGTGTAAAATATAATGAGGTGACAGAAATATCTTGGTTTTGACTAGATAATGGTAGCAAATTTATATTTTATTTGGCATGTACTTTAGACACCCAAAGCCTTTTTCTGGGAACAAAGCATTTTTTTATAATCTTGTACTAATCTTAGGTTTTAAAGGTGAACAAAGTACTTTAAAAATAAACACTCATTGTTACTTTGCAGCAGCTGAGAGAAAATAATTGGTATCATAATTCTGTGCTTTGCTTTGCATTAGTGTGATATGACTTGAAAGAAAAGTCATAGATTTTTTTTGAAAGAGACAAATATGAATGGTGAGAAATATTTAGGCACAGTATTTAAAAATTTACTTTACAAGAAACAACTCTGCATTCAGGAGATAGTTTAATGAGACCATGTTCTTTCTTAAATCCACAAAGTCATATAAAATGTTCAGAGAGGAATGGTTTTGTTTACATCTGTCACTATTGTTGAAATTTCAGTTGGTATTTTACCATCCCATAATTTCAATTACAAAAACAGGGATATCTTTTACAGCTTATGCAAAAGGTCATTACTAAATAGGCTGAACATGGTGGTATAAGTTTAGAGAATGAATTCAGAAATTCTTATATTTCACTAAGATTTATGAGGTTGTGGTTTATAAAAGTATAAAGGAGATTAAAAAACCCCACAAAACATGGAAGACTTTGTATGTGAGATGATGTTTAACCTTGGATTTTAGACGACCAGGCTATCTTCCTTTCATGGCTACTTTAGAGTTCCGAAAATTTTTTCCATGACTATCAAGCAGTGAAAAATTAGGCACACAGTCTTAGTATGCAGAAAAAAAAATCACCAAAATAGAATAAAAGATCATATGCACAGGAAATGTCCTGCAAAAGGAAAATGTTTGCATGCCCTTTGAACATTGGAATATATATATTACATACATAATTAAAAAGAAACCATTAATAATATATAAGCAAAGACAACATCTCTTAAAATATAAATCTAAAGAACAAACCAGAAAAAAGCAAAATGGTAGTGAAGAGAAAAAGAAAAAATGAAAATATTCTATCTTTCCTTTTTTTTTCTCCTTCTCCTGTGGGTCTATACTGTAGATCCTTTATACTTGTCTCAGTTTCTCAGTTTCCTGAGAATCATAGTTGAATCTGGAACTGGAACAAGAAATCTGTGCTCAGTTTTCCATCAACAACCTAACAGAACCTATGTTTGCCATTTAAATATCACCAATACAGTGGAAAGAAATTAATCTTTTGGATAGCATTGTGTAGTTCAACTAAGCACTGGAGGGAGAAAAAAGTACCTCCCTTGGCAAAAATTTATTATTTATATAATACCACAGGTGCACATGATCTTATGCATTAAATCAGCAGCTCTGGCCCATCGTGTCTTGCCTCAGAGAGCTGCTAAGCCCATGTGCCTCCACACAGCAACTGAATAAGGGAGGGGGAAATTCATCAGTGCCTGGAGGGATCAGGAAACTGCTGATTGGGGAGGCAGAGGAGGCAGCAGAGGAGGCAGGAGGGGGGACACAGGAGGTGCTGGTTAGTGAAATATGTGCAAACACAGCTCCTACTTCTGTGTTCACTCATCTCTTCTGAAATCTGGAGAAAGCTCATGAGGAAGAGGATATCTACTGGCATTTCCCCCCTGTAGCTATTGCCAGCTTAGTAGTAATTCACTTAATCCATGACAACAACCTGGCTTGAAATGTAGGTTACAGATGCTCATCTACAGCTGTCCTGGTTCAGGGCAAATTTGGGAGAGAACCCCCTCAAAGGGCTCCTCTAGGAAAGCAGATTTAATCAGCCCCT